>CM070711.1:57908304-58464309 GCA_036346275.1 Otatea glauca
AAGAGATGATGCTAAGCTGTTATCAAAAAACCAGACGTGGCGTCACTCAAAAATCCGCCCTACCGACGGTCAACGCCTTGGGAGATGCGGGTGTAATAGAACAGGTAAGCCGATATCCGCCGCTCGTCGAATTATCGACTATGATTAATCATCAGGCACCACGCTTTAATAAACCAATCATCGGCTCTCGTGACAACCCTTAAGCCGATGATAGCGAATAGCGTCAAATCTATAGCCCAGGAGTTAGCCTCGTCGAAGTCCGCTTGACCCATTGCAAACTCGCCCAATTACCCTATTTTTCAAGAGCACAAAACACGAAGAGCACAATGGCGATCCTAAACCATCGGGTCAGAACTTCACCCCCACCATGATGCCCACACAACCCACGATCATATTGCCTAGGGACCCTCGGTCAAGTGGAGTAAATCATTATCACTCCTACACCGACGCCGCTAATTTAGACGATCGACCAATTTGCCGCCGTCGGCTCCGTTCTATGCTTTTCCTCAATCGGTTTCACACCGATTGGCTCGAAGATTCCACAAGAGCCTACCCCGCTTAGGAACCCAGTCCACACGGGTAGTAACGCATCGTAACCATTTGTCCCAAAGGTCGGAACCTCAAGTCGACGTAATCGGCACGAGCGGTATGATCGCGCCGGCAAGACGGCGTAATTGGCAACCCGAGCTCGCACTCGGGGCGCAAAACGCCGATTATGACAGATATTATCAAGGGCCTGCTATGGCCGATAATGCTAATTGGGCCGATCAGATCTACGCCATTTTGAGGGACCAATTCGCATACAACCAAAAGGAAAGGTTATCGGCTATAGAAAGCCGATCCCGATTACATAGATCGCATGCCCTACCCTCATAACTCGAGTTCCGGACTTCGCCAAATTCTGCGGGATGATTCTATCACCACCACGGAACACGTTGGACACTTTATCGCGCAATGCGTGAAGCGCCCAATCGACGGGCTTAAAATTAGACTATTCCTCGTTGTCTCGTCAGGCGTTTACTTGGTTCACTTGCTTGCCTCCGACCGGTCCATTTATGGAACGATTTGAAAAGCCGATTTCATGAATACTTCTTTTGCGCTTTGGAGCTCGTGGATTTGGATCTAAGTTCAGACGCCAAAAGTTTGGGGAATCGAACGGATTACGCCAAGAGATTTAGAGAAATTAGGAATCGGTGTTTCAAAGATCACATTGCACGACAACCAACTTGCCGATTTAGCATTTCAAGGTTTGATTCCGCCGCTTAGGAGAAATTCGAGGACAAGAATTCACCGACCTTAGCCACTTATTGCATCGCGATCGGCTCAAGAAAGCCGATTCACCGATAATAAAGTGTTCAAAGACAGATTTAAAAATAGCAATAACAAAGAAAAGGACAAGGCTAAAGTCAATATGGTTGAGTATTGTCCAAGTGACTCATCGGAAGACGAGGAAGCGTAAATAAACATAGCCAAATGGGTAAAAGGATCCAAAAAGTCCTTAGTCCGTTTGGCTTAAGCCGACTAGGAACAAGTCGGAGGTTAAGTACCCTTCGATGTTTCTAAGTGCGATCGTATTTTTGATTTACTCGCAAGAAAAGATAATACGATTGCCGAGGGGCATGTGATATCGCTGTTCGATGAGATCAAGAAACGCAGTATTGCAAGTGGCATCATTCTTATTCGCATAACACTAATGACCGCAATATCTTCCGTCAATGTGATCCAATCGCTATTGAGGATGGTCGGTTGAAGTTTGCCGATGAGCCGACCATGCAAGTTGATGTTGATCCGCTTCCCATCAACATGGTACAGTGTTGTTCTAAAGGAAAGAGCCGATGCACGACGAGCAGAAAAGGGATCGACAAGTCAACATCCAATCAAGCTCGAACGGCGATCAAACACTGAAGATTACAATCGGCTCTTTACAAATAGAAGCCGATCGTGAAGGAAAAAATTCAAGAACCATCAAACCCAAGGGGAATCCTCAGGTAGGTAAATGGTACAAAGCAGAAAAGTCTCCATTAAGGCAGCCGACGAAAAGGTCAGGACCAACATTTTTACAATTAATAGAGAAATACGAGAGGATGAATAGCCGACCACGGTATAAGGCTCGCCGATCGGATAACTTGTACCGCACCGAGAATGTGAAGAGGGCACATAGAAGGTGTCCCTTTTGGCAGTTTTGCTGGGAAAGAGGAGTAGCGTTGCCATCACCATACACCTGCCCGATGGAGCATTATCCCCAAGAGGATTGGCCAAGGCAATCGGCTAGAGATAAGCTATCTGGGCCAATTCGAGAGCAAGGCAGAAGTTACAGAAAGCCTATTCACGAGAGTATCTAAACCAGATCAAGAACCGAACCAACTCAAGATACACGAGCCCAATTCTAATCAAGAAGATTTGGCTGGTCAAATACGGAAGCCGGTGGAACCTAAACCCAGGTGGTGTCCATCTGGTCTTAGCCGATCACAACGACGACGGCTTCAGAGGCTAAGGACGCAAGAGATCCGTGAAGCCGATGCCGAGAAACAAAGAGACGAAACGTTTAACGAACTTCGTCCGATCAAATGCGTCAAGAAAGAATGGAGAAGAAAGCAGGCCGAAGAAGATTTTGAATCGGCTGATGACTTGGATTCTCCCGTGGTTCGGGACGACACCCCTCCTATGGATATCAACATGGTGTTCACATTGCCGGCCGAGTTCAAAGTCAGAACTGAATCGGCCAAAGAGGTGGTTGCTCAGTTGTGCTCTGGCGTTCAGAGCGCCATCTTTGAGAAACCCAGGGATGATCATCGGCATCTGAAACCATTGTATCTAAAAGGATATATAAATGGGAAGCCGATATCAAGGATGCTGGTAGACGGAGGAGCCACGGTGAACCTGATGCCGTACACGACATGCAAGAAATTGGGTAAGTCTGATGAAGACTTAATTAAAACTAACATGGTTCTAAATGACTTCACAGGCGACCCTACAGAGGCAAAGGGTGTCATGGTCACAGAACTGACTGTCGGTAGCAAGACTTTGCCAACAACGTTTTTTGTAATCGACGCCAAAGGAAACTACAGTGTGCTGCTCGGTCGGGATTGTATTCATGCCAACTGTTGTATCCCATCGACCATGCATCAAGCGCTTGTTCAGTGGAACGGAGAGGAAGTCGAGGTCGTCACCGCCGACACATCTGCTCATATCGCTATGGCTAGCTCTGATGCGAACTGGCAACACGAAGAAGCCGGGCGATATCGCAAGGCGCCGGACGATTGTGATTTCATATGCGTAAGCAAATCAGGGCTCATGCCGATTAGTGTCAAGCCGGGCACTTTTGATCGGGCAAACGAAGTGTTACGCCGATGGGGACAAGAAAAGCACTAAAGGGGTTACAGGATAAAATGCAAAGCTATCGGCAAACAACGGATAGCTACGAAGCCACAGAAAACTTTGAAGAAATTGAAAAGTTAGGTCAAGGTTTTACATCCACCGATTTGCTTGAAGAAGTAGATATAGGTAGCGGTGATAGAAAAAGACCAACTTTTGTTAGTGCAAGTTTAGATGTAAAGTACAAAGAAAAACTGATAAAAATCCTTGGAAATTATAAGGATTGTTTTGCTTGGGAATATCATGAGATGCCCGGATTAAGCCGTCAGCTGGTGGAACATCGGCTACCTATAAAATCGGGCTATCGGCCGTTTAAACAGTATCCTAGGCATTTCAATCCGACCTTGTACCAAATTATAAAAGAAGAGATAGAACGGTTGTTCAAGCAAAATTTATCGCCTTGCCGATATGCGGAGTGGGTTTCCAACATTGTTCTGTTATGAAGAAAATGGAAAGCTTCGAGTATCGTCGACTTTAGAGATTTGAACAAAGCGACGCCAAAAGATGAATATCCGATGCTAATAGCCGATATGCTCATCGATGCTGCGTCAGGGAACAAGATCATAAGTTTTCTAGATGGTAATGCCGGGTATAACCAGATACTCATGGCAAAAGCCGATATATCAAGATAGCTTTGGATGTCCCGGTGCAATAGGATTGTTCGAGTAGACGGTGATGACTTTCGCTTGAAGAACGCCGAGCAACATATCGTGAGCAATGAATCGATCTTTCATGACTTAATCGCCACATTGTCGAAATTTATATTGATGACGTAGTAGTAAAATCTGCAGAAGATTTGCGGACTTGGCCGATTTAGAAAGAGTTTTAATAACATAAGATCGCACGGCCTAAAGATGAATCCTTTCAAGTGCGCGTTCGGCGTGTCGGCTGGACAGTTTCTGGGCTTCATGGTGCATGAAAGGGGAATTGAAGTCAGTCAAACGAGGGTCAGACCTATAGCCAATACCAAACCACCGACATGTAAGAATGAGTTACAAAAGTTGATCGACAAAATTAACTATCTCTGTCGGTTCATCTCAAACCTCTCTGGAAGGATTCATGCTTTTACTCCATTGCTAAAATTAAAGGACAATGAAGAATTTATATGGGGAGCCAATCAGCAGAAGGCTTTCGATGAAATTAAAAGGTATTTGTCCAACCCTCTAATTTTGGCTGCGCCTCAAAAAGGGGTTCCTTTCAGACTATATGTCTCGGCTGAAGAAGATATTATTGGAGCTGTTTTGGCACAAGAGGTGCATGGTAAAGAAAGGGTTATCTTTTATTTAAGCCGACGGTTGCTAAACACAGAAATTAGGTACCCTTTTATCAAGAAATTATGTTTATCTTTGTACTTCTCGTGCACGAAGTTAAGGCATTACATATTAGCATCGGCTTGCAAAGTGATCTGCAAAACCGATGTTATAAAATATATATTGTCAGCTCCTATTCTACGAGGTCGACTTGGCAAATGGGCTTACGCCTTGGTCGAGTTCGACTTATCATATGAATCGCCAAAGGTCCAAAGGACAAGTCCTAGCCGATTTTATAACGAGGATGTGACACAATGCAAACTTAGTCTCGGTCCGCACCATGGCAGCTATTCTTTGATGGATCAGTATGCAGTGAAGGTGATGGTATTGGCATTGTACTCACCACACCCAAAGGGCATAACTTCGAATTTGCATTCGGCTAAATAGCCGATGTTCAAACAACCAAAGCAAGTCTGAAGCATTGCTCAAAGGCCTGCAATTGTTGGAAAATATTGGGGTCAGTGCTGTTGAGGCATACGGTGACTCACTGTTGGTTGTACAGCAAGTGAAGGGATTGTACCTATGTCGAGATAGAGTGTTACTGAAGTATTTAGAACAATGTTTAGAAATCATCGGTTCTTTTACATCGCTTTCTATCGGTCATGTTCCTCGTGAATTGAATGATAGAGCTAATGGTTTAGCCCAACAAGCATCAGGATATAAAGATTTTGGCCAAAGTCAGGAGACCGAACTGATAGACAAGGCAGTTATGTGCACAGATATCGCCGATTGAGAACGCAAATTAAAGATTATCTAATCAATCCAAATGCCGATTTTAACGAAAGATACGGCATCAAGCGTTGAAATACGTTGTTATGAACGATATACTATATTATCGAACTATGGAAGGTTTGTTGTTAAGATGTCTTGGCATCAAGAAGCGCGGTAGCGATGGGTGAAGTACACGAAGGCATTTGTGGTTCTCATCAATCGGCGATAAGATGAAATGGATGCTCGAGTGACGAGTTATTTTTGGCCGACGATCTGGAAGATTGTTTCAAGTATTATAAAGGATGTCAGACATGTCAGAAGTTTGGCAATATACAACTAGCACCAGCATCGGTTTTACATCCAATTATCAAACCTTGGCCGTTTAGGGGTTGGGGAATAGATATAATCGGCCAAATATTTCCTGCTTCGAGTAAAGGCCACAAGTTTATTCTGGCCGCAACCGATTATTTCTCAAAGTGGGTGGAGGCTGTACCACTTAAAAAGGTGACCAGTGTTGAGGCAATTGGTTTTGTGAATGAACATATCGTCCATCGGTTTGGAATACCACAAACAATCACGACCGATCAAGGTACGGTATTCATGTCTAACGAATTTCATAATTACGCGACGAGTTTAGGGATCAAATTGTTAAATTCTTCCCCATACTACGCTCAGGCTAACGGACAAGCCGAGTCGTCCAATAAAACGCTAATCAAACTGATCAAGAGAAAAATTGATGAAAAGCCAAGGAATTGGCACTCAACTCTATCGGAGTCGCTTTGGGCGTATCGGCTATCCTATCATGGAGCGACGAAGCTTTCACCTTACCAATTGGTGTATGGACAAGAAGTCGTTCTACCCGTAGAAATCAACATTGAATCGATACGAATAGCCAGGCAAAATGGTTTGTCGGCTCAAGATTATAACGATTTAATGATCGGCAATTTGGACGAGCTAGCAGAATTACGTTTGTCCACGCTTGATCGGCTTAAGAAAAATAAAATCAGGGTTGCAAGGGCATATAATAAGAAGGTTATGCCTAAGTCTTTCAATCAAGCCGATTTGGTATGGAAAACGATATTGCCTGTTGGTTCGAAGGATAACCGGTTTGGAAAATGGTCACCTACGTGGGAAGGGCCATACAAAGTTAATCGGCTAGTCGGTGGAAATTCGTACGTACTAGAGACGTTGGAAGGATATGCATTGCCTAAGGCTATAAACGGGAGGTATTTAAAAAGGTACTATCCTAGTGTGTGGATTGGAGCCTAGCCGACTAAAGATTTCGTCCAGAGGCCAAGTTAACACGATGCTGTTTGGCTAAAAGAGATTGCAGATTAAACTTACAGAAAATTAAATCGGTTAAACAGCCGATTACAAACATAGCAAAATTACAAAGTACTCGAACAAGTGTTTCTGAAAGGAATAGCTAATTAAGTTTTTACATCCCAGAACCTGGGAGTCGTGCACCTAAAGCCGATAGAGCTCCAGCCGCCTTGGCTATAGTTTCCTGTACCTCATCCAGAATTCTGTCATCTTCTATCGCACTGCCTGGAATGGGTACAAGTTTGGTCGATTGCTCTTTGAAGGCTACCACGGCCGATGCTATTTCTACCTTCTGCTCCTTGGCGGCCAATGAAGTCTTTTCAAAGGAATCTTGGCCTTCAGCGATGAGCTTCATCGTCTTTGACAGTTCTTCCTCAAGAAATTTTCTAGTAGTCTCCAATTTCTGAAGAGAAATTTTGTTAGCCTTCGAGTTTCCATGGTTACATCAATTTTTTCTTTTGGCCTTTGTCTCGCAACCATTTTGTCAAGGATCCTCAGTCGGCTTCTGGGCTGCTCTCTTTGATTTCCTTTGTTGAGTCGCTCCACCAAAACCTTCTTATCATCCGGATGGCACACTTGAGCAAGTCAACCATGGCCTCTGTGGTAGATCGCTTTCAAGCGCAGCCATGGCATCTCGAATCGGTGATTATTATTCGGATCTCGATTGCGGCCTTGACACCAAGTCAAACACTTGTTAAGACGCTCTTGCATTCCAGAGCCGATGAGACTACGGTCGATGCGTCTTTTGAAGCCGCGATGATTTTTGAATTTGAAATATAATCATCGGTGCAAGATCTCTCGGATCATCCAAGTCGGATAGATTAAAGCCAAGGATGTTGGATGGATCGAGGTTTCGAGCTGCGGTGGTTGTTGCACCGTATCGACCGAGGGCAATGACTCTTTGGCCGATATAACCGTAAGTTGGCGAATGTTGGCCACTTGCCGATGCAAAGAAATGAAAGAAATAAAAATATAATGAGAACCGATGGAATAAGTCAAATCTGTAAATTCTTTGGGATAAAAAAAAATACCTGAGCAGTAGCCGATCCGTGCGGTGAACTTTCGCCACTTTGTTCTTGTGGTTTGGAGTATTTTTTCTTGGCAGGAACCTTGGTGGACTTCGGTTTCTTCTTTTCTGAGAATCCATCGGCTGGAAAGTTAGTTGATGAAGGAAAATGAAAAGGAAAAAAGATGATCGGGCATAACTTACTTGGTTGATGTTGCCTTTCTAAATCAGACAAAGATGGACTTTGGATGCCCAAGGAACCAGAAGTATAGCCGGTGAGCGCAGTTGCTTGGTGCGGTCGTTTCTCTTTACTAGATGCAGGAGCATCAATCGGTTTCTTGCCAGCGGTTTTAGTCTGCAAAGAAAAAGGATAAAGCCAATGAGATAAAATCATATGGGCTACGATAAAAAAGAGCAAAATCGACTAATACCTCGTCAGTAATATTTATAAGACTTGTATTATCATATCCAGAGCTTGATTCGTCGCTTGAATCAGTATCCGAAGATACCATCAACTCAGGAAGGTCAGGAAGAGGGCATCGATAATAGCCGATGGAGTACGATCAAGGAGAAGTGCTTCGCAATTGAAGACCACCATGCGTAGAATCGGCTAGATCGACGATTATTCAAAACAAAGTGAGGCAAGGATTTGATTTGCAAGTCATCGGCTATTTTCAAGACCATATCGGCCGCAGACTAAAGATCGTACTCGGTCTAGGTGAACCAAGTCAAGAAGTGAAAGATCGGGGATCATTTGGCGAAACCCAATTGTCCGCAAAGGTGGAAGGGTGATAGAATTCATAAGAAGGTTGAAAGGTACGGTTTCTCGTGTTAAAACCAACATGCAAAACACTCGGAGAAATGAAAAGTTTGAAGAAGTCTAAAGTTGATTCAGGCATCTCAGAACTGTCAGAATCCAGATGAAGAAATGATGGCCATTCAAAATCGGCTGCGCTGGTATAACTGAAGAAATCTTGTTGGTTAAAATCATTGTTATCCAAGTTTAGAAAAAAGGATAAGTATTTTCTTAGGCCAATCGGAGTAATCTTTTTGCTGCCAGAACACATGATGTATCTTTCGCCATGAGATCGGCTGGCTCTGAATTCTGGGACTGCATTTTCTGGTGTGTCTTCGCGAGGAAATGCCGAGTCTTCCGAGGGATTTAATTTGAAAGATCGGCTAAATAAGCGGTATAACCATACTTGGATGAACCAGAGAGGACCGCCTACATTGCCGATGCAAAATCTGGCAAATCCAGTAAAAAGCCGACTCCTAATCACATGCATCATCTGACAAACTGCTCCCAGAAACATTTTTCCCAATGCTAGCCGACGGCCCTCTACCAACCGCTCTGCTATTAGCTGATATACTTGTGTTGGTCCCAAAGAAGCACCGCAAAACAAAAATCGGTCTAACCACAAGTTCAAGAAAGCAACATGTTCTTCATCTGATACCGGCCCATTCACTTTATTATTGTTATTGATATACTTACGCCAGCCTTCTCCTTTAGATTGAATGAGCTTGTATTTCGGTTTGCCGCTATAAGCCGATATCTGTTCGCCATCTGGCCTAAGGCAACACAATTGGGCTATATCCATAAGGGTCGGGCCGATGGGACCAGTACGGAATAGAAAGACGTTGAAGGTCTCCGACCAGAAATAGCAAGCCGTGGCCACTAAGGGCTCATTGGCTTCTGGATCGGCTAATGAGAGAGGGATGCACTCAGCTATACCCATCCTTTCCCACTCTTCTTTTTTCTAAGCAGCTACGCGAATGTACCAGGATCTCCATCCTTTGAGCTCCGTCGGCCATGCCCTGAAGCTTTTTTCCCAGCTCTCTATATTAAAACCAGTAGCCGATAGAGGGAGGCGGGGAATATCCTGGCTAATAACCGTGTTGGCATCTAGATTTCCTATCGGACCAAGGAAATACTGATCTTTACTGTTAGGGATTGGAATAAGTACCTGACTCGCGTCCATTTCAGCTGATCTTAGCAAGCCGATTGATGAAGGAGGGATACAAGCCGATTGAGGAAGATTGAGCAACGGACTAGATGAAAGTCGATTTTTAGGAGTCAAAGAGCTTGTGCGCGTGAGGAATGACCGAGGTGGGGCCGATTTTATAACGTGGTGAAAATTTGAAACGGCGGAACCGGATCTCAAAAGACGCGAGGCTAAAACGCACTACCTTTGTGTCGAGAATTACGCGCAAATAAAGTAGCGATTATTGAGTGAAGTTCAACGGTTAGCCGATTGGAAAAGCCGATAGGTGAAATTTTTGACAGATGACAAGTCATCTCTCAAAAATGGGGGGCATATGTTTGCACCAAAATTTGGCAAGTTTGGTCAAAATCGGCAATAAAGTCAAAGATACGGAATTAACGGACAGGATGGAAAGGTTTGGAGATATTTTGGTAACTGCAAGATTTTTAAGAAAAACAACCGTCCAAATAAGGCCGATACTGGATCGGGACTTGAAACGTCTTTATGTGAGACATTATCGGTAGGAGGGTATAAAAGAAGGGCCAAAGCAAATTGCAAAGGACATCAACACAATACAATCAACCAGCTTTTACTTTCTTCCTTCCTGTCGACTAGGAGTAGCTTTTGTAATTTAGTCTCTGTAATCGATCTTGATCAATAAAGTTGCGCATCGCCGATTGTTGATCTTCTTCAATTACACCCCAGGTTTGATTTATTCTGATTTTGTTGCACATCGCCTTCTTCAGAATCGATCTACCTTTATCCTATGATTAGCCTTAATCGGCTAATTAGACTTACCTTGTTACTTTGATCTTAATCGGCTTCAAGCTGATTGGGTCTAAGCCGATTGATCGTTACGATCGGCTTTTGAGTAAATTTTATATTTTACCTTGTCGATTCTGAGTCAAATCGACCGCACGCTCTTGAACTGGTGTTAAATGCGGTGTCTTCTTGTCAAAACCCTACTTCAAGTTTTTGACGTCAACACAAGTATTTTGGAGTTTGTTTGTGGTTACACGAACACATTACTTCGCAGATACATGTGGTGAACTTACACAAAGCTAATGTTAGTATTAATATTTGCTTGCTTTTTATACCTGACAAAATAATAATTGCCACTGGCAAGATCTAATTAAAAAGGCAACAAATATATATACGAAAAAATTGCATGGATTTTAAGGGGAAAAAACCCACAACGGCGCCAATCGCCGAGGGTAAATTTCGGGGGCCAAGTTGTGAGAGACGCGACGAAAATTATGTATTCTTAACGATTTTTTTTGAAATAATATTTGTTTAATAAAAAATTACAGAAATAATATGCCGAATTAAAAAATTACAAATATACACCCCTATAGCTCTTTGAAGTGGCGATAGTGAAAGTTCAAGCTCCATTAATTTGGTTTTGGTGTTAAAGACAAATCTAATATTGAAACTAACTCTTTAGATAATTATAATATTGATTAGTCTCAATTGTTAATTAATGACAATCCTTTTATGAGACTAACTCTTTTATTGAGCTTAACTCTCTTAAGCCTCTTTTGGATGAAAAAGATGAAAATATCAAAGGTATGCATTCGAGTTCATATTATCATATCTTGTTGCATTCCTTGGATATAATATTCATGATCATATTGATAAATCTAAATATGAGACTAACTCTTTTATTAAGTATATCTTTGATTAGTCTCATCTCATTGAAAAATGAAAATCCCAAAGGTATGCATCCAATACAACTCTATTATTTCTAGATGCATTCCTTGGATTCAAGATAAACGATGAACTTCACCGTAGTCTCAATCTTAAGATGTGCATAATATTTTCAATTCCATATATACATTAATGCACACATTTAGGGGGAATTCATATTTTACCTTTATGTTTCAATAGTATTGATCTAATTCATCTTTCTATGTCAAGGATCATTACTTTGAAATAATTCCTTGAGTATATTTAACTTGTGTAGTTGTAGTATACTCATGTTAATATAGGATAAACTCAAATGCTATCCAAGATTGATTATGTGAATATTGATTCCAAAGTTCAATTATTTATATGCACATATTTAACGGAGTTTATTCTATAGTTGACGGCCTCAAAAGTATTGATTCCTTTCCATCACTCAAATATATTTGGATCATTACTTTCCATCAAAATAAGTATATGAAACTTGTGTAGTTAATATATATTCATGTCAATTTAAATGAAATTTAAATTGAGTTTGATTGCCTTTCAATCAATCAAAAAACACTTCGTCATGTGTTGATTGTGTTTCTTCGTTGATTAAGGACAAGCGAAAAGTTCTTGAGTATAATAAAGTATTAGTTGTATCGAAGTACTCAAGACACCTTTAAATCATTCAAATTGATTAGGGTTGTGCTCAATCGATCATGAGGGCATCCATTATGTGTTAATGGAGTGCAATTGATGATTGAGACAGCCGTGTTTGTTGGATTAACAATCTTCCGTGAGTTGTGAAGTAGGTTGAGTCCAAGAAAATAAAGAATCGGGAAGAAAAAGTTATCATGTGTTGATGAGTTTCAAGGATAAATCCCGAAGTGAAGTGAAGCTAGATAAGGCTCATCATGTGTTGATGAACAAGAAGAAAGGACCCGGCTTGGAAAGAAAATGGTGGAAATCATAAAATCTCCAAGTTGATGTGCTAGAGGCAAAGGTATAACTAGCTAGGGCTAAGGATGTGTTTCTAATCTTTTACCGGTCTCGGTGTTTGGATGGAAGACCGGATTGCTAGTTATGTGCCTACTATTAAGAGGGGTCAAGTCATTTACCTTGAACTTTATCATGTGTTGATGAACTCAATCCGATTCACTCTAACTCACTCTCTTATTTGATTTTTGCATGAGCTAAGCATTTACATGTGTTACAAATAAGGGAGCTTATGCTTGCTTTTTATTGAATCTTAATCGATTTGGTTTTTACATGGAGCTATGGATTTGCATGTGTTGCAAAAGGGAGATAGCTCATGTAATTTGGCTTATGTGATTTTTGCATGAAGCTAAGTTTTGCATGTGTTGCAAAAGGTGAAGAGCTCAGGTATCGGTGTTTTAACTTGTGATTTGATCATGTATTAATAATCACAAGGTTAAGTAAAGTTTATATTTTGTATTTGCAAAATGTGTTTTTGCAAAATGATGATTTGTTATTTGCAAATGTGTTTTGCAAATAAGCTAGAGGTTATGATTTTCGATCCTAGAGCATGTGTTGGCATTTGCAAATGTGTTTTGCAATAGTATCGGGATCATGTGTTGATCCTTACATGGCTAGATGATTTATCTCGTAGGTTCTCGGTTTATTTGCAAATGTGTTTTGCAAAATTATTTTGATCATGAGTTGATCATTATATGGCTCAAGATTTTATCTTATTGACTCTTGCTAGCTTGTAGTCATGCCCTCGATCAAATCTGTGAGGGATTTCAAAAAATCAGATTTTAAACTTGAATGACTACATTGGAGTTTTTGTTTTGGTGATATTTAAAAATATCTATGGTTGCTTAAATCTGAAAAAATAGGTGGAGATTGTAGCCCTCTTAATAAGCTTCTCATAAAGCCCAAGATCATCCAAATCGTGGTTCGGAGTAAAAAGTTATGACTGTTTTTCTTGCTAAAATAGTGGTAGTATCAGGATTTACACAGTGGTAGTATCGATTTTCGGTACTACTGACTTTTACATGGCAGTAGTACCGCTCCAGAAGGCCGGTAGTTATTTTCTAGAGCCGTGTTTTTGAGTTTTCGAGGCGAAAAATGTCTGTACTACTGGATTTACATGGCGGTAGTACAGGGGTACTCTAGCAACGGCTATTTTCAGTGCTTGTAATGCTAAGAACTATCCGTTACCATTGAGGCCGATACTACTGGGATTTACATGACGGTAGTACCGAAAATTGCATGTTTTTTTCGATTTTGCCCCCAAACAGCTAATTTCTTTGAGGGCCTTTATAAGAGGTCGAATGGGAGGGTTTTGCTGTTGTTCTAGCACCCATTTGAGGTATTCTTGTGAGTAGGGGTGAAAACGGAAACAGAATTTCTGACCATTCTGGAGAAAAGCGGAAACGGAAGCCTTTTTTCGGAAACAGAAAAGGAAAATGTCGGTACAGAAACGAATTTTTTTTGTCGAAAACGGAAACGGGAGAGCCAATTCTGTCGGAAACGGAAAAGGAATCGGAAATTCCATATAAGTGAAATCGGAAATTCCGTCGGAAACTTGGCCCATTTGGTCCAAAAAGGAGAACGGAGAATTTACATTTATTTTCGAATTATAAAAATTTCAGAAATACAAATGGCTTTATAGAAAATATCAAATAGATTTCAAAAATTCTGAAAAAATTCTCAAAAATACTTTGGAACATTTTGAATCTAGGAAAATTATTTATAGCATATTTTTGGCTTCATTTTTCATAAATAAATTAATTATATAAATCTAAAAAATAGTAAAATGGCATTTATAAACTTCAGAAAATCCAAGATAAATCTCAGAAAATCATAAATGAACATTGAACAATAATATGCAAATTTTAGGGCATTACATCTTTATAGTTGGAGGAGCAAGAGGATGTCGATGATAATGATATGGAGAAGGATATGATGGATTGATCTGTGGGACAAATAGCGAGCCTTCAACTGACAAACTTGAGAAAAAACTTTATAGTGATACCGGTGAACATAACATTGTTCTTGTATCCACCTTTATGATGGAATGAGTTACATTGTTTTTGTGGTCATGTATATTGTGATCATGTATTACGTTCTTGTGGAATTTTTCACTTTTGTTTCCGTATTTGCTCCGTTCTGTTCTGCATTCGTTTCGATCATTATTCGTTTTCGTATCTGTTTTCGGAGTTTCCGATTCCGTTTCCGTTACCGGTAAAAGATGTGGAAACGGAAACAGAATGACCATTTACCGACCATTTTCATCCCTACTTGTGAGAGCAAAACCTCAAGAGCTCATAGAATAACATTTGAGTGGTTTGAGAAGCTTTTAAGCTAAAGTTTCTTGTGTAGGATCTCTTTGGTGTTGATTTGCATTCTCTTAACTAGTGTGAGCCTCTCCTCTACATTGTGCATGTGTTGCACCTTGTGAGTAAGGAGAGAAGGTCTCTAGTTGCATATACTTTATCTAGAGAAGGATTGAGTATCCTTGTGCATGTATTACACTTGGTGAGGATCAAGCTAGAGACTTGACCTATTACTTTTGGTGTTTGCCGACACCTAGATGGCGTGTGGAGGCGTCGTGCATGATAACCTTCTCAAGGAGATTGTGAGAAGGCCTGATAAAATTGTGAAGGTTGGAGCTCGCCTACCCGGAGGGGGAAAGAGCTACTACTAGTGGAATCGAGACGGGTGCTCAATTCGTGGAGCCAGTCCAAAGCGGTTTGGGCTTGCCTCAACGTGGATTAGGGGAGACCGACAAGTCTCCGAACACCACGGTAAAATATCGGTGTCTCTATTGTGATTTGCATTCTATTCTTTATTAATACTCAAGCAATTTATATTTATAGAATTGATTGTTTGATGGCTTATTTTTAGTATTGCAAATTATTGTTAGAGATATAATTAGTTAGTACACATAGTGAGCCTAGTTGATTTATACTTTAATTTGTCAAAACCTTAGTTTATCGTTTCCGCATCTATTATCATTTAGGTTTTGACATAGGGATCAATAGAACGTGTTTTAAAAGAGAAAATTTTTAAAATCGCCTATTCACCCCCCCCCCCTCTAGTCGGCATCCTCGATCTTACAGATAAGTCTATGTCGCCAATTAAAATAGCGACAGAGATTCTATCGCCAATTATTATAGAGAGCTACCGCCAACGATCGCAGTTCTCTGTCACCATTTCAAATTGGCGAGTCGTCAATTTAAATGACAACAGGTGAATATTTTTTTTTGTAAAATTTTGCTTTGGCATACTATTTCTGTAAAATATTTTTAAAAAAATATTATCAAAAAAATTAATTCTATTCTTAACACACGCAGTCCTAAAAAAAAGGCTAGCAAACTGCACACACGACCCACACTCCAACCCCTCTTCTGTAGTTCTGTACGCGTCCCGCCTTCTTCTCCCAATCGCGTCGCCGGCGAGCGGCGAAAGGCGCCGTCTCCGATGTTCCGCCCCACTATCATGCACGCGCGGCTTCTCCTATCGCCCTCCTACGTACGCCGAGTGATCAGAAATAAATTTCCACCCAACTCAGTGTAAGCATATCATCGAACACCTCTCGGGCCGTACTAATCTCTCTCTTTCTATTACCTGTGCAGGCAATGGCAGCCTCCTGTTGGCCTCTCGTTTCCAAGAAGCTCCCGCTGCTTGGTCATGGCTGGTATAAGTAACCTCTTTCTTGATAGAATTTTATAGCATGCTTTATGTGTGCGCCTTACTACCGCTATCTAGTCTGATGGGGGTACGCGCTGTTGAGAGATGGTTGTGCTTGTGCATGTTGTTATATGCCTAATAATTTTAGAGCGTGCGGTCATACAGAACAAACAGAGGCTTTGTTGTGTGTCTGGTTAGTGTGACATGTGGCTAATGTCCCCGCGGCGCCGCCCCAAATACCTAGCGTTGTAGTTTCAGAATCGGAGTATTTCTGCACGTCTTGTGAAACAAAGAACTCGGAGCAGTAGCACAGGTGACAATAACTTGAAAGAGCCCACTGAAGAAAGGATTAAACATTGATGTTTAATGTGGAACATAGGATTTGTTTTGTAGGTGTTCTACGAATCCTATTGTGAACATTGAGATCATACACTCAATTATTTTTTGAGTATAACAATATACTTCTGAGTAAATACGATGGGGTGTTAGGTATGAGTATGCAGACAATCACATTCGATTGACGTGAACATGAGTCCCTTGTTCGTGTTGCAGATGGAACATGCAAACCTTTTGACCCAGTGAGTACTTTCCTGTCAGGTGCAGGATCATAGGGGACATCAACATAGAACTTAGCTAACTAAATTTCTTAAGTTTTGGATATGATTTTGTAAACTCATGCTTAGGACCAAAGCACGTTCAACTCTGGATTCAAGTTCCATTGCTAAATGGCATAGTTTGATATCCTATATGACCTTCTGTTATATTAAGCATCATCCATAACTGAGTGGAGACATCGATATCGATGCAGTCCTCATTATCAGATATATACAAGAGGACAAGGTGAAATTAAAATGTCGAGTAGAAGATGGTGCCACAGTTCCCCTGAGAATCAAGGTGATATCCCAATACATTACCTTTGTGAAATTTGCCCCCGATCTGTTTAAGAAATCCATCTTGATTTCATCTTCTGCATCTATGAATGCACCCATGTACAAATTTTACAACTAGATTCTCTCAGTGCATGCATCGCATTTATCTCACTAATGTTGCTGTAAGACATGGAAAAGTCATGCCAGCTAAAATTTGTTACAATATCTTTTTTTTGTGCCAAGTATACAGATACGAATAAAGCATTCTTTTCATTTCTTCTTGTACAATGTAAAAAGAGGTGAGGAAATAACAGATCTAAAGAAAGCAAGGACAAATAAGTCTCACCTCCCATGTAGGAACAAGTATATCATGATCATGTAAACAGGAATCTTTGCTTTGGTCTTTATGCTTTCTGAATCATATACAGAGGACTTTCTATGGGTGAATGAATACTGATGTGCTGCCAACATTATACTTTGTGATTCTCCAGTTGAAAAATCTGTGTTAGGATCACATTCTTCTGAACTTGATCAGCGGTTGGCTAGTTAATTCTTACTGGTATGACTGCATTTTACACTTACTAGTAAGTCTATGCTTTCGTATTATTTCAGAATTAGCAAAGAAGAGTTGTGTTCCATGCAATTCGAAGGATATGCATGCCATGTCAGAAGATTCTGCTAAAAAGTTGCTAGAACAGGTTTTCTTCTTGTACATGATTTTAGTGCAACTCTTTATTAAGACCATCGCTATTCCATTGACTGACTCTTAAAACAGGCGAGTGGTTGGGAATTGACAACTGAAGGTGATATTCTGAAATTGCACAGAGCATGGAAGGTGAAGAATTTTGTGAAAGGAGTTGAGTTCCTTCAGATTGTTGCTGCTATTGCCGAGGAAGAAGGTCTCCTTTTCATTTGCTCTGTTCTACCTATTGGCATTATCTCTTTGGTTAATAGTCAATAGTTATTTTTTTAGTTTCCTATGGAAGTATAAGTTTGTAATGATCAACTGACTTCCTGCCTTATAATACTCATTCAATTGGACTTGCTAGTCCTGTAGTTTATTTTTAGTTTACATAACTTCAGCCAGTAAACATATAAGAAGATGGTTAGCACAGTACAAAACACAGCAAGTCGAGCTAAACTGTTATATGTTCAGTTTGCCAGTATCTACTTAGTGGCATCAACTGCTTATGCTCCTAAGATTACTGTCTGAATGCGACATAATAGACAGGAGAGCTAAGCAAGCCAGCTCCCATCAAACTTGGGAAATTATCCTATTATTGTTATGATGATTGATGAATAATCGATGGCTCCCAACATTTCATAAGATAGAATTAGATTTCTTAGGATATATCCATGTTGTCAGAATCAAACTGCTTGTTTTTGTTCAAATTTTGTTATGCTTGTGTTACATTTTTTCTAATTTTGTGCTGTAATTATATATAGCATGATGAGAGAATTTATTTTACATTATATATAACACCACAAAAAGTGGTCGTGAATTTTTCATTCACACACAACTTAGCAAATTTCTTGGTGCACATTTTTGTCTCAATAACAATGTGAGCAAATTATGTTTAAACAGATATGCTTTTCCCAGGTCACCACCCAGATCTTCATCTCGTTGGTTGGAATAATGTGAAAATTGATGTTTGGACTCACTCAGTCAGTAAGTGATTCATATGATTCTTTTTTGCTAATTTCTTTTGATTTTGATGTGGTCATGTAAATGAACAAACTTCATATTTCACCTGTATGATTTCTGATTATTTATCTTTAGTCAAACTTCTCCTTCCCCAAAACTGAACGACTCTCGTTAAGTCCTTTTCACAATGAATCTGATAGCCAGATCAAGGAGCACTGCTGTTGATTCTTAAGAAAAGAAGTGCTGCTAGCTATTTTACTAGATTCTTGATTCCCTGGGATCCTGAAAAATCAAATTTTGTGTTTCGTTATTCTTAAATCTTAAGCAATGGTGGTTTATTAGTTGATTCATTTACTACTTTAGGAACCCCTGACTGTGATATGACTCAATTTTTAATTTGCAAGCCAAATAACCATGCTCAAACACTATGGCCTTCTGCGGTTCAAATTTTTTGCTGGGGTACATCTTGATAGTCAAACTTCAGATGTTTACAAAGGAATGCTTGCCCTGTATTAATGAAATCAAACTAGAAGCTTTGGATAATGGAAATTAGGCTAGGTACCTAGGTGCTAGCTTACTGCCTGTTGGCAGTTGACCTTTTCCATGAAAAAAAAATTATGTACTTTTAGAGGAATTCAGTCTACTTAAAATAAAAACTGTTCAGACAAAAAAGACTCAGTGGAAATATCAATTGAAAGCACGCCTTTGTTTCCCCCCTTTGAAAGGAGGAGCACGTCTGTGCTTGTTAATAAGAGAAGCCGTTCTAGAAAAGCATAAGCAAAATAAAAAAAAGGGACAACATAACACCTGTTTATAATTATTCCTTTATTGTGGTTGCAGGAGGTTTAACAGATAATGACTTCATCCTTGCTGCAAAGATCAATAATCTCAATCTAAAAGGCCTTTTAAGCAAGAAAACTACTGTCCAGAACTAGCTCTGACAAACCAAGCAATCTAATCCTTGTTTACATGGTCTGCTTGAACTTTTAACGTTAGTCTCCAGAATTTCCATTCATATTTTCTTTAAGAAGCTTGCTGTATACTATGTTCAGAATCATATTTCCCGGACTTCAACTGTAAATTTGACTCGCGACCAGACCTATCCATCATGGATGACGTGTGCTGGAAGTTTGGATAATTCGACTACTTTAGCTTGACGGCTATTTTGGGCTGTTTTAGTTATATTTGCTCGGCGTGAATATTAGTCTGTCTTTTCCTTTTGAATATATTCATCAGTACTCAAGTTTGGATGGTACACAGCACCATGCATATCTGTGTAGGCACAATATATATAGCGTGTAGCCAAGCATTTGTGCATCGTTTACAGTTTCTGTAAAAGGAAACCACCAGGCAGAATTACCAGCGTTCTGAATCGGATAGAACCCAAGATGAGGTAATTAACGCAGAACCAGTTTCGCTTACAGAGGTGGGTTCGAGAGAGGCAAGGCCAACCAAAAAAAAATCTGGCGCCATGTGTGAGTGTGAGCATGCATGCCTTATACATTGCATTGCACCGTATAGCAGTCGGCTTTGCAACGACGTTTCGGAATCCACGTCCATTCCGTAATGCAGCCTTGCAGGTTTTTTTCTGAGAGCCTGCCCATCAACGAGGGTTCGCCACCGTTCAGATTTGCAGCGAGGCCTGCAGCAACAAGCGTGCTGCTCCGACGTCGACGGCGTGTGCTCCGGCAACATGGAGGTGCGAGGCGCTTCCCGGCCTGCCCAAGATCGATGAAACGACGATGTTGACGGGCTCTGGCTCCAAGCAGTCACTCTCGCTGTGACACGCGGCGGCAGCATCGCGCGCCTAACACAGGCAGCGGCCGCGGCGAGCGCGCGAGCGCGGCATGACGAGCGGTAAGCACCGCGTGCGCTCGCTCGCTGACGCGGCGAGCGCGGCGTGGGAGGAGAGGTCAACGACGAGACGTGGTGGGAGAGAGGAGATCCCCTTGGCTGCTTTTGCTCCGACGTTGTAGGGTGTGTGTGTCATGTATTTGGGAGCAGGGTTGGAGGAGGCTGCGGATCTACGAGAGGGTTGGGGCGGGGTAGGGATGGCAATGGCCTCGATTCCTACTTTCTTGCAGGGAATTCCTCTATTAGGGGACGGAAACGAAGGAAATCTCCTCTACTGGGGTTTATGCGGAGAAAATGTTTTCCCCGTCGGAGATCGCGGGGACGAGGACGTTCCACTGTTCCCCGTCCCCGATCCTCGTCTCTGTCTCCGCATTATCACTAATAGGTGGGAGCAAATGATTATTCTTAAAAGAGAAAAGAATATATGTGAGGTCATTATTAATAAACATGCTAAATATGAATTACTCTAGTAATTCACTCACATTTCAATCACACATGCACCATTACTCTAGTGATTCATTCATGTAGCATGTGATCTTTTATATAGCATATTTGGGGATTAGTCCCCGTCGAGGTCCTGCAAACCCGTCGGGGATTGGGAACAGGGGAGAATTAAGCCCCGTGTATAGGGTCGGGGACAGAGAAGTTTTGCTTATCGGGAATCAGGGATGAGAGGGCGCTCCCCGCGGGGATTTCCCGTTGCCATCCCTAGACTGGGGGTAGGAGCGGATTTGATTGGGGGACGAAACTAGAGAACCACTCGTGAGACAAAAAAAATGCTTAAAAGCGATTTTCAAAGCATTTCTTATAAAAAAAATGGTTTCATTACTTTGAGTTGAGCTCTTTATATATCGCTGTTTTTGAAAGTTGTACAACATAAATAAAAAGTTAATAGTGATTATTTACCTTTTTTTACTCTAAGATTTATATAATTTGTATTAAAAAAGTAACGTATACAAACACTACTAAAAAAATAATTTTTGGCAAAGTTAGCTTCACCTACGCTGTAGATGGTCTAAGGTACGTAACATGCTTTTCTTCAATTTATTCTCTTTCCATTTTAAGATGGGAACTGTTCCTTCGATTCTAGTAAAAAAAAGTCACTCTACGCTTCCGAAATATTATATCTACTCTCTTCATTCAAGTTTATAGTGTGTATTTTCTTGTCACATAAACTAAAGAGATATTAAAAATGACTAGACTATCTCTAATTATTTTCTCTAAACACTATATTCAATGTATAAATGTAGAGAATATCAAGTAATCTAGATATTTATTAGGGAAGTAAAAGAGAACATCACTATAATTTTTAAATTACAAAATAAAATACACGCTATATTTATAAATAAGAACATTGGAAAAAAATATAACCTATAAACTCGAAGTAAGGTGGTACCTTTTAATATACTTACTTGCACCCTTCTTGGATACCGTGCAATCCTTATTGCAAGACAAATCGAATTCCGTAGAACAGACCATATCAATGGACAAAGCGTTGGCTAAAAGGTATACAGATGTTAATTACATGTAAAAAAGGAAAATTACTCATACAGCACTATGTATGAACTCGTACCGCATTTCCTTGAAAACATTCCCAATTTACAGTAACATCGTCAATAATATATAAGTTTGATGCTCCCATAGAACAGCCTGTACGATGTACGTCCGGCGATGGCTTTTGTGGAGACTAGCAGTCCATGAAAACTAGCTCCAGAATAATGCATCAGACTGAAATAGCAACTTTGGTTCTATCTACCAAAAACGATTTGCATAAGAAACTATGAACACATGTGACTATCAAATTCGACCGATCAGTTACTAATCAGATGCTTTTAGAATATACTAATTTGTTTCCGGCTAGTAGCTGTATACGGATACGTCTGGATCACTGATAGGGTCTGAAGCAAGGTTTGAAACATCGTCGATTATCGAGCGAATATCATGATAATCACCTATATCGAGTCGGTACGGTAAATCATACCTGTCGGTAAACCAGGCAAATTAAATTCAAATTCAAAAAAATCGAAAAATTTGGAAAAACAATTATCCAAAAGCTCCCTAAAATTAGTATTAATATGTGTTTTGGCATCTGGGATGAAAATTATTTGAAAAACTGAATTTGTGGGGTTTTCTGAGCCAAAACCGAATATATAGAAAATAGAAAAGGAAATCAAAATTGAAATGCAGAGTATGGGCTGAGGCCTGCAGCCCATCCAGCCCAAACTCATCCGGCCAATGAACTCACTCCATGTATTTAAGGCGGAAAAAACCCATTACAACAGCCCTAACTGCCGACACTCCTCTCCATCCTCCGAACTACTCCATGCCGTCTCCAACCAGATCTGATGGCCGCCTACCATCTTTTCGCCGCCCCAACCTTGAAAATCGTTCGATAAGCCACAATTTTTGTTCCGAACAGTCAATTTTCGCTCAACGTCTAGCGATTTTCACTATCATATGATCGATTACCGCTAGATAATCTTCGATAATCGCTGCTGACCACCTAAAATCAAGGGCATCTGTGGCTCTATCGATTTTCAACTGGAACAAGTCGATATTCCTGTGAAACTGAGCGATAATCATCCAGTTGTACACCGACTAATAGCTCATACTTTCATCCTATATTTTATTTGCTGGCGAGGGTGTCCCATCTCCGACTAGGAAAGATATAGACAGCTGTCGACGATCGGGACCGTCGACCGCAAAGAAAAGGGGGAAGGATCGTATGAGGGGCGAGGCCCAGAGCCCCGCTCGTCCGGGGAGGGACCTCGGCGGGCGCGCAGCATGGAAAAAGAGGACAACCAAACAAGGGACACAATGTTTATACTGGTTCGAGCCCCCTAGATCGGGTAACAGCTCTACTCCAGTCCTGCCCGTGGGCGAAAGGGAACTAAAGGCTCCTCAGGGGAGGGTTACAAGGGGAGCTCGGCCTCGGGGTCGCTCGGGAGCAATGGCTGAGGAGAGCTCGGTGAATAGGGGGGTGTACAAGTATTACTGCAGGTTCGCGAAGACTTAGCCGGAAAAGAGGAGAGCCCCCCTCCTAGAAGACCCTGCCCTCCTTTATACAGTCGGAGGGGGCAGGTTACATGGAGAATTGGGAGAGGGGAGGATGGAGAGTTGTCCCAGGAACCCCAGTCCTCCGTCTTGATGACCGGTCGCCATCCTGTTTCGCCCACGCCGGGTTGGTAGACTCACCAAGCAGAGTAGTCTGCCGTTTTCTTGGGAAACATCGTACCTGCCCTCTGTGGACCTGTCAGATGCTGACGTTGTAATGCGTGGTCCTAGCTCCGCCTCGGGAGAGAGCATATCCTCATACTGCGCGTGACTGGACGATGGGACCGGAGTTTTGACTTTGGCAACCTTCGCGCTGCCTTGGGAAGGAGCGACCTGCTCCCGTGTGGTCACTCCAAGCAGTCGTGGTCGTAGGGCGTGTGGCTAGTGGCCGACGGGGGGCCCGATACCTGGCCTTTGGTGGAGATCACCTCAGACTGGTCGGAGGTCGGGGGAGTCCGACCCGCGAGGGAGGTCGGACGTCCTACTTGGTCGGGACGAGTTCGGAGCAGTCGGTTAGGCCGGGGATGAGTGTCCTTCGTGGCCTCGCGGGGCCTTTGGTCGGAGGCGGGCTTGGATCAGTCCGTTCATTACTCCGGACCGCTGTTCTACATGGGAGTTCGGGCTAGGGGCGTCGGGGCCGAGGAGATCGCCAAGGTCCGCATACAACCCGGGATAGCCTCGCCGGGCCTGAAACATCCCCGAGGTCGAGGAGGATCGCAAAGCCCCCAGGGGGCACGGACACGTGTCAGGATGGCCGATCCCCGACAACCGCAAATATTTAAATGCCAACGAAGCGAACATATGGGAGAAGATGGCAATGTTCAAACTGGAATGGCCTACGTATGGCGGAACAATCATGTGTGATTCTTAAACTAATTCGACACGCATGAGCATCATCAACTTCATAATATACTACAATAGCATTATGTTCTTCCACAAGTCTATGGATGCGATAGGGCTAACTCAGGATGCCTCGTACTTGCGCAAGATACTTGCTTTCATTGCTCCTCTTATGAAATGCATCATGTGATCAATAGGGGTTTACATTTTGTTTGTTGATGCAGGAAATTGCCTGAGTGATCGATGAGGTAGGTCCGGTAAATGTTGAACAGATTATCACAGATAATGGTGCCAACTACAAGAAGGCATGCAGGCTCATCGCATGATGAAAGCATCTAGGCCCCAAATTTGTCTTGGTTTTGGTAATTAATGACAATTGCGTTTAAAGGACTAACATTCTCCTTTTGAGTAATTTGAGAATAGGTTGATCCGACATTCGACGAACATAGAAGTATGAAAAGGGTGAATAACAAGAAAGGCTAGCATCGATGACGAGACAACCAAGGTATAAAACCTAAGAAATTTCCATAGTCTTTTACCGATCTTGGAGTTGGAGAAAAGATCGGATTGCTAGAATAGGCGCCGTACTATTAAGAGGGGTTACCGCCGCTTGATCGGTGTCGAAAAAGGTTTAGAGGCTCAATTCTTGTGCATTAGACATTCATATGGATTGCATTATCTTTTATGAGAAAAAAATGGCAATTAAACACCTTCTTGGAAATGCACTTAAAGTAGAAATCAAAAGATCAAAAATGATGTTTTTGGTCTCAGTGGGGCGTATGATCGACCCCTCCCATATACCTGGCCGTTTCGGTATGACCGGGCCCAAAGCCGGTCTATTTTTTCCAATAGGGGGTGTTTTTTGCTCTCTGGAGGGCGGTATGACCGGTGGTCCTTCGGTCATACCAGTGAGCGGTATGACCGGACCCTCTCCGGTCATACCGGCCATGAGGGTAATCAGTCATTTATTGACAATAGCATTTATTGCAATCAGAGCGACCGCTTGCTACTTAGGAGGTTTTCACAACTTTTGGTTGGTGGGGGTTATAAATACCCCCCACCTGCATTCTAGAGCTAGTTTTTTGACCCTCATTGATGATATTTGAGCTCTAGCTAGTTCCAATACTCTTCTGTGCATTCAATTCACATTTTGAGAGAGTTAGGAGTAAAATTGAGCGGTGCATTAAGTGTTGAGCCTTTAGCACTCAATTCGACCTTGAGCAAGCGTCATCACCTATTACTCTTGGAGGTTGCCGCCTCCTAGACGGCTTGAAGGCGTGTGGGATCGGTGATCTTCTCAAAGAAGCTTGTGAGAAGGCCCGATCGTTTGTGAAGGCAAGGAGCTCGCCTAACCGGAGTGGTGAAGAGCTACCACGAGTGATCGAGGAAGGCTCAATCGGGTGGAGCCGGCTTGAAGTGCTTCAAGTCACCTCAACGTGGAGTAGGGGAGACTGGCAAGTCTCCGATACCACGGGATAAAAATCTTGTTTCTCATTCTCTTGTGATTTGTCCTTTTATTCTTGTGCTAAATTTCCTTACTAGCAAAATTGAGTAGACTATTTGTGCTTAGAATTGTTTCAACTATACTTAAATTGCTTAAGTGATTTAGGTGATTGCTAGAGTTTGTAGTTGTAAATTTGCAATTATTGCTTCCATATCTTAGTGACTTATTTAATTGCAAATTAGTATCGAAAAATTTAGAAACCTCCTATTCACCCCCCCTTAGTCGGTTATCCTTGATCCTACACACGAGAGCACCGCAATATCGTGTGACAACCTTGTGTGGCCCACACGATTAATTTGATGTTAAAACAGATTGGAGAGTTCTTTGACCACGCCTCTATCATCGAGAGTGCAAGGAGATCTATCGATGGCTATACAACTAAGTGTACAGCCAACAATACTACCCATGACCCCAAAGGTAATGTTTTATTTGTATGTTTTATTTCACTGCAACTCGATTTTTTACTAACATAACGTTCATATAGGTCTAACATAGCACATGTGTGATAATGGAAGGATAACGAAACTATGCCAAGTGCAAACATTCATTTTCGATGAGAAATGTTGATTTCAGCTGTCATATGTCATGCTATTGAAATGAATGTTATTGAAATGTGGACTTATCGGATTGATTTATGAATATTATTGAAATAAAATGTTATTTGTTGAGATATTATTGCTAAATACCTACTTTACAACTTGAGATTGTCTAAAATATGGTAAAGATCATGCCGAAATTTTCCCATATTGTTTCATAATTTTTCATAGTTTTGCTATTATTACAAAATATGTACTTTACAACTTGATGTTGTCTTAAAATGTAGGAAAGATTATGCTGGATTTTTTCTTTATTTTTCAATACACTTCTAAAGTTTTTCCTGATTTTTTAGCCTTTATCCACTTTTTACAATTTTTTCACCGTTTTGTACAATTTTTTCTAATTTTCCTTGATTTTATTTCTATTTTTTAGTCAGTTGCCGATTTTTCATAAATATCGGTCGATAATTGCTACAAACCGATTGATTTTCGAGATTTTTCACATCAGTTTAACCTCCAATTTGAATTCCATTTAACTTTACAAACCATTCGATTTTTTTTATTTTCTACGAAAATTGCTACCGCTGGGTCTTTCGATTTTCCACCCTATTTCGGTTTTATTAACCCTAAAGCCCTAAATGCGAAGCACGAAGATACCTGGGAAATTCATAGCAAAACCTCCGCCCCTGCAGGCTGCAGCTGATTGGAATCTCGTATACTGTAAGTCAGCAGAACCGCGACTTTATGGACATGTAATTCGAGATTAGCAGCGAGCCAGTGACAGAGAGAATTAGCGCGGCATCAAGAACGAAAAGGCGATTCACACAGGGTATAAGAGGCGGCTCTTGTTAGATGAGACTTAAAAGTTACACGACAGCAACCCACTATCGAGTAAACTCACGACAGCTGAAATTAGTCCCAGGACACACGCAACAAGTGAAAAGAAAGAAAGGAAAACAACACTTAGAAACTGTAGAGCGCATTATCCTCTCTTCTCAGCGCTCAAGACGGCAGCTCAGCTAGTCTGCTCGCTTCGTGGTGCATGCCAAGGCTCGTAGATAACTTGGCAGTGTACGAGAGGCTGCCTTAGTAGCTGTGCTGCCAGATCTGGTGCGATGGCTGAGACGGGGCGGTCTGGGAGGTGTTCAAGCTTCCCTCAGCAGGGTTCTGCGGGTGCTCCTGCGGCAGACCAGCCTGCGACTGATAGAAGCTTGGGTACCCAAGACCGCCGTACTGAGAGGGCTGCTGCCCCTGGCGGAAGCCGCCCAGTGTACTCTGGCCCTGGAAGCCATAGAAGTTGCCAGGTGGAACCGTCGAAACAGCTCTTGAACCAGCAGCTCCATGAAGCCACATTGCGGAGTTATCACTCTGCAAGGCACTCTGCAAGGAGTGAAAAATGACGCTTCAGAGAAATCAAAACAGAAGTGCAAGAGCTTTCGGCAGTGTATTCTCATAAAGAAGTACATCCAACCAAGGGCACAGAGTTTCTGAAGATAAACGAGAACATGTAGCACTCATTACCTGCTGCAAGGCCATGTAGTGACTCGCGTCTTTGAACTGCGTGCTCAAAGCTTCATCAAACCCCATAGTTGTGGCCGCAGAGGAGGCACTCTGATTTAGGCTGAAATTTGCAGGAATATTACTTGAACTTCCAAAGCCTCCATAACCAGAGATTACTGATGAAGGCTGCGGGGTCGTAGCGGGAAGGCTGCCCTTGTATTGTGGCATCGAATATTTCATACCAGCTCCAGGCACAGCAGCAGCACCAGATTGATGGACAGGTCCATTACTTGAGTACGGTTGCTGGAAGGCTGCTGATGGTAGGTAGTAGTTTTGAGGCAAATATGGGTAGCCAACCAAACTGGCAAAAGGCCCAAGGGGTAGAGTTGGCTGAGAGTACGGGTGTACAGGCAATTGCTGAGGGTGAGGAGGCCCTGACGGAATGCTTGTACTGGGAAGATTTTGTGTAGACTGTGTGTTGGAGAAACCCCCTGGTTTTAAAGTCTGCAAAAAAAATTCAAGAAATAGTTAAACTCAGAAATAACAGAAATTAAACACCAGCACCTCAGTGTCAACACCACACCATGAAATCAAAATGAGACCAATCCATCAAACTATAACAAAAATATATACTAACAAATGACACATGCCAGACTCTAAACACACTGGAAATTCATGGAGTTAAGGGTCTCTACATTGTCCACAAGTACTTGTTGGTCAAGTGATTCATGTCTACAAAATTGAATAGGTACCATTACCAGTTTGACATCACTTGAATAAATTCTCCAATTTGTTGTGGAGGTGTCATGATAGATTTTTTATATTTTTTGTTTTATTGGTCACAAGTGCAGATCTTAACGGCTCGTCACTTGACGTTTAGACCATGTATAGGAAAACACTGATAAAAGGATACAGAATTATGTGAACAATACGATATGTTCCTTTATATAGAAAAGAATATCCAAAGCAATATAGGAGTATAGGACAACCTTCCAGTATGATGGGACAAATCAGTTGGGCATTTACCAACTAGGACGTTATGCCTAATCATGATTGATTATGCTCCACACAGAAAAGGAGCTTCTTGCCGTTACAACATCCATTTAACTTTACTCAAAATAAAGAGCATGACTTCTTTCTAGATTTCTTGGCAAACTTTTACGAGTGTGACATACATCAAAACTTCAGAACAAGCACACCAAATTAAGAGTAACGCTAAGATTGGAATTACCTCTTGCATGGAGATCGCTGGTAAACTGGTAGTTGGTACAGCTGGATTATATTTCATAGCCGACTGTGTCGATAGCAACGGTGAAAAGTCAAAATCCCGAAGAGGGGTAAGATTTGACCCCAACAAATTGTTGTGTAGAGTATTTGCTTGCTGTAAGAATAAATCATAAGGAAAATAAGGACTACAAAAGGGCAAAAAAAAAACTTGAAATTAGCAGAAAGACATAACAAAAAAATCCAATCCCATTCCAATCATCACGGTAAGAAAGACATTGAGTTTCAGAGGATTGATATAATTCCAGCCATCTTCATATTTGAACAGTCAAATTGCTCAGGACAGTAGGACACGTAAGTGGTAAACAGCTAAAGAGGCAACAGGTACATAAACTTTGTCAAAGCAGAACGCAACAAAGAATAAAACATCTTTTGCCAAAGATCGTTGGCCAGGCAGAGGGACATTTTACATCATTAATTTGTTATTAACTTATTATGTGTCCGTTTGTAATCCAGTAGCTCTACCATTTTAGTACTAGAGAAAGCCATCCTTGATCCTTATATTAATTAATGTGTCAACTTGAAACCAAACTAGCTTGATTTTTCTGTTACTATAAAATGATCTAGAATTCACATTAATTGTGATGAAGCATGTCTCCTACAAGCCAAAATCTGGCTTCATGTCTAAATGCACTAAAGGTTTCCTGTGCCAAAACTAGAAATCAATCATTAGTTTAGCATACAACATAGCAGCACGCACATCATACATATATGAAAATTTGAAGGAATAAGTATTGAACTAAAAAACTGTCTAAATAACCCCCCTGAACTATGCAAAACCATCTAAATAACCCCCTAAGGCAGTTTTGGGGGCAGTGTTGCCACTGTGGCAGTGTTTTGCCACCATGGTCTGCCACGGCAGCAAAACCACCACCACATTGGTAAAACTACGGTTGATTTTCTTTCATAACCGAACCAGAAGCTATGTCATCCAAGCTCTGGGGAAAAGACAACTATACCAGTAAGCTTGAAAAATGAGAAGGATGCTGTGCTTGTGTGTTTCCTTTTGGACCCTCCATTGTACTCGGATGTGTTGTGTTCGAATATGCATGACTTGAAACTGATGGCAGGTTATATTGAAGACCAGACACATCTAGAGCACCCTGCCTCAGTACATCAGGCTGTGAGACTGAAGGTACATCAATATTCTCCATGTTAGTACCAATTCTGGTCTCAACATCCTCATTTGCCGAAGAATTTAGAGTACCATTGTCATAGTAATCTGGATTCCTGCAAGAAAGTTCTGATAAGACAGCGTGCATTTCATGTCATGGATAGGGTACATAGAAGGGGAAAAAATCCACCTGACATCTATTTGATCAATTGATGGAGATTCATCTGGAATAGGCACCTCGTCCACACTGTTTTTAGGGACCTTGGATGGAAGCAACCCAGAGAAGGCACCAGATTCAAAACTACCAAAGCTCAGATGTGCACAGTCTGCATTTGTAACCTGTAGATGATCGGGGATTATAACCGCAGGATTATCTTCAGCTGAATCAGTTGCAATTAGATCTTCGTTTTGCAGGCTTAGATGTTGAAAGTTTGCTGTAGCTGATTCCACATCAACATGGGAAGCCTCACCTGCAAAAAATTGCATCATCAGAAGCCATATTAATAATTATAGGTATAAGTATCGGTGTTTCAGGCCATGGCATCTAAAAGTTTTTTCCCCACTAGATTTGCGTGTCATTCCATTAAGAGGGAAGAAATCAAATACAAATGGTAATTAGATGGGTTTAGATTAGACCAAAAATATAAGTGAACAAAAACAAAGGACAAAGAAGAAGAACCAAGCAACCCCGTCACTTGTACATATTTCACTTCCTTGGATCAGTACAACACTAAGGTGATACGTAAAGCAAACTATAAGCCAATAAAGCAGTAACCATGCATAACAGTTTTGCAAAACCGGAGCCACGGAGCCAACACAGCCTCCGTGAACAAGCATAATTGGTTCATTGCTCATTCTGCTGGTAGAGATTTGGCACAACATATAGAACATTTGCACATATAGATAAGAGTATATTAAAACAATTAGAAGTTCAAAACTTCAACTCATATGCATGCAATTGCAGATTGGATAGTGGTGTCTTTGAAAGTTTCAACTTATGTTGGTACATATTTTCTTATATCGACAATGTTCTTTGCATTGGTGCATCTATTTAAAGTTTTAGTAATAATTGATAACATTTGGACAAGGAGGAAGATAATAACCACACAGTGAACGATTAAGTTTGGTATTAAATCCATAAATACACTGAAACCATAAATTATGGAAGGTAATTTATTGATCCAATTGAAAGTTCAAACACTATTGCCTCATTGCACCCTAAAGTGTGTTTGCACCTTTAGTTAGTTCATACTTAACAATGCAATATACAGAGGTGGGATAGGGTCATATATTTCTATTTAAGACTCCACACTTAATTGCATGATATATACACAGTGATACAATTATGATCCAGGATAGTGTTGAAAACCATGATCTTATCAGAACATATCCATTTAAGATTCCATATAAAACTAGTCCTTCCATGTAACTAAAGTTGTCAACCCGCGATCTTTAACATTCTGGCCCTTACTCCAATAACATTGATATGGTTGTGTGGAAATAAAGTGCTAATAGCATGTAAAAAGATAATAATTTATATTCAATGGTACTAGACTGCAATTTCCATCTATCTAGTCAAGAGAAGGTAATGTTAGCAAAGAAAATGGCAAACCATGTTTTCATTATGTATGACAACAACCACCACCAAGCCTTTTGTCCCAAACAAGTCGAGGTAGGCTAGGAAAGAAACCTAACCAAAGTCAATGCAACCCCTAAACCTTCGATCTTGGGTCATGCTTCTAGTATGTGGATCGCTAACGTCCATGCACTCTTATCCAACGCCAAATCTTTGGGAATGTTCCAATCCCTTAAGTCTCTTTTAACTGCTTCTTCCTACGTTAGTCTCGATCGACCTCTATCTCTTATGTTTTCGAGATGACTTGAAATTCCAATACGCATCGGTGCCTCAGGATGCCTTCGTTGGAGATGTCCAAACTATCTCAAACGATTTGGACAAACTTTTCTTCAATTTGTGCTAGCACAACCCTATCACGTATATCATCATTGCGAATTGGATCTCGCCTTGTATGCAATGTTATTAAGTCGTCGACTAGTCCACAATTAGTTGTCCAGTCGGTATATGTTGGACGACTAGCATGCTCGACTCGACTGGAGCGACTAGTTGGGCGATTGGACGACTAATTGCGCTAGCCTAGCTAGGTGACAACTCTCTTCTTCGCTGCTCTGTTCTAGTAACTGCTAACTACTACCCCGGCTCTCTATATGCACTTATGGCTGATTCAAAACATAAATGCCTTTGTTACTTTTGCTACTTTCAAACATAGAACTTATCTATCAATTATCATTGTCATTCAGAACTTGTCTTATTAAATTATGCACTCATGCTATTGCTTAATGCCTGGCTGGCTGGTGGCTGCCAAGTGCCTTATTGATGATCATATTGAATTTTAATATTTTTCTTGATGTGAAGTGTGAATGTGATGATGTCATGTAACTCCTATTAGTTTACTTGCCGTCCAATACTATGTTGTTTTACTTGCTGCTCATTATTATGTTCTTTAACTTCCAAAGTGTTGCTTCTCATTTTCAAATTAGGACATTCATCAAGAAAGACATGTTGGGACCAAAACAAGCAAGTCATCAACTCATCATCATGCTTATTTTGATCTTCTCTTCATTTCATGTTTTACAATATGTATACGTGTTTAATTGTTGCTACAACTTAGTATGTGACGTATCCTACTAACATACTTCCTAGTATGGGGACTAGTCATGACTAGTCGACCAAGTCAGCAAGTCACCCCTTGGGTGACTCGACTCGACTTTACAACTTAATAACCTTGCTTGTATGACCTTAGATCCATCGCAGCATCTACATCTCTGCTACGCTCATCTTCTGTACATGTTATCTTTTTGTCGTCCAACATTTCTCCATACAACATCGCAAGTTAATCGCCATCATATAGAACTTACCCTTTAACTTCTGAGGGATTTTTCTATCATATAGGACACCCGATGCTTGGCGCCATTTCAACCACCCCACTCGTATCATGTGGCTCACATCTTCATCAATCTCGCCGTCACTCTGTAGCATCGAGCCAAAATATTGAAAAGTTTGCTTCCTAGAAACAACTTTTTCGTCCAGACTAACATCTCCATCACTTGCCATAGCATCGCCGAAAACACACCTCACATACTCAGTTTGTCCTACTAAACACACCTCATATACTCAGTTTTAGTCCTACTAAATCTAAAACCCTTGGATTCTAAAATCTTCCTTCACAACTCAAGTTTTCTATCAACACCTACCCTACTCTCATCTAGTGTTATTAAGGCGTCACCTAAGCGTCCCGGCGCCGAAGCCAGCACGCCATGGCCGCTCGCCTCGCCTGGCGCTGGGTTGAAGGGGACAAGGGCAAGGCACCGGGCGATGGAGAAGGGACCAGCAAAAGGGGAGGATTTCAGTACCCCATCGTTGTCAACCTTAGGCCCCACGAGCTCCGGCGCCACTGCGGCCTCGTGCGTCTCCGACCGCACCGCCATCGCCTCCTGCTACCGTCGCTACCAGCTCCGGCATTCCCACCTCGGCCGAGACCGGATCTGGTGGTCATGGCGTCGGGACTACCAGATCCGGCATCTCCACGCTGCCGCCGTCCCCGATCTCCTCGTCCTCCACTGCCTCCTCTGCCCCGCGGCGGATGAGGAGCACGAGGGGAAGGCGGCGCTCGGAGGGGAAGGTATCGCTCGGGGTGAGGGGGAGCGGCGCTCGGGGGCAGAGTTGGAGCGGGCACCGCGAGAGGGAGTGGAGGAGACGGCTCTGGAGGGAGGGAGGGGGAGAGAGAGAGGTGGGGAGAAGGTCAGGCCGCTCGGCTGGGCTGGCCAGTGGGCCGGTCAAATGGGCTGAGGAAACTTTTGATTAAGAGAAATGCACTAATATTGCTACATATGTATTGATGATATATTGATATTAATAGACTTTTTTGGTCGCCTAATCCTCGCCTAGGCGCTTGCCTAGGCACCTAGCCGTCCAGGCGCCCCGAAGGCAACTCGCCTCGCCGAGGCGCCGTGATAACCATGCTCTCATCAATTAGAACCACATCATTATAAAAAAAAACATACACCAAGGAATCTCTCCTTGTATGTCCCGTGTGACTTCAGTTTTCATTATGTATGACATTGTTGATTTATTCAAAATTTAAACATCACTTCCACCACAATGTTTTTAGTGCTATAGATTACCACTTCAAAACATTAGAAGGGACAAGGTTAAAAATACAAAAGTGAGATCAGATTTTTCAATTTGAATGCATACTATTACTAACCTTCATCGTCATCATAAGAATGCACTTGAGATTGGTATGTGCTTGAGTTCTGCAACAATCCGTCATTGAATTGACTGCTGTCCTGAAGAATTTCCAGGTGTCCCTCAGATGGCATTGATGATTTCCTTACAGTTGAGGTGTCCTCTTCTGCGTGAGAATTTCCATGCGAGTTAACAACATCAGGAACCAATAATGATGAGTCCAATGGTGCCACAGATAGCGATGGGTCACCAGATGTCTCAGGGATTGTTAATTGACTTCCGGATGGTGGCCCATCCTGTGGAAGCCAATCATTCTCTTGTGTTTGGTGCTTGTCAGCGGAAGCATGGCTAGAATTCATATCTTGAGGAATAGGGTCTTGAAGAGCAAGAAATCCCTGGTCAAACGTTGTTGGCAGGGCTGTGCTTGCAGATTGTTTCGAGTTTTGGTTTATGGCACTTGACAAAGATGGGTTTTGACCAGCATATGCTTTGTCTGTTGTAGCCATAGCCTTGCTAGAAGGCCTTCCTTGAGGCCTGCCCATTTTCACTATATCAGCCATTGACATCTGACCTTGCACCCCACACCAATTGTGCTGAAATCCAGCTGATGATTGCGATGCTCCAAATGATCCATCAGGGACCACATCTTTGTTTACAGAAGAACTACAGAAGAGAAAATCAAACAGCTTAGTTATCCATACTACCCCCAAAAAAAAACAAGAAGCAAACAGATCCAGCAGAAACTTCTACATCTTTAACTTCCATTACCTTGGAACCGTTTGCTTCTGAGTGGAATTGGTTGCTAGCACACCAGGTCCCAATATCGACGACCTTGAGGCCACGTTATCTGCTTGGATTGAACATGGAAATGGTAAATAGATTATAGCCAAATGTGATAACTCATGGATACAAACATTTTTTTTCTTATCTTACCAGATCCACTGGATCCAGACTGAACTGAACTGCTTCGCCCAGTACGATCTGCACCACCTCTAATGGCACGACTGTTGTTACTTGCTCCTCGAGATCTTGGCTCAGGTGTGTCTTTATTAACCTGTGTGAAATTTCAGAACATACTGATGTAAGTTATCAATACTAAAGCACAGCATAGTAAAGCAATAATTAAGAGATGATTTGCATATGTAAACTTTTGAGGCAAAAGGTCAATAACCAGTCAACAAATTAAACGTCTGATATATTAACCAAACTGTTATTGCTCCTATTAATCCTAGTGAAATGAAATGATATGATCAACAGAAGATAAGCTACATGTCTTTCTTTTACGGGAACACGGAGGGGGCACTACTGAAAATAAGATTAGCTACAAGTTCACAAGTGGTACAAATAAAAGTTGAAATCCAAACCAACTGACCTCCTTTTTCTTATCACGCTTGCTCTTTACCTCTTGAAAAGTATCTGGAAGAGATTGGCAACATGTGAGATGTCGAATATAAGAGGACTACTGGGACCATGAAATAACAACAAATCGACCTCAGCGTTGTTGTTCGCAAAAGCATTGTATATTAAATTCAACAGTAAGACAGACTCTTCTCTAATTGCAATATCAGCATCCCAAAATTATTCGATCCGAAACATGCCACATAAATTGTAGAAAGATGTTCATGTAATTCAAACATTTATTCAGATGAGGCAACAGTTCACTCTTGATCCATTTTCCATCTTCCATCATAATTCTTAAACTTGGAATTAGCAAGGGACTGGTGATATCATTACAACAACCACCAAGCCTTTTTGTCCCAAACAAATTGAGGTAGGCTAGGAAAAAAACCCAATCAAAGTCAATAAAACCACTAATCCTTCGATCTTGGGTCATGGTTCCGGTATGTGGATCCCTAACTTCCATGCACTCTTATCCAACATCAAATATTTGGGAACGTTCCAATCCCTCAAATCTCTTTTAACTGCTCCTTCACACATCAGTCTCGGACGATCTCTGCCTCTTATTATGTTTTGGAGACAACTTAAAATTCCACTATGCATCGGTGCCTCGCAGGCTTCCGCTGGAGATGTCTAAACCATCTCAGACAATTTTTAACAAGATTTTCTTCAATTGGTGCTACCCCAACCCTATCACGTATATCATCATTGTGGATTCGATCTCGCCTTGTATGACCACAGATCCATCGCAGCATTTGCATCTCTGCTACGCCCATCTTCTGTACATATTGTCTTTTTATCGCCTAACATTCCGCTCCATACAACATTGCAGGTCTAATCGCCGTCCTATAGAACTTACCCTTTAACTTTTGAGGGATTGTTCTATCACATAGGACACCTAATGCTTGGCGCCAGTTTAACCACCCCGCTCGTATCCTGTGGCTCACATCTTCATCAATCTCGCCGTCACTCTGTAGCATCGATCTCAGATATCGAAAAGTTTCCTTCCTGGACATTACTTTTCCATCCAGACTAACATCTCCATCATTTGCTATAGCACTGCTGAAAACACACATAATATACTCAGTTTTAATCCTACTAAGTCTAAAACCCTTTAATTCTAAAGTCTTCCTCCGCAACTCAAGTTTTCTATCAACACCTACCCTGCTCTCATCAATTAGCACCACATCATCTGCAAAAAGCATACACTAAGGGATCTCTACTTGTATGCCTCGCGTGACTTCAACCATCACTAGGGCAGAAATATAGGGGCTCAATGCTAACGCTTGATATAGTCCTATCTTAATAGGAAAGTCACTAGTATAGCTATCACATATTCTGACATTAGTCACAATATCGTTGTACATATCCTTGATTTAGGTAACGTGCTTTGTTGGGGCTTTTTTTCTTTTCAAGCGCTCACCACATGACCTTTCTTGGCACTTTTCTATGAAATTCACTAGTGATATCATTATTTCTACAAAATTAAATAAACTATGGTAGCTATTAGTTTGTTACAACAAAAATGGCAAGGAATGCACCAAAGGATCACCAGTAAAAATGTGAAACCCCGGTTCCTACTTCCTAGCATGGAAATAAGGCATAGTTATTGGATTCGCTATAAACCCCTGCGACTCGTGAACCGGATTCGTCAAACCCGAATCGGTTTAGGATACGGGGTTCATGTTCGCAGTGAAAATTGGAAGAAAGATTGGTGAACTGCAAACTCAAATCCCGTACCGCGACTCGGATGAATCACGTTTCTGGTAACTATGAAATAAGGTTTGCGACAGCCAAAAGTTAACAACGAGCAACATAAAAGGTTCGTGTAACTGAAAACATTCATTTAGATGACATTCCGGCTACCACTCACGTAAAATATTTCCTCATAAACTTAGTATTATTAACAAAATTACAAAATCATGGTAGCTCTTGCAGCAAAAAATGATAGGGAGTGCTCATAAGGATCACCAACAATATATAATGAAAGCATCAGCTAGTTGCAGAAAAAAGCAATAAAACCAATAGAAAAAAAAAAGAAACAACCAAAAGAAAGCAGTAACCAACAGGGGGAAAATCAGGTATTCTGTTCAAGCTAAATAAAGGGAAATACTGAATAGCTCAGATGTTTTAACTTCATCAACCTCTAGAATACAACATAGGAGTCTCAAGGCATAAACATCACTTTGGACTTTTAGCACCGAACACGGAGACATAAAACTAAGCTTAGGAAGCAGTCAAGGCACTTAAATGTTACTTCATAGTTTGGAGTCTGTCTGTTCTGGCCGTCTGGGCAAGGTTAAGCTCTTGTATAAGCTTCATAAGCACATATAGCCAGGGGAGACAACTTGACCATCTTAATGGAAACCTGAGATTATATTTATGGCATGTTGAAGCACTAACCCCTTCCAAGCAGACACACAATAAGCCTCATTCTAAAAGCAAACTGAGTAAACAAGACCTGTGCAAGTTCATCTAAATTCTGACTCAGATGAAAGAAATGGGACAGAAAATATCAAAGGGACAAATCCAAATCGCTTTGATCCTTTCCCAAACTTACATGAAAGAATTGAAGTTGTCCAACGACTATCATTCCACAAGATCTAAGCTTGGCAACCTGTGTGGTAGTTTGGATCTCGGATTTTGTTATAGATTTTTGCGAAAACGCAGTTTTGTTCAAGTTTTTGTAATGCAACTTTTAAGTTGTTATTCGGTTATTCCCTAAAAAATGTCAACATTCAGTTAGAATCGCATTTCGTGATAACATTTTTTGGCTAAAAGTGCCTTTTAGTTTTTTCTTATTCCTAAACAATTGTGAAAATTCATCATATGAGTTTTGGCAAAACCAATTTTTGTTATCATGGATGTCTCATGCCCTAAACAAACAAGAATTAGGTTTTTAGGCCCTAAATCTAGTTTATCAAAATAAGGGTTTCATAAAACTTGGGATTGAAACAAACCAGGTCTTGCATCCCCCGTTGACTTCACCCGAACGCTTTGCCTTTCCTAGTCTTCTCACCAATTAAGTTTTTTTTTTGTCTTCACTTCCCCTAAATGTCCACCCACCCTGTTCTTCCCGTCAATCTAATCCATTTTGCAATGTGAACGCACGTAAAAAAAATCATTTCTCATATTTCCCTGAGCAAGCACCTACCAGAGTACCAGTTTCATATTTGCTGCAGCTCTCGCCAATTTAATCCATCCAACACTGTCAAACACAAAAAAGGAATAGAGCAAATAACAAGAAGAAACTGTCCCAATTTATCCAAATCCAAGCAAATAATCTCCTTCCCTGTGCTCCTCCCTTCAAACGCAGGAGCTTAATGCTAACGCACCAAAAGGGCAAAGAAAACAACCATCATTTTCTCTAGTTCTCACCAATTGAACTGGGGCAATCTCAAAATATGCACTAAAACAGCCATTTTTCCACGCATGGAACAATTCATAAACTGCATAAATACATCCCCATCCTAAATCAGAGTCTGCGCGAAAATTACTCTACAGAAGAACAAATCTTCCTAACACCAATCCAAACCGAAACGAGGACGCCAGACTTCCCTGCCACTAACCTGCAGCACATTCGCTCACGAACACCACCAGCACAGTAACAAATCACCGTACATCCCCAGAGTGGAAGGGGGAAAAGCGCGTTTCCTGATAACACAACGCGTGAGAGAACTCCCCACTCCCCAGCACAGCCCTCCTCCAATCCAGTCAGACACACACAACCCAACACTAGACAAAGCAACAAAAACGTGGAGGAGAACTTAAGGGGGTACAGGGAAAGAGGGAAGCAGCGCGAGATGAGACCTTGGGAGAGGAGGCGGCTGACCGCCTCGTCGGGGTCCATGCCGCACTCTCGAAGCGCCGCGTAGATCTCCGCGTCGGGGCGTTTCACGATCTCCTTCAGCCCCTGCATCAGCTTCCTCGCGGATGCCGGCACCGGCCCCGCCGCCGCCGCGACCGGCCCCCTCCCTCCCTCTCCACCGCCGCTCATCCTCGACGGAACCCCTTGCCGCCGCCGACAAACTAGCTCCCACGACGCGGCGAAGCGCGCGTCAGGCGATGGGCTGTTGTCTCGCAGCAGCGCCTCTCCGCTTCGGTTCGGTCTCGGCTGCTTCCCACGCAACGGCGGCCAAATTCCAAAACCCTCCCTGCCTGCCTGCCTCCCCCTCGCGGCCTCGCCTACCTTTTTATAGGTCGACGCGCTGCGGCCGAGAAGAAAAATGGATTAAAAATCAAATTCCCATTTTTGTCCGCGCTTAAGCTTCTTCCCTACTCTCTATCCATCCCGTGTACACTTATCGTGGAGATGTGGGTGCTCGAAGCTACAGTCGGACATCTGAAACTGACATGTGGGGGATAATGGTAGCGGGACCCACCTTCCGTCCACGTATCTTAAGGGTAAGATCTTGTTGTGTAAGGATAGAGTGCACGGGATTCTCTGCGTGGAGAGGTGAGGAGTGAGGACACACAAACAAAGACGGGAAAGTTCCGCCCCGAGGCTAGCATGTGGGGCAAATTATTTCTTATCCCCACGTGTCACTGAGCCGCATGACCACCGTGGCTCTGGAGTAATCCTCGAGCGGGCCGACGCGCGGGGCCACTTTGTCAGTATCAGCGTTTGTGTAGGAAAGTAACGAAACATTTTTGGTTTTCTTGGTCAGTGAATAAGGCGGGGAATCAGTGAAAAAAATAATAATAATTCATATTGTACCATTCCTTTTAATGGTACTTTAGAAAATATCACTAGTTATGATAATGATATTTGGTCCTTCCAAAAAAATTATATGGCATCAGTTATTACTAGTATAGTGCCCTGTCTTCCGGTTTTCTTTTCACAGCACGTAATATATGGTCTTTTCCTTTTCTAGAACGTTTGTTTCTGTCGACGATCGGGACGGTCGACCGCAGAGGAAGAGGGGGAAGGATCGTACGGAGGGCAAGGCCCAGAGCTTCGTTCGTCCGGGTGGCACTTCTACGGAGCACTAAGCGAGGGAACTGCGCAACCAAACAGAGACGAAGGTTTATATCGGTTAGGGCGAACCCCTACTCCATTCGTGTGGTGGTGTTGTATTCTCTTTAGTACAGTGGATCGCACAAAGTTTACAAGCGAGAGTGTTAATGGCTTGGCGAGATGGCTTTTGCCTGCTCTCTCTTCTATGGGGCTCCCGCCTCCTTTTATACGAAAGGAAGGGCATGTTACATCGAGAATTGGGAGAGGACGAGATGACCTATACTGAGCTTCGGTCCTTCGCTCGCGACCGATCATCGCCCGCCCCGCCCGTGCTGGTCGGTAGCCTTAGTTGGTCGTGGCGCTTAGGTATTTCCGAAACGGCGTACACGCCTCGCGAGCCTTACGAGTGTTGACGTTGTCGCGCATGACGTGGAGTTGCCTCGGGAGAGCGTGTCTTCGTCATCGTGTGTGACCGGTGATGGGGTGGGAGCATGATTTTGGCGCTCATTAAACCTTCTAGGAAGGAGCCACCGCCTCAATAGTCACTTTGATTGACCCCGTTCGTGGTACGTGGTCGTTGGTTGGTAGAGGCTTCGACACGCGGCCCCTGGCGGGTTGTCTTGGATTGGTCAGTGGTCGGGGACCCCGCCCCGCATGCGGAGGTCGGAGCCCACTGGTCGGGTCGGGGACCCCGTCCCGCTGGCGAGGTCGGAGCCCACTGGCTCGGTCGAGTTTGGGACCTGTCCCATTGCGGAGGTCGGGAGCCCACCGCCAGTCGGGAAGAGCTCGGAGGGTCCCCGGTGGCCTCTCGAGACCTTTGGTCGGATCCCGACCGTAATAGTCCGCTTTCGCGCCCCGACCAGAGACCGAGACGCCTCTACCGGGCTTAGGAACAATCCCTAGGTACGGAGGAACGGCCATGTGTCGTGGACGCCGCCAGTCGTCCGATCCTCGACAACCAGCCCCGAGGCTCAAGAAGCGGTCCGAGACTCTAGGCGCTCTTGAGTCCAAGTCTTGTTTGAAGAGGATTCCCATCGGACACATACTTGGATTTTGCCTTTTGGTTTCTGACGGGCCAGAAGCCTGTGGCCTCGCGGATGGGGAAGTTTGAAGGAATGGGGTCTGTAGGATGCGTGGAGGGACGTGCCCGTACGGGGGTTTTGAAAGGCCCTCGACGCTTCGGCTTCTACCCGCTGGCTACGAGCGCGTCTTTTGAGGCGATGGTGATGTCGGTAGATGAGGCGTCTTTTAAAATCAGGGGGTCTCGTCCTTTAGGATTTCACTTCCCGTTTCTCGTGCTCTTGCCTTCTTCCTCTTCGTTCCTCTGCGTTAACGCCTTCTAGCCCTTGATTGCGACCCCGCTCTCTCCCTCCCTCTTGACCTTGATTCTATGGCGAAGTTTGGGAGGAGCACGCTCACCGCAGAATCGGATGAGGGAGATGGAGTCTTTGGGGCTTCGACCCGCTTCTCCGGCGGCTTCCTCCGGGAGAAAGTGCCACGACCTCGGGACGATGAGATCGTGGCACGAGCAAGACATGCTCTTTGGGCATGGACCGAAAGCAACTTCTTGGTCATGGTCCTGCGCGAAGCGAGATCGAGCTCGTGAACTTGGTGCCGAACTCCTCCTTCTCCTTCTCTTTTGCACATCTTTGCGAGGGTTTTGGGCGTGCTTCCTACCCTCGCTTTTTCGTTTTACTCCTTGTCCCGCACCGCGAAGACCCGTCGTCGGGTGCCTCTATTTTCGGCGCATGGCAGACTCCTTGCACCTTTCTCCAAATCTCGACCGGGACTCGCTCGGCCGTGGGCGAGAAGTGGTTTTATTTGAAGAAGGGCGAGGAGGCGCTTGCTTATAATGGCGTCGCGATCGGAGGAAGCGGAGACCCGACCACGAGGACTCGGTGGGCGACCGAGAAGCGCCGCCTTCATCCACACATGCGCCACGCGGGTTCGGCGCGCATACGTTCTTTACTACACCGCGAATCGGGTGCTCTCTCTACGGAGGAGGTTGCACCTTTCTTTGAAATCACCGGCGCACGACGCCACCCGGAAAGTCACGAGGTAAGTGTCGTCCGGTCTTGGATCCTTTCGGACCTTGGTCGGGGTTTTCTTATCCTCGACGTTTTATTCCTCGATCTCGCAAAGACCGAGGTCGGTGTGGGTCGCCGAGGATGCAGAGATCTTTGGGAAGGCCGCCAACTCCTTCGACCTCGGCAACGCGTCCCAAGAACATCTTGGGCGCAGCAATGAGGTAAAAGCCTTTCACCTTGGTCCTTACTTGGCGCTTGACTCGGATGCTTATTGTGGCGAGCTGTGTAGGCAACTAAAGAGCTGCGGTACACGCCAGCGGTTGCTACCGCTTTCTGGCCCGACCAAAGGCAAGAGGGGGCAAGAAGTCGCCTTCGACGCCCAAAGCAATCGCGAGAAGCCCCACGCCGAGCGGGCGACCGTGTCGTGGTGAGTTTAGACCCCGAAGCCGGGGTGCCCGGGCTCAAGCTTGACGCTGCCGGGCCCTTTTCTTCCTTTTTCTTCTTTTTTGGTTCACCCACTAACCCTCGCTTTTGCCAGCAACAAGAGGCGGCTTCGGCCGCGAGAGCCCCGGGTATGCAAATGAGCAACAGTTCCAGAACGAAGCTCCCGAGGGAAGCCCTCCCGCCACGCCGAGGAGCGGTCACGCCAGTCTGGCCTCCGTACATTTTTCGTCATCCCACCCCATCGCGGCGTTCTCGAAAGGCCCGAGGGGTACCGACCTTTCCTGTGGTCGAGTATGGGCCGGAGGAGGATTATGAGGACGACACGCCTCGTGGCGTGACCCAGGACGCGACAGATGCTTCTTGCCGCGTCCTCCGAGGAGGACGGAGCGGCCGAGGGAGGGTTGGTTGATAGCGCCGACCAGAACGCCGCGATCGGGTGCCGCTACTAGGAGCACCGTGGCCAAGGGCCGCAATCGAGGGTGGCGTTGCCATTGCGCCCGGTGGGGCATCCGGCGAGTCCTCGAAAGCGAGAGTCAATCGCCACCGGGGCGTAAAGAAGGCGAGGTTGCCGCGTCCGCTCGGGCGCGATAAGTCCTCTCGCTTAACTTCATGGTGGTGGGGCCGACCGAGCATCTTTTGATAATTTTCCATGTGCAGCTCCTATGCCGGGGCGGTCGTGGCTCCGGTCCACCGCCCGACCCCGATGCCTCCGTCCGGGCGCTGCTTGTTGAGCCCATGATCGAGCGGCGTTGTCGCCGTGCCGGGTGGGGCCGATCCCACCTTGGCGAGCCGAGGATCCTTCCACAATCGAGGGCGCGGGGGTCGTCGAGCCACTTGTCGGCCGGAAGGTCCGCCGCCATTGCCGTGGCTGAGCGGATCCCTTGGTCCTTCGCGGCGCCGTCATAGCGGGCGCGAGGCCGCCGGGGCGCAATCGAGGCGCATCGCCTCGAGATTCGGATGGTGTCGTTGACTTGTCTTTGCTGGAAGACCGGCTAGTGGAGGTAAGATCGATCGTGGCGCCAGCTCCTCCTTGCCTCCCTTTTCTTAGTGGTCATGGTGGGTTTTCTCTTTGCCTTCGCAGGGTCTGCGGCTGGTTTCCCGGGGGTACAACATCGCGCGCGAACATGTGTTCGCCTTTCGGCTCTTGTGCGGTGCCCTCGAGGCCAATCAGAGGGACATCGCCGAGCTAAAAGCCGCTGTGTCGCGTGGTCAAGAGGAAATCTCGCGCCTGAGGGAGGCCCAGGCCCTCGAGCTCGCGCGGGCTGTCGAGGCCGAGCGGGAGCGTGTGGCCCAGGAGATATACACCATAGCGCTCTCCGAAGCCATCAAGGGGGAGCGGAGGAGGGCGGAGGAGACCCTTGCACGGGTCCGTCGAGAGGCGCAGGACGTCTTTGACGAGGACCGCGCGAGCGTGTCGACGGAGATCCAGCGCCTCAAGCTCGAGATCTCCGGCCTTCGCTTTGAAGCAGAAGCCGCACGGCGAAGGGGGGCCTCCTCCGAGCTCGAGGCCAAAGCGGCCGAGCTCGAGAAGACGGTCGCGGGGTTGAAGACGAGGGCCACCGGAGCAGAAACCAAGGCGGCTGAGGCTGAGGCCAGGAATGCTAGTCTTGGAGAGAAGCCGCGCAGTGGCTCGGTAGAAAGACGCCTGCCCGACTCGAGGCGACCGCGATAGGATTGACAAGGCCGAATCCGAGGTCCTCGTATTGCGGCGGAGGATTTCCGACCTTGAACGGGAAAAACTCGCCCGAGACATGTCTCTGTAAACTTTAGAGTTAGCAGATGGGTCCGGGGGTGAGTTTTTCCCCCTTGTAAAGATAAAATAACTTTATGCTAAGCTTTATAGAGTTGTGTTTTTTTCGGAGAACTTAGCTTTATTTGTCGGTCTGTGCCGCCACTGTGTACTTTGTGCGGGCTATTTCTTGGAAGGGTTGAACAATACTGGATACGTGGCGCGTGGCGAGCATGTTCCTGCGGACCTTCGCAACGAGGCCTACCGCCTTTTGCCCGAATTACCCAGTTTAGGCTGACATAGGTGTCTGATGCCTGATGTTGATTCAACCGAGGCCTCGCCCGAAATCACTCGGGTCCAAGCACGACTCGGGTTGACATGTCTCGATAACTTGGCTGCGGGGAATAAGCCGGCTTGTTGCGGCAAAGCGACTTATTGCGACCGAGATCATCCCTCGTGGTAAACTTAGGGTCGCGCCTCAGTGTCCGAGATGTCACCGCCCGGCGCTTCGAGGGCGCCCACCGGTAACACGGGGAATAGCCGACTTACTCCGATAAGGATCGTTTATCGCGCCTCAGAGCCCGGAATGCGTCGGGCTCGGACACTGCATCCCCGAGACGAACCCGAGAACGTGGTCCCCACCGAGGCCTCGCCGCGATACAGTGTTTGGGCACAACTCGACCGGAGTCGGCCGGGATGGCTCGGCCGACCGATTTTTGGCCTTGGTTCGACTCGCGAGCTCGGAATGCATCGAGCTCGGCAAGACCTCGAGGGCGGTTTAGAGATCCGAACCCGCCACCGCCCCGGGAAAGGTCGGCTTAGAACGACAGAGTCATCCCGCGGTGAATCCCAAACCGCGACCTCCGAGCCCGGAAAGTCATCGGGCTCGGGCGCCTCGAGAACGCTCAATGGTTGGCGACGGGGATGGCCGGCTTACCCCGATAACGATCGCCTTACCGCGGCCCCCGATCCTGGGAATGCCCAGGCCCAGGTTGTTCATCCCCGAGGTGAACCTAGAGAACGTGACCCTAGGCGCTGCAAGAAAGAACACGCATGGACACCCCGAGGTCGAGCCCGCCGCGTGGCCTTATGGTTACCCTTATAGCCACGCCGCGGGGTCGGGCCGCCCGAGGCGTCCTAAGAAGAATTTACTCTGGTTAAAGGGATGGACGGGACGCCACGTCCGGGGGCCTTTAAGATGGCGCAACCTTCGACCGAAGGGATCTGCAACTTAGGGTCGTGACGGAACACCAACCCTTCTGTAAGTCGAAAGAGATTAGCGCAGAAATCGGAAGAAAACTTTATTATGGCCATGAACCTGGGCCAGACCAAGGGATGGCAATACGAGAGCCTCGGGCAAGTCCCGAGGCGCCAGAATTCAGAATACAGGAATGAACACAGCAACAAAGAAGGAGGCACCTTAACTTAACGAAGGGTGAAGGGGGAGCGCTAGACGTAGAACTTCCGAAGCTGGCCCACGTTCCATGAGCTCGCGAGCTCCCTGCCATCGGGGACCGCCAGGCGGTAAGCCCCTGCGCGGCTTGTTGAGACGACTCTGAAGGGGCCCTCCCACAGCGGGGACAGCTTGTTGGTGTGGGAGCGATCTTGGATCCGTCGTAGGACCAGGTCCCCGACGCGGAAGCCCCTAGGTCGGACGGCTTGGGCAGCATGTCTTCGGAGATCTTGCAGGTAGCGCGTCGAGCGTAGAAGCGCGCGGCACCTCACTTCTTCCGCCAAGGCAAGGTCGAGGGACCGCTCCTGCTCGAGATCGATATGGTCGACCGAGCTTGTCCTAGCGGAATGGAGCGCGACCTCGGGCGGCAGGATAGCCTCGGCCCCGAAGACGAGCTGGAAAGGGCTTGTCCCCATTGCCCGGCTGGTCGAGGTGCGGACAGACCAAAGGACCGCGGGGAGCTCATCCACCCATGCCCGGCCGCGGCGACCGAGCTCGTCGAAGACTCGCTTCTTGATCCCTTGGATGAGCTGCCCATTGGCGCTTCGGCGCCCGCTGTTCGGGGTGGCCCACCGAGGCATAGCGGACCTTGGTCCCCATATCCGCCGAACTCTTGGAACACTTCATTGGTGAATCGCGTCCGTTGTCGGTGATGATCTCACAAGGGACTCGCACTCGTGACCACGGCGAACCAAGAACTTTACCGCACCTTGGCGGTGATAGTGGAGACGGGTTCTGCTTCGATCCATTTTGAAAAGGTGTCGATCGCCACGAATAGGAATTTCTTCCCCCCGACCGACCTCGAGAAGGGACCGAGAATGTCAAGGCCCCACGTCGAGAATGGCCAGGCGAGGGGAATGGTCTGCAGGGCGTAGGCCGGTTGCCTCACCTTTCGGCGTGGCCGACAGATCGGCAAGAACGAACGATGCCCTGGGCATCTTCGAGTGCCGTTGGCCAGTAAAAACCCATCCTGAAGGCCTTCCCGACCATAGTCCTGAAAGAGGAGTGAGCGCCGCACAGGCCGGAGTGTATGTCGTTGAGCAGGTATTTACCTTCTTCTGGAGTGATGCATTTTGACAGAACGCCCAAGGCCTCCTGACGGTGGAGCTGCCCGCCGATGAGCCTGTATGAGCCTGCACGTCGCCGGAGCCTGCTCCTTTCAGCAGGAGTGGCGGGGAGCTCCCCTTGGTCGAGAAACTTGATGAATGGATCCATCCACATCGGAACGTTTTCGAGGAAGGCCACCGGGTCTTCCTGGTCGGCGACGGACGGTGTGGCTAAGGTTTCAAAGATGACGTCCGGCGGGAGCTCGTCGTCGTACGATCCGAGCCTGGAAAGGAGATCGGCGGTGGAATTGTCTCTCCTTGGTACGTGCTGGATCCTCAGGTTCCGGAACCATCTCTCCATTTTACGTACCTCGGCGAGGTATTTGGCCATCGAGGCTCACAACACCGGTAGACTTTGTTGTCACGATTAGATTGACTACTGAGTGGCCGAGTCTCCTTTCACTTGTTTTTGAGGTCGGAGCGGTCATCCGCCGATCGCCTCGATCTTCTCGGTTCGGGCCTCGACGCCACCCCCGATCATGTAGCCAAGTACTTTTCGGAGCTGAGGCCGTCTTTGAAGACGCATTTTTCGGGTTGAGCTTGATGTCGAACCTGTTCGCAGGTTGGCGAAGGTCTCGGCTCGGTCGTTGGCGTGGTTAGCCTTAGAGGGCTCTTGGCGATGATGTCGCCGACGTACACCTCGAGGTTCGGCCGATCTGTAGCGGTCGAAGGCTTTGGCCATTAACTTGATGTCGAACCGGAACGTGGCTCCGTGGTTAGTCGCATTGCGGAGGCCGAACGACATGGTCGTGTAGCGAATGTTCCAAACGGCGTGATGAAGGCGGTCTTGTCTTCCGCGGCGAGCTTGATCTGGTGGTACCCGGAGTAGGCGTCGAGAAAACTCAACATCTCGGCGTTGGCGGTAGAGTCCACAATCTGGTCTATGCGGGGGAGCGGGAAGTTATCTTTGGGACATGCAGCGTTCAAGCCCGTGTGGTCGACACACATTCGCCACTTCCCGCCCTTCTTCTGTACGATCACAGGGTTGGCCAGCCATTCGGAGTAGTTGACCTCACGAATGAAGCCGGCCTTAAGGAGCTTGTCGAGGTGCTCCCTGATTATTGCCGCCTTCTCAGAAGAGAAGCGCCGGAGCTTCTGGCGCAAGGGTCTGCAGCCAGGCTTTGTTTGCAGTTTGTGCTCGATCACCTCCCGTGGGACCCCGGGCATGTTCGCCGGTTCCCATGCGAAAATGGTTTTGTTATGTCGGAGGAAGGTGACGAGCTCGTCTTCCTATTTGGGATCGAGCTGGGCAGAAATACAGACGCATTTGCTCGTGCCCCCCTCCTCGAGCTGCACGGCCTTGGTCGGGCCGCTTATCGATAGCCGCCTTCCGACGAGCGTCCTTTGGGGTGATCTAGGGGCCGGTGAAGCGATGCCGCCGGCGCTCGAGGCCTTTCTTCGCAACCGTGTGCCCTTAAGGTCGCCATGGACCGTCCTAACGCCGGGCCCCGGGAGCTTCATACACGATGCCCGTAGTGATTCGCGACCATGAACGACGGTAGGGGCGCCGAGGATGGCGTTGTAGGGAGATCGCCGTCCACGACCTCGAAGGTGATCACCGGTCGGAAGTTTACGGAGTCGCCGAAGGTGACGGGGAGGACCACTTGCCCCAGGGGGGTGGTCGAGCTCCCCGGCACGATGCCGAAGAAGGGGATCGCTATGTTCTTGATTTTCGACCGGGGTATTTGCATCCGGTCCAAGGCGCTGGCTAGGAGTAAGTTGAGGGAACTGCCCCCGTCGACCATGACCCGGCCAACGACGGCGTTGCTTATGGTCGGGGCGACGACCAGAGCAGTTTTGAAATCCCGGGACATCCCCGGGGGGGCGTCGTCCTGGGAAAAGGTGATGGGGACGACGCCCCATCGGCAGGGTTGGTCGGCGGGCTTCCCGGCGGTGGCTTGATAGACGGCGCGCGCGGCGTCCTTCAGCTCGCGCCGAGATCGGTATGCAGAGGAACCACCGAAGATCATGTCCACACGGCGGTCGCCCTGTTGGAATTCAGTCGTGGCTGCTTGGGCCCGCCGCCGATTCCTCCCGCCGCCGGCGCTTTTTGTAGCGAGGGCATTTCCCCAGTCCCTTTATAAAAGGCGTCCAACTTGAACAGCCATGTCCTGCAGCCCCGCAGGTCATGGCCGTGGATCTTGTGGAACGGGCAAAACTTGTTAGCGTCGAAGCCGGGTTGTTCCTCGTTGCCCCAAGCTCGGACGTTCGCGTGGAGGGGGTCCCCCCGACCTTGCCCCGGTTGGGGTCGGCGCAGCGCCTGCTGCGGTCGCGGATGGTTCTGCTGAGGCCGGGGTCCGGCGGTCGGGCTGGCGCGGTCCCGCCCCTTCATGCTTGTCGTCGACCGTGGCGACTAGGCGGAGCTGGCCGCCCTCGACGCCGCGGTCTTTTCCCCGCCTTTTGTCGCGTGGGCCCGGGTCCCCTTCCTTAGCGTCGGATGGCCTCGTTTCGCCGAAGGCGAGGCCGAGCTTGCTCCGGTCATAGTCATGCTTCCAGCGGACAAAGATCGTCCGTCTGCGTCTGCTTTCGATCATGCGAATAGTTTGTCGACGGTGAGTCTTGTGGCAATCTCGAGATCCTCCGTAAGGCGTCTGTCTCGAACGCCAAACTTGAAGGCCTTGATGACGGTTTCGTCAGAAACATTGGGGATTGAGTTTCACGCGCGGGTGAACCGGCGCACGAAGTCCCGCAGATGTTCCCCTTTTCCCTGGATAACACGGTCCAGGTCCCTCTCCCGCCCAGGCCGTTCGTAGCAACTCTGGAAGTTGGAGTGGAGAGCGCTCCTCAGCTGGCGCCACGACCGAAAGGTGCCGGACGCCTGGTTGAAGAGCCAGGTGCGGGCGGCGCCATCCAGAACGGTGGGGAGGTAGTTGGCCATTACGGCCTCGTCCCCTCCGGCCGCCAAGATGGCGGTGGAGTAGATGGAGAGGAATTCCGCGGGATTCTTGGTCCCGTCGAACCGCTCCATCATCGCCGGCATAAACCGGGCCGGCCAGCGTACCCGACGGAGATCGCACGAGTACGCCGGGCAGCCGTGTGCCGGAAGGTCACTGCCGCCGCCGCTAGCGTCGGAGTCGACACCATCCGATAGGGAAAACTCGAGCCGGCGACGCACCCCGCGTCGACCGTGATGGTCGATGGGAGCGCCATTGCGGTGGTGTCGCAAGTGGTTACGGGTCTTCTGTCGCCCGAGATGGACGTCCGGAGAGGACTTCGGTATACCGCCGTCGGCGAGCATCATTATTACGCCGCTGGTGACGGGCGAGCCCGCGCGCCGCCCTCTCCTGTCGGGGAGGTGGTGAAGATGGCGTTGGGGTGCGAGCCCGAGGACGAGGATCCCGCCGGTGAAGCGGCCGGTGATTACGTGACAGGGGGCCGCTGGCCGTCACGGGGTGAGACTCGGAGCCCAGGGAGCTTGCTTGCCGCCGGGGTATGACGCCGTCAGTCGCCTTGTCGAGCTCTTCGGCCAAGGACCGTCGGAAGAGAGCCGAGCCGCCCGGCGGGTCGACCATGACCGGCGATGGCCGCGCAGCGCTCTTAGGCGTGTTCGTGCGGACGGGAGGGCCAAACCGGCCGATCGAGCGGGTCGCACCACGCCCCTCTCGCCGAATGGCGGTGATGGCTTGGTCGATGGCGTCCTGGCGAGCCGATGCGCCTCCCGAGGGGTTTCCGAGCCACCGTCATCCGCCCCAAGGGTTGCCTCACGTCCGTCGGCCGCGAAGGCATGGCGTTCGCGGGGCGGCGGGGATGGCGAGAGCATGGATGTGGAGCCTTGGCACTCGGGGGCAGCGTCCGAGCCCAAGCTCTCCGTTCGCGACATGCTGGTAGTGGAGCCGGAGGTGTTGAGCTGGACAAGATGGCGAATTTTGGACGAAAGAAGCTTCGGGCCCCACGGTGGGCGCCAGCTGTCGACGATCGGGACCGTCGACCGCAGAGGAAGAGGGGGAAGGATCGTACGGAGGGCAAGGCCCAGAGCTTCGTTCGTCCGGGTGGCACCCTCGGCGGGAGCACTAAGCAGGGGAACCTGCGCAACCAAACAGGAGACGCAAGGTTTATACTGGTTCGGGCCGAACCCCTACTCCAGTTCGTGTGGTGGCGTTGTATTCTCTTTAGTACAGGTGACTGCACAAAGTTTACAAGCGAGAGTGTTAATGGCTTGGCGAGATGGCTTTTGCCTCTGTCTCTCTTCTATGGGGGCTCCTGCCTCCTTTTATACGAAAGGAAGGGGCATGTTACATCGAGAATTGGGAGAGGACGAGATGACCTATACTCGGAGCTTCGGTCCTTCGTTCTGCTGACTGATCATCGCCCGTCCTGCCCATGCTGGGTCGGTAGCCTTAGTTGGTCAGGGCAGTTAGGTATTTCCCCGGGAAACGACGTACCTGCCCTCTGCGAGCCTTACGAGTGTTGACGTTGATGCGCATGACGTGGGAGTTGCCTCGGGAGAGAGCGTGTCTTCGTACTGTGTGTGACCGGCTGATGGGACTGGGAGCATGACTTTGGCAGTCATTAAACCTTCTAGGGAAGGAGCCACCTGCCCCCCGAATAGTCACTTTGATTGACCCCGTTCGTGGGGTACGTGGCTGTTGGTTGGTAGAGGCTTCGACACGTGGCCCTTGGCAGGAGTTGTCTTGGATTGGTCGGTAGTCGGGGGACCCCGTCCTGCTGCGGAGGTCGGGAGCCCAGCTCAATCGGGGTCGGGGGACCCCGTCCCGCGGCGGAGGTCGGGAGCCCAGCTCGATCGGGTCGGGGACCCGTCCCCCGGTAGCCAGCTCGGTCGGGAGCCCGGACCTCGGGTTGGCCCCCAATTCGGTCGGGTCGAGGACCCCGTCCCACGGAGAGGTCGGGAGTCCACTCGCGAGTCGGGAAGAGCTCGGAGGGTTCCCCGGTGGCCTCTCGAGACCTTTGGTCGGATCCCGACTGGTAATATCCGCTCGGCGCCCGGCCGAGACCGAGACGTCTCTACAGGCTTAGGAACACCCCTAGGTACGGAGGGGGAACGGCCATGTGTCAGGGGGACGCCGCCAGTCAGTCCGATCCCCGAGCGCTTCCTTTTCCTTAATTCCGTGATATTTGTTTCCTTTTCCTTGAGATGATGCTAGAGGTGGGGAGATCTGTAGGCCACGAGGATGAGTTAGACACATTAAACAATGGCTATTGGATGTGGGTGAGTAAAGCTAAGGAAAGATCTGAGAGGTTAATTTTGATGGAGGCAAGTTTCTGGGGACGTTTCGCTGGATGCATGAAGGTTGGGCCATCTCTAGTGGGGTGCATTATTTAGGGTGGACGTAGAAAAGAATGCTTAGGTGCATTATAAAGGGGTATAGATGCAGCATCTCTTCTAAAAACTAGATATATGGCAAAGTATAAATTTTAAAATAGTAAAATATTTTTCTCTCTCTCAATATATATCATGTAAGAGGTGCTATAGATACTCTGTGACACCGGTGGCATGAATTTTTTTTCCATCAGTGGGATTCTTCCTCTTCGTTTGTTTGGGGGCAGGTTTTCACCGGAAAGAATTTAGGTGGACGGTAAACGTAGATCTGCACACCCCGGTAGTGGCAAGTTTGTTGGGCTTCTGAATTTGGTTATATTACTCCTCCCTCGTTTGGGCTCTTTCATTCTTTTGTTCCAAGAAAAGGTTTGCTTCGAACAAAAATTCGAAATTCAGGGTAATTTTGGCTGGTTTCACGTCACAATATATTTTTTGTGTTTTTTTTCACCATATGCATTCTCATTTCGAAATTGGCAGGTATACGTCTAGTGTGAAACATCAAAAAGTTCTTTTAGCTTAGAGTTTCCGCTTTTGTCAATAAACAATATAGTGTGATACCATCAGGGATACAAATCTCGCCGAAATTCGGCAAATTTTTGCCAAAATTTTGGATTACGGGCCACCACAAAATCTAAACTATCGGCTAGATAAAAAATTTGAAATTGCTACAGTAAACCCAAACTTCGTTTTTCCCCGTTGAAATTTCTTGATTTTTGGCCGGTTTTCAAATTTTTAGAGCTAAATTTGGTCCAATAACCCTTAAGAATGTCATCTTCGACGAAAAACCGAATTTTTGAAACATTTTAAAATTTTGGTAGAAACACTGTCAGATTTTTATAAAATTTATATGCTTGATAATGATCTAAAAATTTTATGGTACTATATTTAGTAATGTAGGATCATACAAATTTTTTTTCAAAATAATTAAACTTAATTTGTTATCTTTAAAAATCAAAAACTTAATGAACATAATTGGGACAGTAACATTGTCATAATTTTATAAATTTTCTCGAGTGTGATCATGACCTAAAATTTTTATGAGAGATTAATAATTTCCTCAGTACCATTATATAAAATTTAAAAAAAATCAAAATTTTTTGTTTGATCAATCAAATCTATGTAAGCATTGAACTTCATTTGTTATATTATATTTCAAAACTCAAAATGAGAAAGAACATAAATGGTACTGTGCCTTGTAAGAATTTTATAAATTCACTGGAGTGTGATCGTGATTCAAAAATTTTATGAGATCTTAATCATTTCCTTATCACCCTTCCGTAAAACTTTCAAAAAATTTAAACCTTTTTTGATTGCTAAAGCAAATCTATGTATTGATCATCAGGCTTTTATTATGATGTAGCACTATCAGAATTTGCAAAAGTTATTTATGCATGATAATCATCTAAAAATTTTATATAAACATTAATGTTATATCAGGACCATTCGCAAAAATGTTCAAAAAAATTTAACGTGGTTTGAACTATTTTTCATTTTGTCCAAGTTTGACGGTAAGACTTTTAACAGGACAGTAGTACTGTTCGGATTTTTAAAACTTCATGAAGCTTGATTATCATTTGAATATTTTATGAGAATATTAGTGATGCATCATAACCATGCACAAAAAATTTCAAAATTTTCTAACGTGGTTTGAACTATTTTCTATTCGGCTCAAACTTCTCGGTCAGCGTTTTATCAGGACAGTAGCAATGTTTGAATTTTAAAAAATTCCTTAAATGTGATAATCATTTGAAATGTTTATGAGAACATCACTGATATGTCACAAACCTCCACAAAAAAATTGCAAAATTTTTCGTCATTGTTTGACCTACTTTTCAGCAGTGCAAATATACCAAAATTTCGGAATTTTCGCCCGAAAGTTCGGGATTTTTCAGCAAAATTTTATTTTTCTCGGTAGAAAATGAACTGGATTTGAATTTTTGTTTTTGAATTTCGAATGAGATTTGTCCGAAATACCCGAATTTCAACGAAATTTCGGATTCCGGTCCCGGCCGATATTTTATCCGAAAACGAAATTTGAATCCTTGGATACCATACTGTTCAAAAGTGTGTTTTTGACTTGCCTCAAGTCAAAACAAGCATGTTAAAATAAAAATGTTGTAAGTTCAGTTTTAAAAAGGAAAAAAAATAAAAGTTTTGAGTTTGATGCACACAGAACCTTTCTATAGCCATTTGAATAGATAGGTAAATAAACTCCTCCAACCTGGCTATGGGCCATTTTCATAGCATGCAAATACCATGCCAAGCTATTCCAAACATTATCTCATATAGTGCGATGTCCTTGTTCTACAATAAATACAGTATGTAAGTAAAAATAATTATAGTGTTAACATATGTTGTTCTAATGAAAATGCTATACATCTAGCGCATGATAGTTTTGGGATTTCAATCAAAACTCTATCCCTTAGGTGTGCTTGATGATTTGTGTGCTTTTATCCTCCCATTTGGCTCCGGCGTGCACCACCGTGGGGGTATCCCTTGTAATCGCCGAACACCCTCCATGCTCCAACCATAGTTTAAGTTTTTTTTGTATTGTCAACAGCGTTAGAAGTTGGTGGCAAATAGAAAGCAACCAGTTGGGTGGACAAGGACGAAGTGGCGTGGGGGAGGCGGTGACGGAGTCGACGAAGGAAAAGAAGCCAAGCGAGCATTAATACAGAAAACGTAATCACGGATAGTTGAAAAACATCATCACAAACGGTTTCTAAACCATCTATAAACATTTATCAGTGATACTAACGACGCATCACAAACGATTTCTAAACCGTATGTGAAACTCATATTACGGACTACCCTATTATCATAGACTGTTATTAGTATATAACCGTCTGTGATAAAATCTTATCACAGACGGTTTGTATTAAAAACCATCTGTGATAGTCCATTATCATAGACGGTTCATAGTCCTAGTCGTCCGTGACATGATATGTATCATAGACGATTGTTCTTAAGGAACCGTCTGTGATATGATTTTGTATTACTGAAGCTTTTCCTATCTATTGGCTAGCATCAAGAAATGTTAGCCATGCACTCTGAAACAAACAAGCATATTATAGACCACACATCCACAAGTACAGATTAAACATCACAAATCAACTCAGATCACATCACAGCACAAACAAATTACAGATTGCACCACAACACATCCATTTCAGAAATGAACTCATATCTATTAACCAATTGAATGCAGAATTAACAAATTCACAATTAACACATATGCCACTACAATTCATAAATTCCCAGCACAAGTATCTCTACATATATGCCACTACAACTCACTCATCAGGTCAGACAGAGTTCAACTCGCCTTTTTCGTTTATGACCTCACGCAGCAAGAAGGAAGTGAGGTGTCCTCGAAATTTTATAAGATTGGCATGTTCCAACGCTGTTGTAGCGATTGTCGGAATCTATTAATGGGAAGATTAAAGTCGGTATATATATAAATTGATAAATATGAAATAATTATGACATGATTGATAAACCTCCATGTCATTGGTCTTTGTTATACCGATGATGAGTTGCATATTGTGGCACACGTATAATCCACAAAGGTTAATTCCCTTTGGTTGTTGGTGGTACTGCAAAAATAGAATTGGTTAATTCGAGAGACATTATTATGGAGTGTGATATAGGATTATTGTGTACTAGCGGGATACTGGAAACTTGAATTTATGGTTGAGCTGCGACCCTCCCTTGATAGCCCTCTATGAATTATGTATACTTTGAACGACCTACGTGATTCCAAAAAATTAGTCTCAGCCATTCTATGAGCAACGTACACCTTGAACAAATTGCAGTAGAGTTATCTTTAGAGGAAATATGATAACCTATTAAGTAATTGTGCGACTAGCATCAATTCGTGGGAGCCGCCATTTGAGGAATCTACATAGATTACTAAATTCTTTCTGGGTGAAATGATAATAAGAACTCAGTAAAACCTACACAAGTATGTCGCTATGATCATTCAACCTAACTTCAAGTTGCTTATAAAGTACAAATCAACAATTATAGAAACTAGTTCATCACCTACCCCTGGTTGTAGGATAGAAGTATGTCGGATTTGGTACGTTGAGTGAGCAATGCACTTGTGACGTAATCCTCGGCCGCTTGTAAATTTCCATCCACGCTTTGCTTGGAGACCATGTGTGGGTCGAGGAAACCTACCGGATCATTCCTGGTTTTGGCATCCTGTATCATGTATCTGTATATACAAAAGCATGGAGTTATATATGTATGACATATATCGGTATTATACGAATGTAAACCGTGATTGCACACACTTACAATATTCAGTATATCAAGAGTGAGGTGTCGAGGGCGTCGAGATTGTAGTGATCGAACAAGTCGCTGAAGTCAACCCTGAAGAAGCCCCCCAGGTGACTGGTTGAACAAATGTTCCTTCTTGAACTTCACGGGGATACTGGATATCCGTTGTGTTACCAGCTTGTTGGCTTGTTCCATGTACCATTGATGCAATCTAGTGCAAACTATTGAAAGATGTTGTAGCCACCCTTCTAGTAGGAACAACTATCCTAGCTTGTATTTGCAGGCCAACGGGACCAACGGATAGTTGGAGGATGTCGTGCTTTGCTTCGATTTGCCCTTATCTCGCTTTCTCATATAGGTCATTTTTACAGGAGACGAATGGGCATGAAGTGTTGTAAGGGTCTATGATGTAACTTGCACTATAGCCGATTTGGTGGGCCCCGTCGGTGTAGCACATGGCTCTAATAGTGCGGGTAGGGTTTGCAAAACCGACAAAAATCGGCCAAATTTCAGAAAAACCGAGCCTGCCAAGCCGGTTCGGCATTTCAAACCGAGCGAAAAACCGATCTGATTCAAATTCGAATTCAAAAAGTTTGAAAAAATTTGTGCAATGTAAACTGGTAAAAAAAATCAGTGAAAACCGCTCGATTTTTTATGAAATCAAGCAAAAATCGCTCAAAAATCGGCTCTAAGGAACATTCAATTGGTTGATCGGTTTTCGACCGGTTTTTCAAGAAAATCGACCATTTTTTGATTTTTTTTTTGAAATTTTTTCCAATTTTTTTTATTTCTCAACTCTTCGATTTCTAACGATTTTCGACTCAATATTTTCCGAATTTTGAATTTTAGTTTTCGAACGGTTTTGTGAACTTTGAGTGCGGATAGCTCCGATCCATCATGTAACTACGTTGCTGAAGGACGGTCATCCAAGAAGATGTCCCTCTTGGGCCACTAGATGAATATGCCAATGGCATCCACTAGTGTCATGATCTTGTTATTTTGGGGTATCTATAGCGTGATGGCCTTACAAATTTCATGTACACCGTCGACATTCACCTTAGCAAAACCCGACGCTATTGGGTGATCGTCAACAATCTTCCCCCGATCGGATGGATACACGCGCCCTCAAGTAGTCTACAGGAGAGCTGAGCTATTTGCAAGCCTCACTTGGAGATTGCACCTCATGGCCCCTTACATAATGATACACAATTAGCTAAGACATCCAACAGGTATATCTATGGAGCATTCCAGAGATATATATTACTTGGATGTCATCGACAGGAAATTATCCATCGTCTTCGTCTATAATGCACGGGTGGATACGCAGCTGCTCCGATGGTTAGTGGAGATGAATTGTGTCTGCGCTTCTGGGGCTTGTGAGGTATGTACGTGCCTCTCTGCAACCACCCTTTGCTCAATCGTTTCATCAAGGCTTCTTAGTTAATCATTGAATTATGCTCTCAGCCTTTCCTCAATGATTGCTACTAGATGTTCCTCGCGCTTTGGCTTTGGCTCTTTTCCTACTCTGGTACATGTCAGAATCCTGTGAGAATCCCATTTTTTAGGTAATGAAGACACATTTGCCTCACGTGCGACATGGGTGCTCCTTGTGTCCCAAGGCCGTTGCTAGTATATCTTTCTCCTTGTCTGACCGAAAAGTGCCTCGGGAATATTATGTACTCAACACTTCTTGTAAGAGCCCGACATGTTATCTCACTTATAATTATGAAGTTATGGAGTAATAACAAACTAGGTAGTTCAATATCTTATCAGGCGTTGGGACACTTCCTCGTCTACGGTGTTCCTGGAGGACACGACGCCCAAAGATGTGGGATTTGACCTTGCTCTTAGCGAGTTTCAGGCGTGTGGGTCTACAATTGAGGCAAATGGCAGGGATATCTCCATCAGGATTTCCCCTCATTCTCCCTTCTCCATCGCGCGCTCTTACCCGCGTACCCAACAGTGTCAAGTTTGTGGGGTGTGTGTTTTGGGCCTATAGGGCCTTGTGCGCTTCACTTTGACGCACAAACTCTATCATCATCTTCATCTTACCAAATCATTGCCGTAAGTCTTCATCAATGAACCCATACTTAGAGAAATAAGTCATTTCCTTATTGGCGTAATTTGTGACAAGCATGATTTTGAAGTTCTTCCACACCTTTACCACCACTAGGAACGCATACATCACACTAGGTACATGGTGTCTTCTGGGATCTCGAACGATGCAAAAATTTCAACCCCCAGGTTGTTGCGGTCCTCATCGGTTAGCGACTTCTAGGATGGATAGGTGATGGGGACCCGTTCCCGTCCAACTATCCCGCACAATGTTCGAAATACTGGTGCTGCTTTCAGAGGTTGGGTAGGGCCCATCCTACAGATCAACCGCTGTGATGATATATCGGCTCTAGAGCTTTTTATTTGCTCCTCTTGGAACGTGCCTCAGTTTTTTTATCGTCGGCTCATCACATCCACTTGGCGACAAAGAATGAGGGGGCATCTTATTTTTAACTATAGCATGAAACAAATACAATGCATAACCACCAGCTCATCACGCTTCTACCACTAATTTCAACATCAATATATGTTACGGTCTCCAAATTGCAATAAATGAACACATGACACAACAATGTTAAAGAAACAAAGACCAACGACCTGGAAACATTCATATTTGGATATTTGGATCAATTGTGATTTTACTTGGATCCATTGCAACTTTAACATGACATCATCTACCTAATAATTATAGGGAATACTATAAAACAATGATCAAAGAAGAAATAAGAAGAACGATAAAGAAATCTGAGTGTCCAGGTACTTAGAACCCCTTGAGGCTAACGCGCTTGAGCCGCGATTACACCTAGGGAATAATATAACACAACAATAAAATATAAAGTAAGAAGAACGATAAAAAAACCTGGGTATCCGGGCACCCAGAACCCCTCGAGCTACGTGTTCGAGTCACACTTAGATCCACGCGTCCAAGCATGCCATGGACCATGCTTCCAAGAGCATTACCTAGCCTTAAGCCCTATCTCTAATTACTATACTTAGCTATTTACACACATGTATATATACCTCACGATTTACAATATGAACTATACAATACATCTGGTCTCTAAAACAAGTAAAATCACAATTAATTGAGGAACGGAACTTACCTACCCTATTCTCATATGAAGAAATATTAATTTTGGTCCACAATAAATCACCATGAATCATGATGCCACCATTCACAATGAACTTCATATCGATGAATATAACTATGACAGTCATCACATAATATGATTGTAATAATAGTGTATCTAAAAGGTACACTTAGACGATGCGACGAAATAATGTTGAAGTTAGCCATAGCAATAATTTATGGTCAAGCACATAAGGATGTCACACTGTAGTCCTACTGTGGTACATAATGAGTTGATAGATAGCGATAGAGCCATCAGACAACAATGACATGGAATTGCAAATAACCACAACCTACCATTCCAATATGTATAACAAAAATTTCCATACCTAGCACGATATGACTAAGGAAAGTATGATCTAATCTAATGTGATATTAGAATGCAATCTAAAATCAAGTAATCACCATCTACGGTTGGGCACAAAATAAGATGCTAGGGATTACAAACTGATGTAAGATCGATGATGCCGATTAGAGGGGGTGAATAGGTGGCTTTTAAAAATTCTTCTCACTAAATACACGCTCTATTTATCCCTATGTCAAAACCTAAACAATAATCAATGCGGAAGCGATAACCTAAGGTTATGACAAATTAAAGCCTAAATCAACTATGCTCACTAGGTGCACTAACTAATTATGTCTCTAACAATAATTTGCAATCTTAAAAATAATCAAGCAATCAATCAATTTAATACTATGAATATAAATTGCTTGAATGTAAAAAGCACAAGAAAGCAAACCACAAGAAGACACAATACTTTTTACCGTGGTGTTCGAAGACTTGCCGGTCTCCCCTAATCCACGTTGAGGTTAGCCCAAACCACTTTGGACCGGCTCCACGAATTGAGCACCCACCTCAAATCCACTAGTGGTATCTCCTTTTTCCTCCCGGGTAGGCGAACTCCAACCTTCACAAACTTTGCTGGTGCTTCTCACAACCTCCGTTGAGAGCTCCCGCGCACGACGCCGCTACGCCGTCCAGGGGTCGACAAACACCAAGAGTGACAAGTCAAGCCTTCTAGCTTGAACTTCACCTAGTGCAACACATGCACTAGGATCCTCCTCAAGTGCAACACATGCACAAGAGGCTCTCAATCATCTCCTAATTGCAACACATGCAATTAGAGCTCACTCTTAGCTCAAGAGATAAATGAGAGGAGGCAACACATGCACTTCACTCCCACAAACACCCAAGAACACCAGTGTAACATCCCAAAATTTGCTTTTATTGGATTTGATATGATCATCCTTTATAATGGATTTTTTTAGATTTTATTCAATTCATTTTGAATTTGTTAAAATAAACCTTGTGTTATCTTCTACTTATTTAGTGAAAAGTGTTGATGATATTTTGTTGGAAATATTTTATTTGCGTTATAAATGTCTTAAAGTATTTTTTGGAATTTTTCTAGATTTTTCCTAGTATTTTTGCTAATTATTTATGCTTTGTTTATTTATCTGAATTGTTTTTATTCAAAAAAGATTTAAAAATCGTTGTATTGTGTTTGGGCTAAATCCCTCCGGTCCGGCCCGTTTCCTCTCGCGGGCAAAATCGGCCACCGTCTTCGCCTTCCAGACGGCTCAAGGCAATTGTCGCCCACTAAACCCTAGCCGCGTGCTTCGACCGTTGGATCTCAATCCAACCGTTGTTCTTTGCCCGCGTCCTCTCGTGTTGTGCGCCATCGGATCAAGATCGATCAGTGTCGATTGAGCCACGTTGTTTTAGGAAAGGATAGAACGTATCCGTTGGATTTGGAAGGGGCGGATCCGATCTAGCCGCGTCAGCATGGATCGCAGCCGTTCATCTGCCATCGGACGGTTGTCCATTGTCGTGTTCGCGTGGATCTTGGAATCCGCCACCGCCGCCGCCAGGTAGGATCTAGGTTTTCCTTTTGTGCATGTTTGCCTAGGCTATAAAAGGGGAGGCGGGTACCCCAACGTTCGCCTTTGTGCGCCACAGCTTTTGGTCAGCCGTTTCACGAGAGCCACCGTAAAATGCGCCCAGGAGCTCGTTGTGGTTTGTCGTTGCACCGCCGCTCATTTTCTTGCTGTTGTGCCGCCGTCAAGCCGTCGTTCGCCTCTTGGATGCCAGATTTGGGATCTCTGTGTCAAGACGCATCGGACTGGGGAGGTATCGTCGCCGTTTCGTCGCCACAACGTCGTCGCCAAGGTCATCGTCTTCGTCACCGGTAGATGTCCACGGCTGCATCGCCATCATCGTTGGGAGAAGCTTTCAACTGTCAGATCAGAAGCGAACGTCCGAGATCACGCCACGTCGTCGCATCTGCAGTAAACCTCTCTGGTAAGCACTGATCATTAGATTGGAGTAGACGCTCGGAATTTAGCCGTGTAACCCTAGATTCGTAGCCGTTAGGTTAGTTCTGTGGTTGGATTTGCGCCGCAGGGAGGAACCAATCGGGTTGCGACACTGTAAGATCGAGGATGCCGACTAGAGGGGGGTGAATAGGCGGTTTTAAAATTCTTCTCACTAAACACACGCTCTATTGATCTCTATGTCAAAACCTAAACAATAAACAATGCGAAAGCGATAAACTAAGGTTTTGACAAATAATAGCCTAAATCAACTAGGCTTACTAAGTGCACTAGCTAATTATGTCTCTACTCAAGAATATACAATCCTAAAGACAATCAAGCAATTTAATTATAGGAATGTAAATTGCAACAATGTAAATAGAGAATTGCAAGCAAACATAAAGAGACACACCGATGTTTTACTGTGGTGTTCGGAGACTTGCCGATCTCCCCTAATCCACGTTGAGGCAAGCCCAAACCACTTTGGACCGGCTCCACGAATTGAGCACCCGCCTCGATTCCACTAGTGGTAGCTCTTTCCCCCTTCGGGTAGGCGAGCTCCGACCTTCACAACTTTGCCGGGCCTTCGCACAATCTCCTTGAGAAGGTCACCGTGCACGACGCCTCCACACGCCGTCTAGGTGTCGGCAAACACCAAGAGTAACAAGTCAAGCCCTCTAGCTTGAACCTCACCAAGTGCAACACATGCACAAGGATGCTCAATCCTTCTCTAGATGCAACACATGCAACTAGAGACTTCTCTCCTTGCTCACAAAGTGCAACACATGCACAATGTAGAGAAGAGGCTCACACTAGCTCAAGAGAAAGCAAATCAACACCAAAGAGATTCTACACAAGAAACTCTAAATCAAATTCATCTCAAATCACTCAAATATGGCTCTATGAGCTCTTGGGGTTTTGCTCTCACAAGAATACCTCAAATGGGTGCTAGTGTCGCAACAAAACCCTCCTAGCTCGGCCCCTTTTATAGCCTCTCAAGAAAACTAGCCGTTGGAGGGTAGAATGGGGTAAAAACGCAGTAAACCTGGTGCTACCGCCCTACTAGGGCCGGTAGCACCGGCTTTAGGCCAACGGCTAGAAAAACTAACCTTTACTCAGAAAATCCGGTGCTACTGGGCTTCGGGCGGTAGCATCGGGCCTTTTTTCTTTTTCTCGGGCTAAAAACACACGTTCTGGACTTTTTACACCGCTCTTTGGGCCGGTAGCACCGCCCTACTAGGGGCGGGCTACCACTGGTCAGGGCACTAAAACACTCATAACTTTTTACTCCGAACTCCGATTTAGGTGATTTTTGATTCTATGCGAAGCTTATCACGAGGGCTACAATCTCCACCCATTTTCAAGATTTAAACAACCATAGATATTTTTAAATATCACAAAAATAAAGACTCTAATGTAGTCACTCAAGTGCAAAATCTGATTTTCTCGAAATCCCTCACATGGACTTGATCAAGAGCGTGACTACAAGCTAGTAAGAGTCAATAAGATCAAATCTTATGCCATTTAGTGATCAACTCATGATCAAAACAATTTGCAAAACACATTTGCAAATAAACCGAGAACCCATGAGATCAATCCTCTAGCCATGTAAGAATCAACACATGATCCCGACACTTTGCAAAACACATTTGCAAATGCCAACACATGCTCTAGGATCAAAACCATAACCTCTAGATTATTTGCAAAACACATTTACAAATAGAAAAATCATAAACTTTACTTAGCCTTGTGATGATCAACACATGATCAAATCACAAGCTAAAACACCGATGCACGAGCTCTCACCTTTTGCAACACATGCAAAACTTAGCTCCATACAAAACCACATAAATCAAATTACATGAGCTATCTCCCTTTTGCAACATATGCAAATCCATAGCTCCATGCAAAAACCAAAATGGTTAAGATTCAATAAGAAGCAAGCATGAGCTCCCTTATTTGCAACACATGCAAATACTTAGCTCATGCAAGAACCAACCAATAAGTGAGCTAGAGTGAACCGGATTGAGTTCATCAACATATGATGAAGCTCAAGCTAAAATACTTAACCTCTCTTAATAGTACGGCACCTATCTAGCAACCCGGTCTCCTATCCGAATACCGAGACCGGTAAAAGACTAGGAACACATCTTTAGCCCTAGCAAGTTATACCTTTGCCTCTAGCACATCCACTTGGAGTTTTTATGATTTCTATCATCTTCTCTCCAAGTCGGGATCTTCGTCTTGTTCATCAACACATGATGAACTCCGCTTGTCTTAACTTCGGAATCCTCTCTTGATGCTTATCAACACATGATGGCGTCCTTTTCCCGTTCATCCATCTCAAGCTTGCACTTAACCTATTTCAAACTCATTGAAAGTGTTAGTCCAAAACACATGGTTGTCTCAATCATCATTGCACTCCATTAACACATAATGGATGCTCCCAAGATCCTTTGATCTTTTTCTTTGATGATTGACCACAACCCAAAGACAAATGATTGAAAGATTAATTGTGTCTTGAGTATACTAATGCAACTAATGCTTCATATACTCAAGAACTTTCGATTTCCCTAGAATCAACAAAGTGAACCATCAACACATGACTAGTTCTTTGTTGATTGAATGGCAGCCAAACACAATTTAAATTGTATTTAAATTGTCATGAGTATATATTAACTACACAAGTTAAATATACTCAAATGGTTGTTTCAAAGTAATGATCCTTAATATAGAAAGATGTATTAGATCAATACTATTGAAACTTCAAGATTAAAGCATGAACTCCCCCTAAATGTGTGCATTCATGTATATATGGAGTTGGAAACAAAATGCACATATTAAGGTTAAAACTATGGTGGAGTTCACCCTTTGTCTTGAATCCAAGGAATGTATCTAGAAATAATAAAGTTGTATTTGATACATACATTTTGGATTTCCATTTTTCTTTTTCATGAGACTATTCAAAAATATACTCAATAAACACGTTAGTCTCACCTTTAGATTTATCAATAAAATATAACATATTTAACATCAAAGGATGCAACAAAATATGATAATATAACCTCGGATGCATACCGTTGATATTTCTATCTTTTCATCCAAAAGAGACTAATGAGAGTTAAGCTCATCAAAAGAGTTAGTCTTATAAAAGATTTGTCATTACTTAACATTTGATACTAATCAATATTATGATTATCAAAAGAGTTAGTCTCAATATTAGATTTGTCATTAACACCAAAACCAACTTAATGGAGCTTGAACTTTCATACGCGTGTCAGGCAGGTGATCTGAAGCATCGTGCACCGAGTGCACGATGGACTGGCGCTGTGCCGTGGACACGGTCCGTAGACCGAGCGACATGGCGCAGTCTGATTGGTCCACGTGTCGCGATGACGTCATGCTGACATTAGCCGGTCCATGAGCACAGTACCTCGAGTCCACGGTGGACCAGCGAAGTTTCGTGGACCAGGTCCATGCGCCGAAGCCACATGTCAGCCTCTGGTTGGTACATGTGTCGCTTGCACAATAATGCGGTTTTTCTTTATAAAAATAATTGGGAAATTCGGAATTTCTATTTTCTGTATTTCCAGAATTTATTCAAACTTTGAATAGCTATATCTTTTGCATTTGAACTCGAATTTGGGTGATTCAAATTTCTAAAAATTTATAAAATCGAGATCTATTTAATAGTGAATTTTATTTGATTTTTGAGTCCATCTTCTCTCTATTTTGGTGTTTATTTGCTATATTTATCTCGATTCGCATAGACGTTGAATTGCTTGGTGTTCTGGAGGAGGAGTCATCACTTCAAGACCCGAGTTCAGAACCTATTCCAAGGCAAGTTATGCTTTGATTATGTTGAACCCATGTTTATAAAATCGCCATGGTTTTATTTTATTGCATACTATTTCACGTATACAATTGTTTCAACTTAAATTGGGACTTAGTTAATATACCTTTTGATCTATACTGTAACACCCTAAAATTTGCTTTAATTTAAATTTTGTAGTATTTTTTATTTTTGAGAATTTCTGAGAATTTATTAGAATTTAAATTGGATTTACTTATTTCTGACCTTTCTTGAACTCAATTAAATTCACGCAAAAGTTTATGCAAAGTTTTTCTGGAAATATTTTATCTGAGTTCTAAATGTTCCAAAATATTTACCAGAATTTTTCTGGAATTTTTCTGATATTTTTACTATTTTCTTTGGCCAAAACTATTTTCTCAAATTATTTTTATTCGAAAAAGAATTAAAATCCGTGGAATAGTGTTTGGGCCGAAACCTTCGGTCCGCCCAAGATCGCGTTCTCCACCACTCGTGTCGCCGCCGCGCAGCCGCCCGCTAAAACCCTAGCCGCCGATCTCGCCTGTTGGATCAAGATCGCGCGGTCAAGAAACTACCACGCCACTTCGCCGTTTCGCGTTGATCGCTGCGCGCGGACGCCGGGATTTCGCCACGCCATTTCTTCCTCGCGGATCGTCGAGCAACGGCCGCCGCATGTCCGCCTGCTTCGCCGAGGATTGCGCGCGACGCCGAGACGCTTATTTAGCGCGCCACGCCACCCCCGTGTTGCGCACAACTAGACGCGCTTGTAGCCCTAGCGCACACCTTCCAAACGCCTCCGCTTGCCCGCAAAGCTCGCCGTAGTTGTTCCCTTTGCGCCGCCGTTTTTTCGCCATTTCCTCGCCGTCGGTCCATCTCTGCCGTCGCCAAGGCCACCGGAGTAACGCCCGCCCCGAGACGCATCGAGCACGCCAGATCTTCACGCCGGAGAAGCCCCGTAGCGCCGCGTTGCACGTCGTCTTCTTCCTCTCCAGTGAAGATCTACGCCGCGACATCACCGCCACCGAAGCCGCCCACCGTCCGATCGCCGCCGAACGCACCAGATTCATCCACGTCGCCACTCAACAGTAATCATCATCTTCACTCCTCAGCCGTTAGATTTAATCAACGGTCTAGATTGCTTCGCTTAGATTCACGTTAGTTTTATTTCAGCCGTCAGATCTAGATTGTAGGGTTTTTATCTAGCCGCGTCACGTAAATATCATAGCCGTCAGATGCGCACCGGTTGCCTTGGATCGCGTCGCGTGTCGCGCCGCAGTAGGCCAGAGCCGATAGCCTTGGCTCATCGCGGCCGTTTGTTTTGAATCAAGCGGATGGGATCGCACCGCGCATCGGGCCAGTCCCGTGTTGACGCGTGACGTGCGGAAATCGAGGAGTCAGCGCCGCCGTTTTTGTCGACGTCGCCCAATTAATCGTGGCCGTTTGATCTGGATCCGAGGGTCACGGTGAAGCCACGTGTTGGCTCCGCAGTAGAGGTGAGGCGAAAAGTCGCATGAATCTCGCCGCTCGCTTTAAATCGATGGACGAGATCGAATCGAAGTTTCGCGATTAGTTTAGCGCCGCATGTCGCAATGGGATTGGTCGTGCTTGCGCCAACCGCACAGCACGAGTCCGCCACCACGGTGGACCAGAGCCGGTCGTGGACCCAGTCCATGGACCGGAGTGATGTGGCTGCACCAGAAGCTGCCACGTGTCATGATGACGTCATCGCTGACGTCATAAATATTTTTGTATATAAAAATATTTTGGCCGAAATCCTTTTCTGTGCTGACGTCATCATGATGCGATGCTGACATCATAAATGCAATTTTTCAGTATAAAAATAATTCGGAAAAATCGGATTTTCTAATTCCTGTATTTTCAGATTTTATTCAAAACTTCAAATGGCTATAACTTTTGCATTTTAACTCGGATTTGGGTGATTCAAATTTCTAAAAATTCATAAAATTGTGATCTCTTTAATGGTGAATTTTATTTGAATTTTTGAGGTCATTTAGTACTCTGTATTAGTTATTTATTGCATATATTGTTTGTACGCGTAGACGCAAATTTGCCGGAAGGTTTCGAGGAAGAGTTTGTCGCTCAAGATCAAATTCGGAACATGACCAGCAACTCTTTGAAGGCAAGTGATGCTTTGATCATTTTGATCCCAGATTTTTAAAATGTAATTTATGCTTTGAAATTATGCATGCTTTTTATTAAAAATGAATTTAAATTAATTTGGGATAATGTAGTTAATCAACCCATTTTGTTATGCCACCTTGAAATTAATGATTGTATGCCCTAAATCATTGTCACCCTAAGTTTGATTGTATTAGTTGGATGTTAATATCTGTACAACACGGAGGCTAGACCGTGAATAGATGCTTAGCCTAGCAACGAATCATGAACAATCTTTCGGAAAAATGCTACCTTATTGACTAATGGAATATTGAATGTATTTTGAAAGTGGTGTGATGATGTCACATGATGAAATTGAAGTGTGGAGACCTGTGTGGTTCCATATCGATGTTGAGTTATTGCTGGCATGTGTTGCACAATAATCAACTGGGTGGGAAATGATTTAGACTGGGGCAAGTGGCAAGAGGCTGTGTGCCAGGTGGGCCTGTGTGGCAATGGGTTGTTGAATGATGTGAGTCTGTGTGCCACATTGGGCTGTGTGCCACTGTTTGAGTATTGAAAGTCTTGCCTTGGTCAGTTAAGGACTTCACCTTGCAAGCCTTTGATCTGAGTCACCTGCACAACCACATGTCCGTATGGGATGACCTAGTTGATTAGGGTTCGATATCTTTCCTCCGATACCTCGGGGTGGCAGACACGAGGGGTGTATCTCAGACGGGAGCGTGCTGCTACTACGGCTTGGTGCCCATCCAACGGTGATTGACCTGTCCTATACTTCGGCCTGTAAGGGAAGTGATAGTGAGGGTAATCATCGAGAGGTTCTTTGGTTAAGGTAGAGGTTCTGAAAAGCTTTGTTGCGACAATCACCGTGTGGTGAGCGGTCAGATCTTGTGGGTAAAGTGTACAACCTCTGCAGAGTGTCAAAACTATTCGAATAGCCGTGCTCATGTAATGAGCATTGCTCGGGATTACAACAAGGGTAGATCTTCATAAATAAAAATGTGGAAAGGGTGGTCGTGTGTCAATGCTAAAATGAATCATATAAGGTGTAGCAGAGAATCTTTAAAGAAAAACTATTTGAAGATATTAGTACTATCATAATTGTTTTACTGCTTTAATCTAAATAAAATATTGGTTTAAAATGCTGTTTGATGCAAAAGAACCAATTAAGCCAATCCTTTGGAATGAGCTTTGCATATAGTATTAGCGCTGCATTCCGTGCATTACTTGTTGAGTACCTTGTGTACTCACCCCTCCTTGCTTATCAACACCAACATCAGTGGAGGAGTCTACACCAGTCTGGAAGGAGGAGTACATTGAGGATCCGAGCAATTAGGGGGCAAGCCCAGTCGGTTGCCTGTGGCAAGATGAAGGCTTCCACGACATTTATTTTGGTTCCACTGCTATTTCGTTTACTCTGAATAATGTAAACCATGCGTGGCTGATTTTATGTAAGGAGACCATAAGGTCGTACAACTCAGTTTATATAAGTGTTGCACTACTTATTTTTTTATATATCGCTGTGAATGTCCGTGATGTGCAACCTCAGAAGATCGTGTGCTAGCGTGATCCTGGACTAGCACAGAATACACAGAGGGTCCGGATTTGCAGATTCGGGTCCCGACATATACCCTACCTTGTCAATTGTATGCCATGATCTATTGTCACCCTAGATTGGTCTTTACAAGTTGGTTAATACTAAAATCAACATGGGGTGGTTAGACCGTGTTAGCTGCTTAGCCATGCCACGTCATCACATGTACCTGAATCTTCAATGATTAATCTTGACTAATGGAATATGGAACAAGAGGAGGGCCCTGTTGTAGTGGCTTAACCCTTCAGTGTTGAAACCTTAGCGAGCAGTTCTGGGTCTAGGCAGAGCATTGTAAAGGCTTGTCATGATTACCCTGCCGGCACACCAAAGGAAGTGTGCTAATAGCTTGGCAATAAGGGATGATCATGTCGTATGGGTAAAGTGCATAACCTCTGCAAAGTCTAAATTTATTCGAATAGCCGTGCTCGCGGTATTGAGCAATGCTCGGAAGTTACAGTTAAGGGTTAGATTTTAATTAAATGGAAACTTGGTTGGGATGGCGGATTGCCATATGGAAGGTTGGATCTTGATTTATGATTGGATAACTTGATTTACTTGAGAAATGCTGAATCTATCTATTACTGCTATTTGTTTTACAGTCTTTACAATCTATTTATTGTACTTGTTTATAAATGCTGCTTTACTGCAAAAGAGCCATGTTAGCCATTCATTTGGAACAAACTTGCATATAGTTATACAGAATTGCATTCTGTGCACAACTTGTTGAGTGCTTTAAGTACTCACCCTTGCCAACAATAACATCACCAGTTGAGGAGTCTACATCAAAGCTAGAAGAGGAGTTCCAGAAGGAGACGAATGTTTAGGGTGCGAGCCTTGTCAGTTGCCTGTGGTATATTGGGAGGTTTATCTATGTTTTCATTCCGCTGCAGTTTAATTTGTTATTTAGCCTTGCGAGGCGTAATCATGTAAGTTGATCATAAAGTCATTCAACAAATGTTATTTAATATATGAAGTCTTTTATTGTATTTCCGTTGTGTATGATTGGGATATTCATCTACGTTGAGCCTGTGTGCACTTTCGTGATCCTGGACTAGTGCAGTATAGAGGGTCCGGATTTGCATATTCGGGTCCCGACAACCAGCATCCAGTCAATGCCCTCCAAGGCCTCCTTTTATAGCCTCCAAGCCAAAACTAGCCGTTGGGGGCAAAATCTGGAAAAACATAGTAAATCCGGTGTTACTGCCCTACTAGGGTCAGTAGCACCAGCCTACAGGCCAATGGCTAGAAAACTAGCCGTTGTGCAGAACTTCCGGTAGCACCGGCCAACTTGGAGCGGTGCTACCGTTCGGGCGGTAGCACCGGCCAGAGTCGATCGCAAAAACACCTAGTCTGGATTTTCTGCACTGGCCAGAGGAGCGGTAGCACCGGACTATCGGGCTACCATGGTCGATAGCACCGGACCGCCAGATTGCCCAAAAACAGCCTCTTTGGAATTTTCACATTGAGGGTTTATCTGGTGCTACCGCTCAGTCGGTAACACCGGACTAACATGGCCGGTAGCACCAGCCACCCAGCTCAGAACCAGATTTTACACAAAAATCTTTTCTTTTCGAATCAAACACCAATAATGATTGATTCTTTGAGCTATGTGATGATCAACACATGATCAAGCAATTTTTCAAAAAACATTTGCAAACCTAATTCACATTCTCCGAATAATCGCATTAAGCACAACTTATTTGCAAAACACATTTGCAAATAAACCAAGAACTTATGAGATCAATCCTCTTAGCTATGTGATGATCAACACATGATCAAATCAATTTGCAAAACACATTTGCAAACCCTATTCACTTGCTCTAGGATCAAACCTGTAACCTCAAGTTCATTTGCAAATAACAACTCCAACTTATTTGCAAAACATATTCGCAAATAAACCACAAACATATGAGATCAATCCTTTAACCATCTATAGATCAACACATGATCCCGACATTTTTGCAAAACACATTTGCAAATGCCAACACATGCTCTAGGATTAAAACCCATAACTTCTAGTTCACTTGCAAAACACATTTGCAAAAAACAAGTCCAACCAATTAAAAACAAATCTTGAGCCATGTGATGATCAACTCATGATCAAGTCAATTTGCAAAACGCATTTGCAAAACCTATTCACATGCTCCAAGATAAGATTCAATTAAACCATATTTTGCAAAAATACATTTTGCAAACTCAAAGCACAAACCAAGCTTAGCCTTATGATGATCAACACATGATCCAATCACAAGCTAAAACTCCAATACATGAGTTCTCTATTTGCAACACATGCAAATCTCTAGCTCTATGCAAACAACCAAAACAAACTCAAGTGTATGAGCTCTCTATTTGCAACACATGCAAATCCCTAGCTCCATGCAAACACTTTAAACCAAATTGCTTGAGCTCTCTCCTTTTGCAACACATGCAAAAACTTAGCTCCAAGCAATAATCACATAAACAACATTGCCCTTTTGCAACACATGCAAATCCATAGCTTTATGCAAAAACCAAATCAATTAAGATTCAATAAGAAGCAAGCATGAGCTCCCTTATGTGCAACACATGCAAATACTTTAATCATGCAAAATTCAATGCACGAGTTTCACCCATTTGCAACACATGCTAAATGGTTAGCTCCATGCAAAAACCAATTAAGAGAGTGAGCTAGAGTGAACCGGATTGAGTTTATCAACACATGATGAAGCTTAAGCAAAATGACTCAACCCCTCTTAATAGTACGACACCTAACTAGCAACCCGGTCTCTCATCCAAACACCGAGACCAGTAAAAGACTAAGAACACATCCTTAACCCTAGTTAGTTATACCTTTGCCGCACGCGATCCACTTGGATTTTTCATGATTTCCAATCATCTTCTCTCTAGAATCGAATCTTCTTCTTGTTCATCAACACATGATGAACCTTCTCTATCCCTTTTCTTCACTTCGGGATGACTTCTTGAAGCTCATCAATACATGATAACTTCTCGTTCCCGATTCTTTATCTTCTTGGACTCAACCTACTTCACAACTCATTGAATATCGTTAGTCCAACAAACACGGTTGTCTCAATCATCAATTGCACTCCATTAACACATAATGGATGCCCCTAAGATCGATTGAGCACAACCCAAATCAATTTAAATGATTAATTGTGTCTTGAGTACTTTGATGCAACTAGTGCTTCATTATACTCAAGAACTTTCCGCTTGTCCTTAATCAATAAAGAGACACCATCAACACATGATGAAGCGTTCTTTGATTTAATTAAAAGACAACTGAACTCAATTTAAATTTTATTTAAATTGACATGAATATATATAACTACGCAAGTTTCATATACTCAATTTGATGGTTAGTAATGATCCAATATGTTGGAGTGATGGAAATGGATCAATACTTTTGAGACCATCAATTATAGAATAAACTTTATTAAATATGTGCATATAAATAATTGAACTTGAATCAATATGCACATAATCAATCTTAGATAGCATTTGACTTTATTCTATATATTTGCATGAGTATACTATAACTACACAAGTTATATATATACTCAATGGATTGTTTCAAAATCTTGATCCTTTATTTTATTTGGCAAGAAGACATGGATCAAAACTATTGAAACATCAAGTTAAATTATAAACTCCCCTAGATGTGTGCATTCATATAATATATGGAATTGAAAACATAATGCACATCTTTAATATGTAAGCAATGGAAAAGTTCATCCTTTAACTTGATTCCTAAGTATGCATTAAACTAATAGAGTGAATACGAGTGCATACCTTGGGTTTTCCATTTTTCATCTAAATTTGAGACTAATAAGAATAAAGCTCAATAAACATGTTAGCCTCATAATGATTAGATTTTTTCATTAAACAATGATTAAGCATTAATCTAAAACCAATGAATCTAGAACTTACAACTGACCCAGATCCACACGGATAGATTCGAGCAACAAGGAATCACAGATCTAAATTGAAGATATGAGGCGAAGCAAAATTAGGGCTGATAGGATGCTGGGCGAGAGAGATCATATCAGTTCTTGAGGTCCTCGACGGGAGGCGCAAGGTCATTTGAGTCAGGAGTACGCCACGCTACCACAAACCCTAGCTGTATGTATATATATACATTCAAAGTTATCTTAGACGGTTCTATATTAGAACCATTTGTGATATACATGTATCATAGACGGTTCTAATATAGAAACGTCTGTGATTTATGTTAATACTATCTGCTTCCTATATAATTTGCTCCTCATCGTGATTAGTCCAACATGTATACCCCTTTTGAAATCTCTTAGAATCAAGTGTGTTTCGATCTGCGCTGAGTTTTAAAATATCCTCAGATTCTTGTAGTCAATGCATGGACAAGAAATAAATTGCACCCCCTTATTAAACATATCTTCCTCTGTAGCTCTTATAAAAGCAGAGACGCTATTAATGTACTCAACACTCGCACGGTTCTCAACGTACATCTAGCTTCGGTCCATTTACACTACACATATAACAATTAGTGTTACATATTGAAGTACATTACGAGTGCACATGCACACATTCTTAAATTGGAGCACAAATTAACTAGCTAAACCCTACCCTATATTATAAACTATGCTAGCTAGATCTATAAATAATTTTCTCTAGTACCAAGCTAGCTCTAGATCTAAACCAAGCATGTATCTTCAATTCTCTTTTACCAAGCTAGCGCTACATTTTGAATATAATGCAATTATAACTAATTATTACCTTAGATCACAAAGAACAAATGAATCCACAAGCTAGATCTAAACAATCTTTATTTCTATCTTTACCAAGCTAGATCTTGAATATAATGCAATTAGAACCAATTACTAACCTTAGATCATTAAGAACAAATAGATCTACGATCACTCTTCCAAATCCATGGTCTCCTTTCACCAGATCGCCTTACAGCTGTAGCCACCTCAAAGACATATCTAGAAACCCTAAAAAACCTAAGTGGGTTGGGACTTGTATTACATATTGGCAGAATATATCACAGATGGTTTTATTGAAAACCCGTCTGTGATAAGTTGTAAATAACAGATGGTTTGTAATTGTGTATATCACAAACAGTTTTATTAAGAAACCGTCTGTGATATCAATAATATCGCAGACAGTTCTTAGGTAAAATCGTCTATCTGTGATATAACCTCATCATAGACGATCCTTAACAAATCGAGTAACTTAGACAGTCGCTCTTTAAAAACCATCTGTGATTAGATTTAACACAGACGGTTTTTAAAAACCATCTGTGATGAGGCGTCAACATAGTCCTTTCTGTAGTAATAGAGTCAAGGTGTTGCTTGTTGCAGGTGATTGGTGGCCGCACAAGAGTTGTGGTATATGAAAGGGGATGGATATAAGAGAGTGGGCGAGAGACTGGGATGTTTAGATCATCACTCGACTGATCTAAAATCGATTGAATTTTGAGAAAAAAAAAGACTAGCACCTAATAAATTGATGGATTCATGTTTGAAATAATGAAAATTTTCCTTTCAACAAAACAATGATTTTATAGGAAAATAGTGAATATTTTTTGTCAAGTAAATCAATAATTTAAGTAAAACTAACCTCAACTATCTACCTATGATAGCCAAATAATGATCTATCTATAATCTATAGATTTCACTTTGATCGTTTCATGTTGCCGTATCATGTAAAACATAGTAAAAAGCTACACATCAAAGATTTTTTTTTTCAATTTACACATCTGATAAACACACACGTCAAATCGACAACTTGCATTTTGCAAAGAAAAGAAAACATAAAGTGTAAAGAATTGAATCGGGGAAAAGAGAAGTGATAAGAGCAACTGAAGATTCCTCTTCCACTACCTCCGCCCTGGTGGCCTGGCCAACCCTTCCACCCCATCCCCCTCCGAATCCCCGCCACCAAAACGAACCCAAGTGTTTCCCTCCTTCCCGCCAAGCACGAAGCAGAGGCGCGGCCACACACCACCATGCTACCACTCTCCTACGCGCCACCGCCACCGCCGCACTCGCGACCGAACCCTGGCCCCAGCTGCAAGGCCAAGGTGCAGCCGTGCGCGCTCCCCTTTCCCGACGCCCTCCGCGTGGCGGCCGCCATCTCCCTCTCCCTCCTGGTCGGCGACGCCGTGGGCGTGGCGGGGGTGGCGGCGGCGGCAGCGGATGCCCCGGAGATCTGCCGCTGCGGGGGCCCCGGAGGGAGGCAGAGGTGAGGGCCGAGGCGGTGACAAACGAGCAGCTCGTGGAGGAGGCGTGGGAGGTGGTCAACGAGGGTTTCCTCCCCGACGCCGGCAGCCGCCCCTGGTCACCGCAGTTGTGGATGGTTAGTTTTTGTTGCGGTAATGTGATTGAACTTGGTGTGTTTAGTGGTTCAACTGCCCATCTTAAAGTCTGTACGCACATTGTTGCCAGAATGCTCAGTTTGTTTGTTAATTATGAACATATGTTATTCTCCATAGATTTCGCTTCTATCTTGATGACTGAGAGTTAAATGCATTTCAATGCAATGCAGCAAAGGAAGCAAGATATTTTTCAAAGCTCAATCGGGTCCCGCTCTAGAGCCCATGATATCATTCCAAAAATGCTAGCTAGCCTAGGTGACCCATATACAAGGTTCCTATCTCCCTCAGAAGTAAGTTCTTCACACGTGGCGCTATTCTATGCTGTTGAGTGTTGACTCATATAGTGGAAAACTTGAACCTATTACATGAATCACACCAGCCTTTTCTAAAGCTAATTTATGATTCAGAATAATTTGTAGTAATGTTTAGTCTGAAATTCAGAATAAGCTTGCCATTTTGCCTGTTCAATCTACTGAAGATCATTCTTTTTCTTCTTCTCACGATCCATGGTAGCATTTAACAGCTCCAGTAGCACAAGAGTTTCATGATATTGTCAATTCTAAATGCTAAAGTTGGCATAAAACAAATTTGTAGCTTTCCCTCAGGTGTCACTTGTCAGCATAAAGGGTCTTCAGTCTTCCCTTTAGATCATCTAAAAATAAGATATTAATATAGATCAGCAGGGGTTTCATGATATTATCATTCCTTTATTTCTACTCAGAAAGTAAGAATAGCACGTATATTCATCTTCAAAGAGTTTTGTAGATCATCTTGCCAATCTGACTACTTTTTTACAGTACCATGTGACTTGGACCTTTACTGATAGTTGCTATTGTTTTGTATGGTTTTTGGTACACCCTCTAGGATAGTGAATCTCTGTTTAGAGACACTATAGCAATGCAATGCCATCTCATGTTCTTTATTTCTTTTGCTTTCAGAATGATGGTAATCAAGGTATTAAATCGCAATTTTTGCGGCTTCGTGGCAAAGTCCCAAAAAAGCTACATCAGTTATCGCTAGCTATTGTGAAAGCTATCATTCATCATGTTTTCAGTATTAATAGATTGTAAAAAAACATATATGTATATTGACAAGGATTAAAAGTCTGTTTATTTAGGCCTTCAATTATTCATGACCATACTCTATTTATGGGCCTAAAAATGTAAAGCCCGTAATACAGAACAAAGCCCACCTTTATCTGAATGGTTAAGTCTCCGACCAATTCAGTCAAAGTGATCGATAACTTTGCTTCACACTGGTCGTCCCCGACCAGTAAAATAGTTACTCCGACCAGCGAACTAGTCGGGGACAAGCGGTTATACCCGCATATGTCTCCGTGCGGATAGTTACTTGACAGATACACACAACTACCTAAAAGTTATCGAAGGCAAAGGCACCCTTTGGCGAGAAGACATCTCTCGGTTACACGATGCTCCTCTGAAGAACAAATACCGCCTCTTCATCCAGTATAAATGGGGAGTCTATCCACAGAGAAAAGGCAGAGGGTACTCATACTTTTATCTCACAAATATTGTAACCTGTATATTCTGCTAAGCCGCTTGGCTAATAAAGAAGCAATCCCTATATACATTTCTTTTTTATCATCTTGTTCACTAAGAGCCCACGATTATCATTGGTAAGTTTGATTAAGGGACCCTAGGTCCTAAGTATCGTCATATATAATATAAGTTAGCTCCAAACAAATCATAAAAATATGGTACTTTAGAAGGTAGTAATATTTTTATAATAAGAATATGAGTCAAGTTCGAAATCAACAAACGTATTAATACACGCCCAAATGACCATAAATGATAATTATATCATAATGTTTTTAACAATAAGTACTTAATCACTAAGAAATATGGATGTTGGATTATTGAAAAATAACGAGATAAGGTCTTTTACTGAGTTTTCTCACATTTTAGGCTTATAAGAGATACATTTGATCCTTTTAGTAATGTTGGATTTCAAAATAGGCCTAATATTTTGAACAAGGATACCTATGTAGGATAGCATAGCTATCGTTAGCTACAAGCTACGTCAAATAACGGAGCTATTGTTAGCTATAGCTCTTGTAGTGAATATAGTGGAATATTGGCCCGTAGCTTCACGTTTTGGGTCCAAAAAAGCTATAGCGTACCTATAGCTACCTATTTAGAACACTGATGGTAATACAAAACTATTTGGCAATGCCGTTCTTTTGCTTCAATGATTTTACTTATTGCTGATCGTTGTGATGAATATATGTTCTAACTGTAGTTTCAGTTCTGATGTTATTTGGCATATGTTAAATCAATCTGCTAAACTTCTCGAAGATGTTGAAACATGACATGACGGGAATTGGATTAAACTTAAGGGAGATTCCTGATGACAATGGCTCTTTCAAGTTGATGGTATTAGGGATGGTATTGGATGGGCCTGCTCACTTTGCTGGCGATAGACAGGTATCAACTGCTAGAGATATATAACATTGAATCGAGAATTTCTGTGCTTTTCGATGGGAACATTGCCTGTACTGTTTTGTTTACAAGACCAATAATGTTTCCTATTTTGTTCTAAAAAACATCGCCTGTACTGTTTTGTTTACAAGACCAATAATGTTTCCTATTTTGTTCTATACTTCTGCTAATGAACCTTCTAAAAATATGTTGACTTAGCAGGCACTCAAACTGCATGATAAATGCATAATTACATTGCCATATGGGCAGCATTTGATTTCAATCCCAATTTAAGATGTTCATTTGAAGAAATAATGTGGGCACATGCCTGTCAGCCTGTGCTTATACTTTATAAGTTTATATAAAAGATGCGTAATGGATTTTAATGAAGCTGGAAAGGAGGAACCATGTCTATATAAAACTTTGTGCTAAGAAGCTGCATTAAGCTTCACTCTCGAACATGGTATCTCCAGCTTTAGTTGTTTCTACTCCACTGCTAAACTTACATGTGTTACAAGTTTTTGGCAAGTTTTCTTTTGATTGTTCTCAATGTTTAGTTTGAAAAATACACTTTTTAGTAATTTTTATTGATAATATTATTATGGCAGTACACTGTTATTTGGTATTTTTATGCTTGGTTGCTGGAACTACCAAACAATCCAGTTGGGTGTGAAATATGTTACTCCCCTTCATCTGATTTGGATAAGATGCACACATTATCTAATCCTTTCAGGTCCTTTTATCTCCTATTAGGGTGATGAGCTTTTGTCAGTCAATGGCATTGATGTAAGGGGTAAATCTGCATTTGACGTGCCGTCCATGCTGCAAGGTCCAAAGGAAACCTTCGTTACAAGTAAGGTTGGGAGTAATCTTATAAATATTGCAGATTCTGTCCGGCATCGTTTTATACTCCTTATTATCTAACTATTCCATTCTTAAATTATATTTAGGTTAAGCACAGTGAATGTGGTCCTGTTGAGTCAATGAAGGTGCAGAGACAACTCATTGCTCACGCTCCAGTTTTCTATCGTTTGGAGAAAAGAGAAAATGATGATTCATCTGTTGGATATATTCACATTATTCAATGCAGTGGATAAAAAAGATTTGGTTAGTGGTGTGTTGCTGGTTTGCTAACCTTATCATCTGTCAATTCTAGCAAAATTTGGCTGTGATAGTTTTCATAATTGAACCATTTTATTATCCTAACTATTGTGAATGGTCATCTAGTGTTTAATTCTTATGCTAAGCTGATATGCATATACCTAATATATAGTTTTCTTCCTGATTAAAATGCTGAGCATCTGGAGAACTAAAATATTGCTTCCCCTTTTGCAAACTTAATGTGTTCTAATTATGTATATTTTGCTTTCATGTAATTCTTTGATGTTACGAACTTACAATATTATCAATCTTAGTTGTATATATATCTTTTAATCTTTTTTTACGATAATAGCAGTAGGACTATAACATGTTATATCCATTTGACATAACTTTTCTCTTGCAGCACTAAAACGTCTACAGAACTCAGGTGCCTCCTTTTTTTTTGGATTTGAGGGACAATCTTGGTGGACCAGTGCAAGTATGCCATTTTCCTTCTCAATTAAATATGACAACACATCAGTCTCTGATCTGCTAGAACTACATGGTGTTTGGTGCGGTATCCTATTCTGCTTTGATTTTCATAAGTCATAAGCTTCTCAAAATAGTTTGAAGATTATGCATATGGCTTATGAAAGAAACTGGTAAAATTTGTTTGGATTACACAGTCTGATGTTTATGTTTATACTAAAGGCTGGGCTAGAGATTGCAAAGCTCTTCTTGAACAAAGGAGACACGGTATGGAACTGTGGATTTTGCTTCGCTTCCATATTTTCAAATTTCAACTTATGGTTGCATTTCTGTAATCCTTCTAAGAATTGATGTTTTTTTACTTTTTAATTCAAAATGGTGCTTTATCACTGGTTGTTTCCTGAAAATTGCTCATCTTTATCCATAGAAAGAACTTGTTGAAGTAGGCAGACTTTTGTTCTGCCATAAATTTCTTTAAAATCCAATGAACCTCTATATGTTCACTTCAATTAAAACTTAGTTTTCATGAACTAACTCAAAATTTAAGTGCAACACTGTGGAAAGATGCTCCCTAATTTTGATTGGAACTTGTAAACGTCAAATCATCATGCTAGTTGTTTCATGTTGACACTGATTCAAAATTCTGAACAAAGTTTGTAGTTCTATCTTGTTAACAAGAAAATGGGTTCACCACCCCCAACTCCTCTAATGCAGTGTCTTATGAGAAACCCTCTCAGCCTTGATATTCGTCTCAGAAAAAGATTTGATATCCTTGTTTGGCTAACAATTAGCTAATGCTCGTGCACCTGTAGTTACAATTCTTTTATGTGCTTTCAGTATAATCTTTGTTGAAATTTAAATATTTTTCTTGACATATTAAAAAGATTGAGGGTTTTCAGGCACGTGATTGCTTAAAACATGGCTATTTGTTAATTTGTCCTTTATGTCATTAACTGACTTTGGAGGTGAAGTATTTATGCCACTATGGAAATTCTTCAGGTAATTTATATTGCTGGCCGAGATCGCCAAGTCTGAAATACAATTGTTGCTGAAAATGGACCTTTGGTTACTACTCCTCTGATGGTACATTTATGCTGTGGTGATATACCTATTTCACATCGTACTAAGAGATCTAAAGCAAATACTAGTTTTACACGGTTCTATTAAACTGTGGAACGGAAATTGTGGAGACCTGCATCTAACTGTTATTAAGTCATCGCCTAGGCGACGCCTAGGTGTCCAGTCGCCGGAGGAAGACTGCCATGGCCGGTCGCCTCGCCTGGCCAGGGCACCGCCATCCTCGCGCGTCTTCGGCCGCACCGCCATCCTTCCCGCTGCCGTCGCTGTAGGATCCGGCGTTCCCGCTTTGGCCGAGACCAGATCCGGCGGTCATGGCGTCGGGGACTACCGGATCCGGCATCTCCACGTCGCCGTCGACTCCTAACTAACCGCCGCTTCGTCAGGCTCCAGCCCGTCGCCTTCGCCTCTGCGTCGCCACTGCTGCCACCATCGCAGCCGCCACTGAAGCAGCCGACAGGAGGTGGGAGAGGAGCGGGACAGGGAGGGGCGGCGGGTTGCCGAGGTGGATGCGGAGGGCTCGCCTATGGAGAAGCAGTCGCTCAAAGCCCTCGCTTGCCCGTGAAGCACTCGCCCGTGCGTGAAGAAGTGTGGCGACCCGTATAATTAACTCAGGGTAGCGACAGTAACACTGTCATCACCCTAAGCTAATTACGCAGATCTCTGCATAGCCGCTGGCAAAATATTGGAGAATCCAATGCTTTATCAGCTACTATGCTGTGTTCAGAGTGTTACAGCAGAACAATAATTAGAGACTGCATAAAAATATATTCATTGCAAGCCACATAGGGCTATATGTCTATTACATAATATTACAACACCTCCCTTTATAGTAAAAAGGTACGACTATTGCCTGTACACACTAAATACCTCCTAGGAGCATAATAAGCCTTATAAAAACTCCTAATACTTCTGGTAGTAGTTGATATCGTAATTGACAAGCAGCCAGTTTCATAGTGATGAACAGTGAAAAGTCAATATTTAGGCTGAATTTGTCTTTTTCATATATTTCAAATGCGATTGAATTTGGTCTTAAAATTTTACAGGGTTGTAGAAGCTAATATTCTCTACGTATAGTAATTTTTTGAGAATTTTGGAAAATATTTACATATGGTTTTTACAAAGTTTACACGATAAAGATGGTTTACACCTGATATGTCCCTGTAGTATTAGAACCATAACAGTAAGAGCTTACCAAGGTACCTACTTGTTTCTAGGTTGCTTCAGCACTTCATGACAACTGCAAAGCTGTTCTTGTCGGTGAACGAACTCTTGGCAAGGTTTGAACCACACAAATAGTGGATCCTATGGCAATACCCTTTCTGTGACCAGCAGGCTTATAGAGTCCCTTTTTTATGTGTGTAACTTGGTGTCTTGGATATGGCAGGGCTTAATCCAGTCCGTATTTGAACTTCATGATGGTTTGGGCATTGTCGCCACAGTTGGCAAGTATGTGACACCAAATCACAAAGACATCAATGGAAATGGAATTGAACCAGATTACCTCCGTCTTGCTGGTGCTATTCACATTCACCCGATTTTCTTTTGTTACACTCAAAGTACGCAATGCAATTACCATTGGCTGAATTTTCTTTTGCGACAGATTTTAATGAATCCAGGGATTACCTTTAGAATCGCCGAAGTAAGAAATTAAGCTGAGTGAAGTGAATTATTCTGAAGCTTCTCACACAGTAAGCAAATTTTATTTACTGATGCATATTTGGTTCTTACTGTTCAGCATTATTCTGAATAATGTGATGAGCCATTTTCCTAGTGATAATTGACTGCTTGTAGCAATAGATGAGAATCTATATGGTTGACTATACTTTGTCTATTTGTAGCGACAATGGGCGAGAATCTAGCTTGTCGAGTGTACTTGTGTTAGATTGGTGTACTTGGTCCAAGCCCTAAAGAGGAAAATTACTCTCTCTTTTCACTTTATGCGGTTAAACTCAGTTTCACATAACATGTCTATGGTGTGGCAGTGTTATTTAGTCACGTCAACGACGGTTGGATGGCAAGGTGTGGCCAAGTGGGCTATTTTTTTTGTCCCGGTGCTATACTTACCTGTGATGCGGTGGTTTTGTTTTGTCATGTGCCATGTTTGAAAATAAGTGCAAAAGTTATTAATAAAACACTAGTGAAAACATGATTAAATAATAAAAAAGTTCTCTATCCTGCGTCAGAATTCAATAAGGTTTTCCAAGTGATAAAACTAGTTGCAGGTTCATATAGGCTAAGGAATCCCGGGCCTCGTAGTACGCTCGGCCACGCGCTCGTAGTCACTGGTCGCCAAAATGGCAATTCTCTAATTTTTTTTACTGCAAGATGTGGATGCACTTAAAAGTCTTTAACCCGTATATCTTTTTTTTTCTAAGATGAACTTTATTTAGGTTGTAACCTGTCTCGATACCACTGTACCATACCGGATAGTCACATCGTCCAAATCACTTCCCGAGACAAGACGCTTAGGGCGTCTACAGTTGTATAGACAACAGCTATTTGTAATATATCTCTACATCATCTATAGACAACACTAAAAATAACTTATACAATGGATTGTTTATATAGTTGTTTGTAATTGTCTCTCATCCAATTAACATACTGTCTATACAATGATATACAAAATAGAAAGCTGTCTATAAAACCGTCTATTAAATAGTAAATAATAATTTTCTCTCTTCTCCTCATTTCTCCTTCACATCATCTAAATATGTGGCATAATATTACATAAAGTTGACATGTGCTATTGTACGGCCCTTAGCAGGAGCGGCGGAGAGATCGCGACAAGCAAAGCAAAGCTCGCATTTGCATCTCCCATCCATTCTCGAAGCACCCACCCGGCCACTCCTCCCGTTCGCCGATCCCCTCGCCCTCTCTTCAGGTAACCACCATTCCACCCCTTGGAAATATTCTCCTTCCTTCCTCTTCTTCTTTTGCTCTCCTGAAACCGGTAGAGTTGACTCGCGCGTGGTCAAAAACTTAGCATGCGGTGATTGGGGAGTCTGGCAGCGGAACTGGGAAGGTTTGCTTCTGTTGTCGGCACTACTGGTGCTGCGATCTGATCCCCGACCAGCGTAGGTAGCTGTAGCCCTAATTCGATGGCTCGAACTTAGCAAGCGCTTCTGATCTGTACTCCTCTACTTTGCCTCGTCGTAGCGATCAATGGATGATATTAACCGTTGTCTAGATGATATTGACCGGTAGTTCGGTTTTTATGCATCAATACCCACAGTTGCCTTCCCATGTCTATTTGCCAATTCCATCCCAGGGGTCTAGCTGTTTGAGCTTTGAGAGCCCCGGTCCTCAACTGATTGCGCTAATTGTATGTTTGGAGAGATCGTGATTGACTTATCCCTCTGATCAGTGAGCGTTTTTTATTCCTTCCACAGGTGGAATCGAAGGGAAGATGACTGATGTGGAGGCACAGCAGCCGCCTCTGGTCAGCAGCGTGTCCAGGGCGCAAGACGGCGGTGCCAAGTTAAATTTGGGGAAAGAACACATCCCAGGGGGCGAGCTCTGGACCAATGGTCTTATATGTGCTTTCGAGCTCATCAAGAGTCACAGGAAGCCGGCTCAACACAAATCTTGGCCGACGATTGAGCTTATGCAGGAGAAGGAGCCTGCCATGTATACGAAGAAGCACATAAGTAGGAATGGGCATCACGTAGCGACCCTGAAACCAGATGAGAACAATGTAGTGGAAAAACCCAGCCAGGTGGAGTTCAGTAATGATCCTCCTGTGCTCAAAGATAGGTCACCATATGCTGGGGAAATTCTGGATCACAAATGGGTGCCCATTGGATGGTCTAGGATCGCCGAGCTGGTTCAGAGGGTTCAGTCAGATGCCAGCTGGGAGTGTGAGCAGGTGGAGGTAAGCGACACCGAGGATGATTACACGGTAGCTGACCTTGCAGCTCCATACTGGCAGCGTCCGGTGGGGCCTACATGGTGGTGCCATGTCACTGCAGGCCATCCCTCAGTCGACGCATGGTTAAATAGTGCTCACTGGATGCATCCGGCTATAAGAACTGCACTGAGAGATGAAAGTCGACTGATAAGCGATCGGATGAAATACCTTCTCTATGAGGTTGTCTTTCTGATTCTCAAATATTTTGAAATGCTTTAAATTATATGCAGTTTTCCTCTGCCTGTAATCTGTTTATGATTCAATACATTCTTAATTGGTTACAATTGAATACCCTGCAATCTGCAGTGTAAGCACATTCTCTGCTTGCATTTTCAAACTTGATGTAGCTACACCTGTTTCCTTTAACCCTGCATTGTTTCATGTTTCTAGTGAATTCAGTGTTCCACATTTCATGAACTAATGAACTAACTATTAAGCTATAGGCTCTTTTTTTTTGTCATAATTCATTATAAAAATTTTTCTGAATGCACATATCACCAACTTTTCATGATCAGGAGAGCACCCAACACTTCTTCACAATCTTGTGAGTTTTTTCATATGAAAATTATGTGATTGCTTCAGGCCTTATTGCATAATCATTATCATCATACCCACCCTTTTTCCTTGGAAGTTTGTAGTGACATAATAATCACACAATGGCCTAATTGGGTGGATCAGCCCAGCTGTGATATAACTACAGAACTTATCCTAGATTTGTCAAAGTTGAAGGGCTTTTACCTCCCAACACAGTGTCGACATTACCAAAGTATTTTCCATTATGGAGTATATGCATCTCTGCTTCTGATAACGCTGCATTGACAGCCTGAAGAAGTAGGCATATCTATACTTTTTGGTCAAATCGTTCCACATTTTTTTCTTTAAAAGTTCTAATGGCTGATGGCAAAATCATCGGTTTATCGAACTATGCTGGTGCTGAATGCTGTTAGCCTTTTAGTACATTTAATCTACCTTGTCATAGTTACAAAGAAACAAATCTCTGATTATGATGCATAAAATAGTTCAATATCTAGCAGATCCAGTGTTGATGTGCTTTGCATATCAGATTTATGGTATACATTTCTGTTAGCTATTCAGGTCCCAGTTCGAGTTGCAGGAGGACTGCTGTTTGAGCTTCTTGGTCAGTCAGTTGGAGATCCAAATCGTGAGGAGGAAGACATACCCATTGTACTTCGGTCTTGGCAGGCACAGAACTTTCTTGTAACTGCAATGCATGTCAAAGGCCCTTCATCCAACATAAATGTTCTAGGAGTGACTGAAGTGCAGGTACCACCTGAAAGTTTTTAGCTTGTAATTTTTCATCTTAATGTGCTTATAAAAATCTGTCCAGGAGTTGCTTATTACTGGTGGAAGTCAAACACCTAGATCAGTTCATGAAGTAATTGCACATTTGATCAGTCGTCTTTCACGATGGGATGACAGGTGCTTTTGATATTTGACCATCAGTTTTTTTTGTTTGCTTAGGATGTTTGATTGTAGAATGAATCTTTATCAATAAGCAGATTATTCTTCGCTATGTCAGTGTAATTATGAAAGATAGGTTTTGAAAGAGGTTTCGATAGATTGAACTTAAATATGTATATAATTGTAAGCCTGATACAGATTCTTTCTTGCTTTGTCTTCTCTTTGTAAATGAGGCTAAACAATGAAAGTCAAGCCCGAAAATAAGAACTGCATGGGCCTTATCTTAATTTTATCTTGGTGATAAACTTATGCCTGAGCCATCCCAAAAGTGTTGTGTGGGGATTAACATATCGTTGCAGGGCCCATGTTCCTGCACCAGCTCCCAGCCGCGCATGAAGGCAGGCGTGGGCATCCAGTGAAGCTTGGAAGCTAAGTTAGTGCCTAGTTGGTTTTGATAAGATTAGATAGTTTGTTAAGTAGTTGATTAGGATCTTATCCATGTAGATCTCTCCCTTGGTAGCCTATTAGAATGTGGCTGTGGCTTTGTATTTAGCAATCAAGAAATAAACCAAGCTTCTCTCATCATCTATCCTGTTTCCCCTAACCCTTGTTCTTGCCCCGCACTGGCGCCGGTCAATGGAGCCAAGCCACGAGGGCGACAACAAGTGCGTGAGCGGCCTGGGATGTCTAATACTTACCGGTTTCATTCCCTCTCTCAGTAGGGGCGTACGAAAAAGGGCTCATGGTGTTCTATTTATTGGCATAGGCAAGCATTTAATTCTGGATGGGGACTTTCAAGACTCAACTTTCTAACCATGCGTTCTCTCGTTATCTGATTGTATTGTTGACATGACTGAAGGGGTATTGTCTAGTTTCTAGAAGACAGTGCACTTTGTTTGCTTCAGGAAGATGTTTTATTTACTTGATAAAGATGAAATGATAATTTACAACCGACTTATATAAGATGAAATGATAATTTGCAACCGACTTATATATAATGTTTTACCACAAAACCTGACATTTTATCTATCATGAATCTTCATTGTTCTATACCTACAACTGTACTTTTTATATCTAAACAGTGGTGTTTACTTACAACAAAGATACTCAGTTGTGTTTGCGTTGTTATTTCAGATTATTCCGGAAATATGTCTTTGGGGAAGCAGATGAAGTTGAATTGAAATTTGTGAATAGGTACGTAAACTGAATGAACATGTTTCAGCTGCCAAAATATTTTATTTGAATTTGTGTCAGTACCCTAAAATGAGATGATTTCATAACATTTAAATTAGCAATTATCTACTAGTTACATATTAAAAAATATTCAACTCACAGGAGAAATCGTGAAGATCTGAATCTAGTCAGTATCATATTGAATCAGGAAATTAGAAGGTTAGCAACGCAGGTAAGCATGCTAACCTAATTTGCCCTTTCAATATTATTTCGATTTTTCGATCATCATAATACTCATTGAAAATTTGTAAATCCAAAATAGAAACCAGTTTTATCTAGAGACTTCTGATTGGATTCTAAGAATATTTAATACGGTTAGAAGATTTAACTGTTAGGGTATTTGTGGTATTTCCTATTGTTCTAGGGTTTAGTATTGCGTGTCTCATGTACTCTATATATTTGCCCCTTGAGCTATTGCAATACAACAAACATCCATTCATCTATTCCTCTCCCACACTTAACATGGTATTAGAGAGAGTTGTGAAACCCTAGTCGCCATTGACTCGTCTTTTGCTGCTGCTGCCCTCCTGGGGGCGGCCACCTCCTAGTTGTAGCTTAGTTTTAAGCAGCAGCGGCAACAATCGATCTTGTCACTCAACTTCCACAGCTTCCTCAAGCAATCATCGTAGACGGTCTCAGATCCAGGTCTCTTTGTCGTCATCAGCCTCGCTTCGGGTTAGATCTACTTTTCGTCACTCGACCCCTGTCGATCCATGCTCCCCGCCACTGGGAACCGTTGTCTTCGCTGGATCCGAGCCTCCACATCGTTGCCAGCGTCGAATCGAGCTCAATCCTTGCTAGGTCAAGCCATCCCCATCACCACCAGCTCGATATCCGTCGTTGTCGGCTCGTAGACATCGTTGCAGTTCATCGTCTATGTCTTCTCTGGACCTCTCCTCGTCGGATCCAGTCCTCAGCGAGGTTTTCACCTGTGCCCGCATGCAACGCTTGCTGCTGCTCCATTCATGGAGCGTCGCCGCCGCCCTCCTTTTCTTCTTGGAGCACAGCGTTGTTGCTGTTCTGCCCGCACCACTTTCAGCTCGCCTTGCTCCAAGCCCGTGGAGATCCTTCACCGTCGCCAGCCCACCACGAAGGTCATCTTCCTGCAGATCTGCACCGAATTGTTCTCCAATCCAGCTGCCACATCTTTGTTCTCTGCCATTGGTCGAGCAGAGGGCTTTGCTCTCTTTGATGCCTTTCTTGGCTTTTGAGCTGCTGTGTGGAAGGAGCTTTGCTAGTTGCTCTCCTTGGTGGTACTGTTGCTTTTGTTGGGCTGAGTCGCTACCTGCTTGTGTTCTACTTTATCCTGTGCTCCGAGCTGCTGCTGTTGGTGTGTTCCGTTGTGTTCATCCAAGTCTTTTAACATCTATCTTTTAGTTCGTCCATGCCGTGCAAGTCTACAAATTCTTCGTCAGTCAGCACATTGCTCTTTTTGGCCACGATGCGTCCGTTGGATCCAGTGTGGCCCACTCCTTTTCGCATGGCAACAGCTGCTGCTCCTCTTTGAGCCACCACAGATTGTAGAATTCATAATGATGTTGCCATTTTTCTGTGAGCCGCCACCCTGAGCTTCTAAGGTTGCCGCGCTTCCCTTCTGTGCCACTGCCGTCTCGAGCTTCGATATGTGTCGCCATGCTTCTATCTACCCCTCTTCGGCTTGATTTGACAACTTCTTATATTTGTGTTCTCTTCATCATCTTCATCGTGTTGCCACGGTCTACTTTGCTCCCGCTTTCCTTTGACTTCTCAGCCCCTGCACTTTGTGCTTTGTGGGCTGGCCTCATGACCCTAGATGGGAGGTCATTTGACACTCTGACACATTTTGTAAGAGCTGCACGCTGTGACGATAACTTCAAGACTAGGACTTTGAATTTTCCATATTTTAGTGTCAACCATTCCAAATGCAATGTTATTGCATTTTAGTGGCATTTTCTAGTGTTCTAGGGTTTAGTATCGTGTCTCATGTACTCTATATATTTTCCTCTTGGACTATTGCCGTACAATTATGGAAAAACTAGCAAACGCTATCCCATCAGATACTATCCCAACGGTATATGTCTCCACCATTCGATACAGACGTCGCCACTACTATGGCCTGTTCTCCTAGCCACTCATGTACGTCTACCTTACCGAAACACTGAGAATCAGACTCTCTCTCTCTCTCTCTCTGAGAACCAGACTTCATCTCTTGCTCTCTGAGAACCAGAATACATCATCTTCGTGCTCCCTTTCTCTATGCACTCACGTTGGGTGAGCTGAAGCAGTTGGGGAGGTCTTGGCAGTGCTCTGTGACTAGTGGTTGGGGCCAAGCGCATGGCCATTGAGGGTCGTGATCGGAGAGGGGCGGGCGGTGAGAGGGACCATGGCGGTGCAGCCAGATCACGTTACATTCGACGCTGTGATCAGAGGGGTGGGGTGGAGTAGTGGCTACATAAGGGCTTGGTCGGAGGGGTAAGGCGAGGGGGAACATGATGGCGTGGCCGCAGAAGGGCACGTGGAGCAGCGGCTAGATAGGGGTGCGGTTGGATGGAAGGGATGATACAGGCCACCCCATCCGTAGCAGCGACGGGTTACCGTGCATCTCCAAAGCCTTTGACTGTCACCATCATTGTAACACCCCAATTTTCCCGCCTTTTAAAATTTTTAAAAATAAAAGGAACCATTTGAATTTTCTTTGAATTAATTAAAGGTTAATTGGAATTTTTCAAAAATAAAATGATTTAATTTGACTAATCTAAACGTCCAATAAAAAAAACCAGATTTAATTGGGTTCCTTGTGCTGCACAGATTTTTTTTGTATTTTCTTTGAATTATTTGGAGCTCGTTTGCTATTTATTTGGATTTTTTGAATTTCCAGCATTTTTTTGATTCCAAAATCCTTTCTTTTTCTCAAAATTCCCTTGGGTGGAATCTTGGTTGGCCCGATTCCTTTTCTCAGGCCTCTGGCTTGCCTGCTCCCTCATGCGGCCCAGCTCGCTCCTTGGGCCAGCGCCACCAAGCTGGCCCAGTCGCCTCCCCGGCTCACCTATTCCCTCGGCCTACCTCGCCAGCCACTTGGCCTGTTCCGCGCGCTCACTTAACCCACCCTGTGTGAAACCCTAACCCTAGCCGAGCGCGCCGCCGCACTCAGGGTCCGTGGCCCCACGCCTCTCGAGGCTATTTAAAGCCCTGAGGAACCATGCATCTTGTGCCTCTCATCGCGTCGCCCCAGTTTCTCTAGCCGCCACCATTCAGGACTCCTCCGTCGCACCGCGCTAGCTGGAGGAGCTCCTTCGTCGCTGCCATTGGAGCCGTAAGAGCAAGGTTGCCATCCTATCATTGTGTCGCGTCTTCGCCAAAACCAACCATGTCATGTCCTGTTCCTAAGCATCCTCGTCCGATCCCCTCTATCAATCAAAGCCAAGGAGCTGCGAGCAAGGAGACCGGGCAATTTTTCCTCATTGTTGATCGTCGCCCTTTGCTACCCGATTTTGCCGCCGGCGGTGAGTTCCTGACACCATCGTCTACACCTTTAGCTTTGCCTTATTGCGTTTTACGCCATGCTCCCCTCGCCTTTCTCGGAGACCCTTGCTTCGCCATCGTCGTCATAAGCCCCTTCGCGCCGCCACCTTCGGTATTGCCGTCGGCCAAAACCGTTCGCGTCATCATCTCCAACGTCATCTGTTTGCCATATTCGACCCTTACTCGTCGTGTTTTCGTCATTGTCGAACTTCACCAGAGTTCGTCGAAGCGCCATTATGCCTTGGTTCCAGCGACCCTTGGTTCCGGTGTCATCGTCGCTGCTGACGTGGTCATCCCCGTCAGCGCCACCTCATCACAACTGTCATCATGTTGTCCTAGTCAGTGCTGTGTGGCTAGATCCAAAACCAAAATGACATGTGGGACCTATTTGTCGGCTACTCGTGTCCATGTACTTGGTCCACCGTGGACCAGAGCTATTCCATGGACTTGGTCTATGGATCAGACCCACTTGTTAGCCTTTCCCCGAATTTCTTTTAATTCTAAAATTCTAGAAATTTGTGAGACCCACGTGTCTGCCACTCAAGCCTTGTCCACCGAGTCCGCCATGGACTAGCACTAATTTGTGGACCCGATCCATAGACCGAGGGCCCACACGTCAGCCTCCAGCACTTTTATTTATTTAAACCGACTCCTCCCTCTCTTTGTCCAGCATTTTCTCTCCCGACCAAACTTCCGAAAACTCGTTCTCATTCGTACGATCTCCGATTGAACCTTTTCAAGTTTATAAATTCATCTAAAATCGAACCCTACCTTCCAGTACCATCCAATCTCAATTTAGAGGTTATTTGAATTGTCCTTTTGAATTTTGTTTGTATTTGCATTTTCTCTCCGTTAGACGTTGACGATTCCGGGAGATCGATTGATGGAAATTAAGACAAAAAGAATCAAAGAGCAAGAGAGCAGCACCATAAAGTATGCATTGGCAAGTCGTAACCTTTGATCAAGTTGAACCTATGTTTGCAGAACTATTTTGTTTCATACAAATTGCATGCTACTTCCATACCAATGCTATTTGCTGGGAGTAGCTAATTACCTACTTGTCATTATGCCACCTTGTTAATTGAATGTATCCATTGTTACCTAGGTTGGAACATTAATAGTTGGGCATAATTGTACTACCAATATTGGGCTAATGTAACTATGCTTAGACATGCTTAGTTGTACGATGCTATAAAATTTGTTGTACCATGACAGAGTATGCCATTGGTCTTGGTTAAACAAGATGGTTTTCACTCGGGCAAGTGATCGTGCAGTAAAGGGGGTGCAGTTAGCACATTTGGGGCGTGAATGTCTCGTCTAAGGCTATTTAAGGACTTAATCTTGTGCGCCATTGAACTAGACCTACTCGTGCAACCACGTCTAGTATGGAATGGATCTAGCTCAATAACATGTTGTACACTTGTGCTCTCTTGCATGGTTGATTGGGAGGGTTACTCCAATGGGTGTGCGAGCGGAGGGTTACTTTGACTCGATGAGACATTGGGTGTACGGTGTTGATTAGAGGATTACTCCATTCTCTCTCACAATGGTGAGCCTCTTATTAAAAACGTGGGGGTAGACTGGCTAGGTCACATCCTAGGATTGAGGAGATAAACTCACTAGGCAGGGTAGTGCTAGTGTGTAGCAGCGTAAAGGCCTTGTCAGGATCTCATGGCCGATATTAAGAGATGATCATGTCTTGTGGGTAAATAATACATACAACCTCTATAGAGTGAAGCTATTCGAATAGCCGTGTCTGCAGTCATGGATGTGCCTGGGGGATTTTACATGAGATATAGAGTTTTCTAGAAAATGTTGGATGGTGGAATGGTTGGAAAGTGAACGGGGAGTTCACTGGTGATTTGTTATCTAAAGTTAGCATCGATAAGCTCAAGATTTTGACGATACTTTTAGATGGTGAAGTCTTGCCAATCTATTTATGTTGTCTAACCTTGGTTTAACTATCTATTATGTTTTCTCAAATACGCTCTGAATCATTTATTGTATTTAAATTCAAGTTATCGCTTTCTACAAAAGAACTATCTGGCTATTCCTTTGCCAAGCCTTGCATGAATACTTGCATCACTGTTCCCTATGACCCTCTGAGTACGTTATGTACTCACGACTATACACATCATTGTTTAGTTGCTAAAAACTTCGCCAACATAAAAGATGGTTAATGAGGACTATTTCTTCAAGGATCGTGGAGAACTAAGTCGCACTACTCCAGTCAATTGTCTGTGGCATAGAATGAGCTACAACTGAAGTTATCTTGTTTTCTTCCGCTACAATTCAATCGAGTTGTTCAGCATCTAAGGCTATTAGTTTTAAGCTTTGGCCATAAGGTTGCTACTCTGATTTATTAGTGTTAGTTGCCATTTTCATAGGTATACGTGTATGATCGATATTTCATCTATGTTGTCACTGTGTGCATTAGCGTGATCATGAACTAGCGCAATATATGTACAGAGGGTTTCAGATTTGGTAATCCGGGTCCCGACAATCACCCTCCTCTCCGTGTCCCTTCCCCGTGTGGTGCTGGCCAAGATAGGCACAAGCACCACTGCTGTCGTAGCCACGGTGAGATCATCAAAATTTGTTGAAAGTTTTCGGTAATTTTTTGCTGAAACTTGTTGAAGCTCATCAAGCTTGCTGAAATTTCTTGAAACTTTTGGGTTGAAACTTGATGAAACCTGTTAAAACATATTGAAACTTCTTGAAAGTTTTGGTTGAGACTTGTTGAAACTTCTTGAAACTCTTTGGTTGAAACTTTGAGTTCAAAAATCTGAAACTTGATCTTGAAACTTTCTTAGAATCTTTTAGAAACACATGAAACTCACTGGTACCTATAGCCTTTCCAAACATTTTAATGGAACTTCTTGAAACTTGATGAAACCTATTGTTATACCATTGCAACGGTGTACCATTCTCTAGTCACTTCCATACAATAAACATCATCCCTCTCCTGCACTTAACATTAACATGACAAAGCTTTTAAGTTTTAAGCACACAACTTTCATGCATGCTATTCTCCATTTGATAATATTTCATGATCTGGAACGTGTAAGATCATAAACAACCCTGCTATAGGTAATCAGGGTTAAATGGTCACTGCATGCAAGAGAAGAGATCATACTTGAGCTTCTCCGACATTTGAGGGGGAATGCCACAAGAGCTATTTTAGAGAGTATTAGAAAATGTACAAGGGAAATGTTGGAGGAGCAGGAAGCTGTCCGTGGTCGCTTGTTCACTATTCAGGATGTTATGCAAAGCACTGTCCGTGCATGGTTGCAGGTATACACAGTTCTGCCACACTTCGACACAACCTAGAGCTATTGTTGCAATCTCCTTGTAGACTTAACTTGGAATTGATAGAATGTCTAAATTCACCCTTCTCCAGGATAGAAGCCTTCGTATCACCCACAATTTGGCTATTTTTGGAGGTGGTGGCATGGTTCTATCCATAATCACTGGCCTTTTTGGAATTAACGTTGATGGCATACCTGGAGCTCAGAATACTCCATATGCATTTGGCTTGTTCGCGGGACTTCTCTTCTTCCTTGGAATCGTCCTTATTGGCGTAGGAATGCTGTATCTTGGGTTGCAAAATCCAGTAACTAATGATAAGGTAAAGGTGAGGAAGCTGGAGCTCCAGCATCTGGTTTCAATGTTCCAGCATGAAGCAGAACAACACGGCAAGGTCAGGGAAGGTCTCAGCCGGCACGGCTTGTCACCAAGTTCATCTGCGGCCTCTGATGAAGGCTACATGCTAATTTCCTGAGAGGGCAGATCTCGCTAATGTACAAAGCCATGCTTGAAACTCTGGGATAGAAGTTTAGAGTAGAAGAGTAGACACGATAAACTTAACACTGTTCTAAGGATTGTAACCGAGGAATATGCTATCAAAATGTTCAATATGATTTGAGCAACGGGTTGGCTCCTCCTTTGTTGGCGGCGTTGCTACCGAGTGGGCATTTTCGAAACTCGGAGTGCAGGTCTAGCTCTGTACTTGGAAAGGAATGGGTCAAAAGGCTGGAAACTATAGGTAGGAACAACTGAATCGGAAATTATGCTTCTTGAAATCAGAGCAGAAACTTCTATATTCATGAGCAGCAGCTACCCTGCCCTTTGTCTATATATGGAGTACCCGGCCGTTTGCCCGCCCTGGGAAGTGGGAAGGCAGGAGCTGCCGTGCCGCCCGACGTGGTACAGCTCGGTCTGGGCGGCTCCCTTGAGAACGGCCTCGCACGCCAGATCCAGATGGGAGGATGCTCCCCCGAGCGTGCTCGCGGTTCAGGCTAGGTTTGTAATTACCCAAATGAACTGGAAAATCAAAAGAAGGTTATTTTCGTCGAAAATGGTAGAAATCGAAGGAATTGCAAAGCCAAATCGGTTTGAAATTGACGGTCAAATCAGCAACGAAAACGATCGAAAATCGACTGGTTTTCCTGATTTTCGATCGGTTTTCTTCGAAAATCAGCCAAGTGAAGGAAAAGTGGAAAACAAATTGCGGAAAATTGGAAAACAAATTGTAAAAAATGCTGAAAAATTTGTAAAAACTCGGCAAAGGCCCAAAAAATCAGAAAAAATGTTAGAAATATAAAAAAAAATATATGAAAAAATAGGACAAGATTTCAGCATGATCTTTCCTACATTTTAAGGCAATGTCAAGTTGTAAAGTACACATTTTGCGATAATAGCACAACTATGAAAAAATATTAAAAAATATGAAAAAAATTCGGCATGACCTTTGCTATATTTTAGACAATCTCAAGTTATAAAGTAAACATTTAGCAATAATATCTCAACAAATAACATTTTATTTCAATACCATTCACAAATCAATCCAACAAGTCCACATCTCAATGTCCATGTCATATAACATTTGAAATCAACATTTCTCAACGAAAATAAATGTTCTCACTTGGCATAGTTTCGTCATCCTTTTATTGTCACACATATGCCATGTCATTCTTTCTAGTTGCAATGAAGTGAAACATACAAATTAAACATTATCTTTGGGGCTACGGGTAGTATTGTTGAGTATATACGTGGTTGGCCATGTTGAACTCCTCGGTGAATATCATCACCAATCCTCGTGTAGCTAGCAACTTCGCCTTGTATTCGTGTCAGCTTTGTCTCGTCCATGGGCTAATTGTTTGCTATTGTTGGTACAACATGGTTGGGATTTTGCTACTCATAGACTCATTGGGTGGGAGGTTGTGCACGAGTATCTGGGATAGCGTAGTCGTAATGGCCATATGAGCCATAACTCCCTTGCATCTCGGCGATGCTATATGAGCTAGAGCTATCATGCGGTACATCATGGCTATGTCAATGGTCCATTCCCTTTCATGCAGTAGTCGTCCTCTGTGATTGTGGAACGTCATGGTCTTCGTCTTGTGTAGCATGAGTGTACTTGGACTCTCCTATAAATTCTATAGGATGCTGTCTTTCTGAGCAAGAAGTGAGGGACGGAGACACCGTCACCGGACTCACTGCCATCGCTGTCCATCTTAGAGCTACTATCATTGGATTCTTAGTACGGCAACGACGGGCTCCGACGATCCCCGGGAGTGCTATCAGTCATCACTCCCTACATAATGTTCCTCATCTGTAGAAGCTTCCCCTTTCCTTTCGAGGGAGCTATCCTTTTTGCGGTATCCCTTATCACCACTGATTGGTGACTGTCACCCACTATTTTGTCTGCCCATTCGGGGATGCTTGCAACCCTAGTGTTCTTTCACAACGTAGTAGGGTCAATCGGGTTTGTTACAAGGTATGATGGAAGGGGGTGTCACTCTCTGTGTCATCATCAAGGGTTCAACATTGAATCTCCCTTTCTCTATCCACTTTCGGATTGGATTTTCAGCGTCGCACAACGTAAGCTCCATAAGATGCTGGAATGGATCGTCTTCAACTGTGCTCCTTTGACTTTCTTCGGCTTGAATTCGAAGCCGCAGATTGTAGTTAACATACATCAATTTATGGAGCTTCTTGTAGGAATGACAGTTGCGAACTTCAGTGTGGATGAACAAAAACGTACTTCAATTGCGCTCGCATCTGCTAGAAGAAGCGCAATGCGAAACGATCCGCTGAGCAAACTTCTGGAGCATGGGTGTCTAAATTGAACACACCCCACCAATGTGCTGCAAGTTAATGAAGACAACAGTAAGTATGAGGTGAAAAGTTGAGTGACATTACATTTAAGACGACATAAGGAAAATACCAAAGGAAGTTTTGGGATCATGTGTCATCCTCTCAGCTAGTGCACTCGCGAACATTCCAACCTTCATTATGTAAAGATCGGCCTCGTGAAGAGCTTGAACGATGCTATCATATCATCAGCAAGCACTTCAAAAGCATCCCAGTGATCTGGCAAAAAGTTGTTGGTCATGCTGTACGCATAGTGCGTCTAGGTGTTCAAGGCGGTTGCTATATGAAGTTTAACGACACATGTTAGTACATGTATGTAACGTACGTGCAAGTACAAGATATTTTGTTCTAGAGAAGAATGTATTACCAGCGTTCATATAAGTTTTTCGCATTAGGTCGGCTATTCTTGGGTCCATGACGTCCATATATTGGTTGAATGTAGCTAGAGTGTCATAGAATAAGCTACTATATTCCAGTCACATTATGTTGTACTATAGTAACATCTCGCTCAACGTAGGCACCTTGTTTTGATCGATGAAGCGCAAGAAGGCGTATAACGGTTCCACGGAATTAACAACCGATCGAAAGATGTCCCACCAGTCCAAGTTTGAGAGGCAAGAGTACACGAACCTCCCCTCCGCGGTATCAACAAAGCGCGATGATAGAAATTCTTTCGAGGCTATCCATTTCAAGAACTTGTCTTTGCGACGGATGAAACTATCCAAAAACATGTAGTTTGTTCCAAAGCGAGTAGTATTCCACTCGATCAACTCACCCCCAGTATGCTTCTTCATCGTAGCATGAAGCTTCGAATAGTTGTAAAGCCAACGAGAGATTTTTCTTGCACTCTCAATCACAGAGGCATGGTCAAGAAATTCTCTAATCTGCTTAAGCATCAAATTAATCGTGTGAGCCATACAAGGCTACCACACGATACTACGATACTCCCATGTGACGAGCCTGCATGCCTTCTTATAGTTAGCACCATTGACTGACAATCCGTAGAACATTTCTCGGACCCACCTCGTCGACTACTGAGGTAATTTCCCGCGTCAACAAATAAAATAAAAACCTCTATTACATGATGCGTATTTCCAATAGATTTCAGAAGAGGAGTAATGAAAGCAAGTACCTTGTGCAAGTACGAGGCATCCTGAATTAGGCATGTCGCATCGACGGACTTGTGGAAGAATATGGTGCCATTGCAGTATATTATGAAGTTGATGATACTCATGCGTGTCAGCCTAGTCAAAAAATCGCACATTATTGTTACACCATACGTAGGTCATTCCTACTTGGATTTTGCCATCTTCTCCCGTATGTCCATTTCGTTGGCGCCTAAAAAGTTCTCGTCTATGTCTCTCCCACTCGAAGATGGGGCACCCTCGTCTGCAAATAAATTCATATGATGAAAATATGAGCTAATCGTCGTGCAATTGGACGAAAATTCGAAAACTCACTTACCCCATTTTTGAGCTTCTCTTATGGTGCTAATAAAGTAAGGATTGATTGTTTTCCTCCCCATAATACTAACGTTGTGGAAAAATTTGGCCCAAGCCAAGCAAATCGCCTGCTTCACATTCCTCCCCTTCTGTGTCCATTGCCCAGTGTCAATACTTGTTTAAACAGGGCCACGGGTCGTACTAAGGTTGTAATCCCCCATGATCGGTCTTTTCCATTGCGAGGAACTCCGAAACATCCTCAACAACACACCGTCACCCTCTCCTCTAGCCCTCCTAGAGATGCTACCACCACCACCGTGCTCATACCTGCCACCTGACCGACTGATAAATTATGCCTTCGCCTTGGAGGCAACCATGGCATGCTGGAGTTGATCCTTCTCATCAGCATCACCCATGTACTCTCAATATGCACTTCTTCTCGGCGGGGAATCTCCAGCTGTTGCTTTCTTTTTGAGCCTCTCGTCCCTCTTTTCCTTCTTCTTATCTTTCGTTCTATCTAGGTTGTGCTGAAAGCACTCGCGAACCTCCTTACGAACTTGACTACAATAGACGATATTTGTACCGCGCCCTACCAAGTGGTGCTTAAGTCGAGTTGCACTGCCTCATTTATTCTTTGTGACAGTACTTACATCAAAATTCGGTCCCCATCTTATCACCGTGCTCCCACACAATGTCGTCATGGTTTGCCATCTGATAATAGAAAACAATAAGTCATCATGCATGCAGTTCACGTATATGTATATATATACATCTGCTGATGTCTGCAAAATATCAGCCATTTTGATAATGACGGTAACCTCCGGTTAAAGCTTGTGGTGTGGTTCAATGCATCCTATGACCTAATCCTTCCCTATTAGTCTATGATACAGAACAAATCAGAACATAAATCACACTTATATTTTCGATTTCCAAATGAAGTTGCTGAACCACTTTGAGCAAGTAATCACAATACACAAACTTTTTTCTACTGCTAATTGGTGCATTCATACAAGTGGTTCAATGATTCATACACGACCAGGAAAATGCAACATCAAGTACACATATATAGCTGCCGCTTAATTCATAAGCACAACACACTCATGAATCATACTAACCCTAACCCTAAAAAAAGTTATTACCAATTCATCCATACCATGTATACATATAGCCTAACCCTCAAATCACACTAACCCTAACCCTGATAAGAATACAGTGAAGTATGCTATTATATTGTGCAAGGCTGCAATCAGACAACCAAATCGAAAATGAAAATACTAATCACAAGTATGCTATTGTAGCACATCATCTACTGCCATTCATTCACAGACTACCGAAAATCGAATGAACTTACTAAAAATCGCTCGGCTTCGGTCGAAAATCGACTGGTTTTGACGAAAATCGACGTGCCCGCAAGCCCTTCAATTTTCGCTACCAGGGAAGGGATTACCGACTACTACCGCTCGATTTTCGACCATCGGCAGTGATTTTCAAGCCGGCGGCGGCGCGCAAGCTGGACGGGAGTGTGGAGAGGGGACTCGGGAGCTCAATAATTGTGTCCGAAACATCAACAACTGTATTAGAACGTGCTAGGTTCCATTCATAGGCCGGACCGGGCTATTAGGCCTCGTATTGTGGGCTACTGCTCATGTTTTCTTTTTCTTTTTTTGCCTTTTCAATTTTCTATATTCGGTTTTCACTCAAATACGTGTCAAAAATTGGGGTTTTAAAAAAAAATTCATCCCAGATAAGAAAACACTATTAATACCATTTTTAGGGAGCTTTTTGGATAATTTTTTCTAAATTTTCCGATTTTTTTTTCAATTTGAATTTGGCCGGTTTATCAAACGATTTGCAAAATCAAGCCGGCTCGATACACTTGAAAATCGCGATTTTGGCTCGAATTTTGACGATTTTGCAAATCTGGTTCACGCTCTGCCGCGCGGGTTGCCGGCTTGCTGCTGTTAGCGGCGAACGAGGAGCTGGACGAACGTCTCGATCGGCGTTAGCCGAGAGGCCAGGGGTACGGTACGGTGTCCCACTATTCAAGTACTATGTGCGCCTGAGCATTCCTCGTGTGGGCCCCGCCGAGGAGGGTTGAGGCGAGAGCGCGGCGTTGAGCCTGGTGCAAGGTTCAAAATTTCGGCGAATTTCGCCGAAATTTCGATTTCGGACCCCCCGAAATCTAAACTACCGGCTGAGAAAAAATTTGAAATTGCTACAGTAAAATCCGAAATTTCGTCAAATTTTGCCGAAATTTCGTATTTTTTGACCGGTTTTGACCGTTTTAGGGCCGGATTTGACCCAATAACCATTAGGAAAGTCATCTCCTATGAAAATTTATTGAAAAACCGAATTTTTAAATATTTTAAAATTTTGGCAGAAATACTGTTAGATTTTTATAAAATTGTACATGCTTGATAATAATCTCAAACTTTTATGGTACTATCCTTAGTAGTTTAGGATCATACATAAAAAATTTCAAAATAATTTAACTTCATTTGTTATCTTTAAAAAATCAAAAACAGAATGAACATAATTGGGACAGTTATATTGTCAGAATTTTATAAATTTTCTTGGGTGTGATTATGATCTAAAACTTTTATGAGAGATTAATAATTGACTCATAACCATGATGTAAATTTTTCAAAAAATTTAAACTTGGTTTGTTTGGTCAATTAAATCTATGTAAGCATTGAACTTCGTTTGTTATATTATATTTCTAAAAACAAAAAGAAAAAAACATAAATGGTAGTGTGCTTTGTAAGAATTTTATAAATTCACTGGTGTGTGATTATGAATCAAAATTTTTATAGGATATTAAGAACTTCCTTATCACCATTCTGTAAAATTTTTTAAAAATTAAACTTCTTTTTACTGCTAAATCAAATCTATGTATTGATCATCAGACTTTTATCCGGACGTAGCACTGTCTGAATTTTTAAACATTATTTGAGAATGATCATCATATAAAAATTTTAAGAAAACATTAATGTTATATCAGGACCATCCACAAAAATTTTCAAAAGTTTTTAACATGGTTTACATAATTTTTCATGTTTTTCAATTTTGCCGGTAAACATTTTAACAGGCGATAGACCAATAGTATCTTGTTAGAATTTTTAAAAATTCATAAAATTTGATCATCATCTGAAAATTTTATAAGAGCATTATAGATACCTCATAACCATGCAAAAAAATAAAATTTTTATAACGTGGTTTGAACCATTTTGCATTCGGTTCAAAATTGCGGTCAATTTTATCGGATAGTTCCAATGTTTGAATTTTGAAAAATTACACAAACTTTAGAATAATCTGAAATTTTTATGTAAATATCATGAATGTGTCATGAATCTCCAAATTTTTTTTAACAATTTATAACTTGATTTGTACCATTTTTCATTCGGATCAAACTTATCGGTCAGTGTTTTATCAGGACAGTACCACTCTCTGAATTTTTAAAACTTCCTCAGATGTGATAATCAGCTGAAATTTTTGTGAGAACATAATAAATGTGTCAGGAACCTACAAAAAAAATTTCAAAATTTTTCGTTAACGTTTCGACCTCTTTTCAGCCGGTGCAAAAAATCCAAAATTTCAGAAATTTCGCCCGAAATTTCAGAAATTTCGCCCGAAATTTCAGAAATTTCGCCCGAAATTTCGGGAATTTCGCCCGAATTTCGGATTTTTATTTCGAATGGACCGGATTTGAATTTTTAAATTCAAATTTTGTCCGAAATATTTCCGAAATCTAAAAATTTCGCCGAAATTTCGTCGTCCGGTCTGAACCGAAATTTATTCCGAAACCGAAATTTTGAACCTTGGGCTGGTGCGCCTCGCCGGCCGGTGATTGTGAATGACTAGTGTGTCCAGATATTGTGCGTGCGCGTTCTAGTCTTTGAGCTTGTTTGCTTGCACCTTGCAGGAGGCGCGTGTTCAAGATTCTGCAGCACTAGGTGGCTGGCACCTGGCAGCTACTTTGCATTCGCACGGCCTGCAGCCCTGCGCCCACTGCAATACCGCTTGCACAGCGGCATGCCGCACGACCTTGGGATAAAAAATATAGTACCTCATATAACCGTGAGGATGTAAAATAAAACCTGCAAAGCCATCGCCTTTTGCCCCTTATTCCTACCCTAAAACAGCCATTAGCAATAGAAGATTTGTGCACCTACTCAATATATGAGACTTACTGAACGGTGTGTAAATTTATGAAATGCAAAGGGGTGCAAGTTAAACAAGTGAAGCAACCAAGGCACCAGTGATTAAACTCAGTCCTTTAGGAAAGGAGGAAGGTGGCAAAACTTGCAAAACAAGCAGGCACTAATCATTAGCATCCTGTAATCATTTGCAGAAACCAAATACTAATCACCGAGTGCAAGGGCCAAACAGCTGCTTTGAATTTTAGCAATCACGGGGAAATTTCAATGCTGAAGCATGCAAAATTGTGAATGATTAGTGCCAACTGTCACTGATATCAACTAATCTCCCACGAAACGTAATGTACTCAAGTGTTTCTAGGCTCTTCAGTGGAAGATCACCTGCATGCGCAATTGTGTAAACACCTTAAATCCAAATAAATTAGAGGAAAATAAAGCTTCTCACATGGTACACCAACAAATTTACGCTTTTATGGTAAAATTAAGGATCCATAAAGCATCTATACAAGAGTAACAAAATCTGGTAACTCTAGTCATGCGGCTCATGCCTTTGAAATCAGTTCCTCCTCGTAGCTCGATGATAAGTAAAGACGAAGAAAGTGCTTCTATGCTCCCCTAAAAGAAAACTACACATATCCTAAAGTAAATGAGTTGAAGGACTCGTCTACAGAAAACAAAGTCAATTCTCTTAGGGGAGTATAGAAGCACTCCTCGAAAAGGAGAAAAAAAAGGGATGAGCAGTTTGCTCCTAACTGATTTTACCGCCATGGCCTCCAGTATATGCAAATTGTAAACCTGTTTCACTCACTCTATTGAAGCATTGAATATTGATCAAATCAGCTGTTATTATCAATGACTTCAGGGGTCCTTTTCCAGTGCTTGTTCAGAATTGGAACTTCAGGCATCAGCACTGTTTGGAATCTCCTCTAATGACTGCTGTGACTCGATATCAGTGCTTCCCATCTGGCTGTGCCTTTTCTGATTAACAAAAAGAAAAACATATAGTTAGTACACCTTATGTTATAAAAACAAGAGCTCCAAGGAGGATGCTAGCAAGGATAGGAAAGGTACTTGTTGATATGCATTCTGAACTGATTCAAGCATTTGGACGACTTGACTCATCTTTGGCCTCTTCTCGGCATCAGGATCAACACACTTCAGGCCAACAAAGATTGCCCGCTTAAGGGCACGTTTAGGTGGCTTAATCTCGAGGTTTGTATCCACTACTTCCTCTGCCCTCTTATTGTTAACCATCATTTTCAGCCACTCTACAAGATTCACCTGAAACAACAGAGAAAAGAGGTGTAAGGACTAACAGAGAGTGTGGTTACACCAATTGCCTGAAATGGGAAAACCGAAAAGCTCTACCTCATCTGCAGGTTTACTATAATCAACTGGATCCCTAGCTGTCACAGATTCCAACAACACAACTCCAAAACTGTAAATATCACTCTTTTCATTTAACATGCCACTATTCGCATATTCAGGTGCAACATACCTAACACCAGGTTAAGAAGAAGAAAATTAGGAGACTTCTTTGCAAATGAACAAAAAAATTAATAGTCGGACAAAATGAGCTATACCCATATGTTCCAATCACTCTTGTATTGATATGGCTTGCGTCAGAATTCAGAAGTTTGGCCAACCCAAAATCAGAAAGCTTGCTGTTGAATTCATTGTCAATTAAGATATTACCTGACTTAATATCACGGTGCACGACTTTGGGGTCTATGGCTTCATGAAGGTATGCAAGCCTGAAAAATCATGAAATTGCCTACATTAGCATTACAACAGTCCTGAGTGAACTTAGCTGCTGTTGTTTGTTAAAACATGGTGTCAGGAAATAATCTTAAAAAAGGCCCAAACTCCAAACTTACGCTTTTGCAGTTCCAAGGAGAATCTTTATACGGTTTTCCCAACTAAGGATGCCACGTTGACTCATGGCCCCATGAAGCCATTGTTCTAGGTTGCCATTGTTGACATACTCATAGACAAGCATCCTGCAGGTAAATATTCAGAACAAGTCCATGTAAAATGAAAAGCTTATGTGAGGAACTATGCTTATTATAGTTTGAAGTCGTTTATTTGGCCAATAAACATGAAACAAGGGAACAGGGAGATCAGAAACTAGCATTATGCAAAAGGAAAAAAAAAATCCTCCTCATGGTATTAACTATTCATTTTCCATTCGGAATCTTCAATACAAGTCTAGTAGAGATATCATGATGAGCTCTAGTTCTAGGCTTCTAGTAGCTTTTATAATATTTCAAGATGGAAAGCAAAACTAGAAGGAAGAAATGGTCACCTATGTATCCCTTCCACACAGTACCCCAGAAGCCGCACCAGATTCTTATGCCGAACATGACCGATGGCTTCAACTTCGACCCTAAATTCCTTCTCTGCCTGCCCCCTGCAAACCCAATTAACAGATCTTAGTTCAAAAGTAACATCACAGTAAATTTACTACGACAACATACACTTACACGTTGTTAAGGATCTTCTTCACAGCTACCTCAGTCCCATTCACCAGTCGACCCTTGTAGACAACTCCATAGCCACCCTCTCCAAGGACATTACTCTTCGCAAACCTGTTTGTTGCGTATTCCAGGTCCCTCAAGGTGAACCAGTGGCCCCAGCCCAAATGTGATAACTCAGGCAGGCCAACCAGCGGTGAAGCTGAGGCGTACCCATATGGTGAGCTGCCTTTCCTTTTCGGTCTTGAGCTGCTGTAATCTTCAGAATATGAACTTCCAGCCTTCTCTATGTTGTACAATGAGCTGCATTGGCTGAATGCATCTACATCCACAGATCTACTCTCTGCCAAATGTGCTACACCCTTCATCTGTGTATATGTGCCATGCACTGTCATGAAGGGCGCTCCACTGTCATGTAGACTTTGTGCATCAACTCTGTCAACGTTGATTTCCTTTGACGCAGTAGGGATCTCTGCTTGTGATGCAGTGTCCAATCCTTTCTCCGCCTTCTTTTTCCTTCGGAACGAAAGCCACATTGCTACGATGAACGAAATTGCCATTAGTATCCCAATGCCAATGGCAATCAAGACCCATACTCTCAAACGAAACACGGGTGTTGTCCGTGACAAGGCTGCACTGATGGAATTGTTGGGTGACGACATGTTCTCTTCAATCTGTCTGATGAACGATTGTATGAGATGTTCGCGTAATTCAGAATCGTGTGACGATTTGCCAAATGAATTTACAAATTTATCCTAATTGCTCTATCTGTGTAAGAAAGAAAAGGTACATTAACCAACCCTGAAACCTGAAGTAGTAGATGAACAGAACTGTAAAAGTAAAGGGTAAATTTGTCTCTACAAGAAAAAGGTGAGCACATGATAGCGCAATTCTTCCATGTGGGGGAGAAATTTGTCATTTGCGTATTACTGGACAGAAGGTTTCGCACAATCAAACTAATCAAACAGCAACATGGTTATTGCAAGGTGAGACCACCAATAACGCGTGAACAACTTTGAACTGTTTATTCAACAACCACGCTTAAACAAATTTTAAAAAATATCAAATGCAACATACAGGCTGTTTGAAAGAATCTGGGCAATGTGCAAGGAATTTCAGTTCTGCCGACATCACAACACACCATAAATCACAAGTCCCAACAAATTTAGAGGAACAGGACAAGTCAACAACTCAAAGGCAGAGGCCGATGGGTCCAAGAAACATGAACGGGAGAAGAAATTACCTTCACAGGACCTCCAATTCAGCCCCATTGGACAAGAATTCCATCAAGAAGTCCGTCGCCCCCCCCTCAGAACTGGAAAAGCTGGGTGCTTGCTGGGCGCTGTTCTCACCTGCGTGGAGTGGCACCAAAATGTGGAGATGGGAGAAGGGTAAGTGGCCTTTGCTTCTTTGCAAAAGAGAGGAAGCAAGAAAGACGAACACAGCACACACATACACACATGAAGAGAGAGAGACTCGGGAGAGTAAAGGGGAAGCAGAGGGAGGAGGAGGAGAGGTTGCACCTCTCTTAAAGGTGAGGTGGGACGAGGAAAAAGAGGGAACCCGTTAAAAGGAGGGTAGTTATTAAGGTCATGTCATTAATACTAATAGTTAGCTGGCTAATTGCTAATAGCTAACTAACTATTACCTGACTAATTATTAGCAGGAGTTATTTGGATCCACCTGCTAATAAAGTTCACAAAATCAACCAATTAAAGAAAAATGACCATAATGCCCTTTTAGTAGGATAGTGGATGAGTGGACAGGGAGCTCGAGTGGATAGGGCTGGAGGGAGGGCAAAAGTGTCGGTTGACTATCTATTAGCAGCTTTTAGTAGGGTACAACTTGCTAATAAACTAATTGTTAGCAGGATGGGCTGCTAATAATTAGCAGGTCTATTAGCAAGCATATTTGCATTTATAGCTGTTAATTTTAGCAGCTAACTATTAGTGCTAATGGATCCAAACAAGCCCTAAGAAATAAAAACGGGGGAGGAGGAAATTAATGATGGGGATGGTTGAGAGCTGTATGTGGCGGGTGAGGGAGAGTCAAACGACCAGGGTCTTGCCCCCAAACTTACAATATAATACTGTGTTTCGGTTTCCTTGTACCCTCGGTACGGCCGGTATGTATATTTTTGTTATCTAAAATGATACAATTTCGATATCATTTATACTGGTGTGGTACCGGTTAATATCGATCATACCTACAAAATTGATAATGCCGTTTATTAACTATATATTATATTTGATCCTACTACCGTGTATTTGGAGCACTGTTCTAAAAATTTAAGAAGGTAAAGGTGCCCTGCCTTTTTACGTTTATAGATATTTTAAGATTTATCTTTTTATCGAGTTATTTATTCAGTTTAACAGCGTTAACGTTTAATAGGTCCGTTTTATCGTGGGTCGACTCAACTAATAGAAAAAAGGCTTACCCTATTCCATATAGTCACAATCCCCATAAACTCTCTAGGTTTAATTAATATGGCCATAGGAGCAGAAGAAGCTTTACAATCAAGGAGAAGTACTAGACGTACTCCAAATATGGGAATGAGATCTTCTTTAGCAGTGGAATCCCTAGATGAGACTGAGTTCGACTTCGATGGAAGTGAAGAGGAAGACATGATACTTGACGACGATGCTTCAGATGGTGTTGGCAGTGATTAGAACTAATCGAAGTTAGCAAGTTGAATTTTATTGTTTTGGTGCTTAGTACTAAGCTAGCTAGCTACATACTAGGTGCATGTCAATGCTTAGTCTAAATTATTACTTATAGCTCTTAGTTTTTGTGAAGGGATTCAATGACAACTAACAAGATACTGAATCGCTAACCTTTCTAGGTGCATTGTTGCCTATTTTTGTTATACAGTGCACACATAGTACTAACATATAGCACTATAGGTAAAGTTTTAATCATCCTTCCGTGTAAAGTTTAGATATCCTTTTGGGTAAAGTTATAAGATTACCATATGATATGGTTATGATATACATGAGATAAATGCTAGCTTTAGTTTTCACTGCCACTTGATTATGACTCTTTAATTACATTCACATTATGTCATCTTTTATCTTTATGTCACCGCTGTCAACAATTGTTGATAGCCTGGTAATTCTATTATATATGTATACATGGAAGAAGATGAATTATATGCATGTTTTGTTATTGTAAATACATGTATATTTATCTGAAATTTAAATAGTAAAACTGTTTACAAGGTCGCTTACCGTATTAACACTAAAAGATGGGGTAGGCGTTCGTTAACTCTTTATCATTATTTAGAACATTGATTTGTAGTGATGCTACAAGTGAAATTTGATATGCATATAATTAAACATGTATATATTTATAGCTATATTATTATATTAAGTCCGGAGCAGTACCCAAGTATAGACCGGCACCCGAATGTACTATTCTAAGATCTAAACCGCTATAATCATTGATACGGTGATGACAAGTATTCTTTGCCCGGTTTGCCGCTCCCGTCGAAAATGCAAATCTCGTTGGCAACATCACACTTTGGAGTTAATCGGGGCTTAATGTTACCATCTTATCCCTTGGTTAAGGCGTCATTTTCCTATTAGTCCTATATATCTTTGAGTTGAGCCACCGAATTGCATGGAGTCTTAAGCAATGTGGCTAATATTAGTGTTCCATACTTGTAGATCACGCCTTCAACTAGTTAAAATTGTACTACATATCATTTTTTTTAGAAATTCGCTTTGACCCACTATATATGAATGGATTTATTAGTTGCCACAGGCTATGGTGACGTAGGTTCATGCAGTCCATCCTAGTTCACGTGTTGTTTGCGATTGTGACATAGGTCCATGCAGCCGTTGTGGATGACGAAATATTTGGGTTTGACTGGCTACATTGTGCTATTATAACGTAGGAGTTCATGCGGTGACGAATCACTTAAATTTGACCACCTACGATGAGCTATTGTGACATAGGGGCTCACACAGTTCATCTCATTTTGGCTGATGTTGCTATGCGCTATTTTGACATAAGTGCTTACGCAGTCTATCTGGTTTTTGAAACACTTGGATTTGACTAGCCGCCATATGCGATATTAATTGTGATGCTAAGGCTCATGTGATCTATATGCATGGTTAATGAAATATATAGTTTTGATCGGTTGCCAAGTGTGTGCTATTGTTATGTATAGATTCATAGTCCTTTTGGTTAATGAAACACGTCGATTGGACCGGCTTTAATGCACTATTGTGATGTAGAGATTCATGCCACCCTTATGATTGATAAAACATATTGATTTACCTGGTTGCGATGCTGCTTAGATGACATAGGGGCTCATGTAGTCCTTTTGGCTTTTAAAACACATGGATTTGATCAGCTGTCATGTGATATTGTGATGTAGGTCCTCATGCTACCATACGGTTAATGAAACATGTACTTTGATCAAATTGTGATGTATAGGTTCATGTAGTCCTTTTGATTGATGAAACACGTCAATTTGACCAGCTCTAATGGCTATTGCGATGTAGGGGTGGATATAACCCGTCAAATTAATGAAACATGTTGATTTGTGAGGTTTTAATGCCGCTATGATGACATAAGGTCTCATGCACTCCATTTAATTTTTTTGAAAGCTGCCAAGTGTGTTATTGTGACGTATGAGTTCATACAATCATTTCGTTTGATGAAACATGTCGATTTCAGTGGCTCCAATGTACCATTGTGATGTAGGGGGTTCATGCAACCCTTCTAGTTTATGAAACATGCGATCCTAGTTAAGGAAGCATTATGACGAATTGACCAGCTGTACGTGTAACTGTGATGTATGGGTTCATGCTATCCCTCGTGTGAGTTTGTTCGGCTATCATGCACTATTGTGATGCAGGGTTCGTGCAATCTGGCCATGCGAGCACCGTCTTCCACTGTCACGCCATTCAGGCTCAGCCGCTCCACGGTTTTTGCATTGTACTAAAGCGTGCCATGCATCCACTTCGCTGCGCGCGCACCCACACACACATGCGTAGCCATGCCGCGCTCCATACTGCACCCACGATCGTTGTGTGCCCAAGCCGTCGTGCATCCAACGTCGTACCTGCCGTGCTGTCCCCACGTAGTATCTGCGCCATGCGCCCACACACACGCCATTCCACCCCTGCACAACCACATTGTGAGAGAAGAGAATAGATGAAGTTGTGGGTGGAGCTAGAGGTGGGCGTCGTGCCGGGCCGGTCTGACCTAGCACGGATCCATCGTGCTTCGTGCCTGAATCATGTCGGACCGTGACGGCCTGTCATACCCACCGTGCCAGCTCGGCTCGCCTTCAATGAGCTCAGGCACGGCCCGTTAACGCTTCGTGTCGTGCTAGCTTAGACCCGGCCCATTTGCACATTGCGACGAGAGGAAAGGAGTCGCAGACGCATGGAGTTAAGGCAGTGGACACAAATATTATAGGAAAAAGAACTAAAATTTATTTATTCTTGAACAGTTACAGAGAGTGAGGGGGATGTGCTGAACACGGATGAGAGGGGGGCAATGAGCGAGAAAGAGAGTGAGAGAGACAAGCGAGAGAGATTGAGAGAGACGGGTGAGACGCCTGTCTCAATCTCTCTCAGCTCTCTCTCCTCTCTTGCCTGTCTCTCTCAGGTGTCGGCAGCGGAGGTGGCGTCTATACAATAGGGTGTGTCCATGACGTTCATACTCTGCGGGTCGGTGATCTTCATGCTGGACTTCTTCCTCATGCCCAGGGTCATCGGCCCCGGCACGGCCCGTACTACAGTGTCATGATGGATCGTGCCGCTTAGCGTGCCTGATTCTCGGGTCCGACACGATCCGTACTACAGTGTCGTGCCGATACGGCACCGCCCACTTCGTGTCGGGTCGGATTTTAGACCGAGCCGTGCCTTAGGCCACCCAAAAAAAGCCCGACCGAGTGACCGCCTCTAGGGAGCTATGGTTGATTCTCCCTTTGACATAGTCTACCGTACAGTAATTATTAGTTGCTAATAATCGCATGCGCCAAGATTCATGCTACAATACATGGACGACTGCGAAAGGGGTGGCTGTGGCCCGTAGAGGCGCCATGTACCTATTCCAAGATTTATCCGCTTTAAAAGAGTTGATAATCAAAAAACAAATTCTACGCTGGTCAACTTCTTGAAAAATTTAAGTTTGAGTACCCACCAAAGAAAACATCCTCTGACAAGCAGCGCAACAGGGACAAAATAGCACTCCTCGTGTAGCTAATCCAGTTTCATTCCGGTAATTAACATTTTTTTACGCGTCACAGTTCGATTGATCTTACCTTTTCATCGCCGAGAAATCATCATTTTTCTAGATTTATAGCAATTTTTTAGTAAATTTAGTTTTTTTGCAAATGTAATTACAAAACTAGTCACATCCCTAACGACAAAAACATCGAAAGATAATACGCTCCCGCTCTCTCTCTCTGGGAGCATGGCAACTTTAAGTCACTAAAGTTGCCGTGTTCCGAGAGCACCTTAGGTTTCTGTAACCCAGGAGTGTGGAAAATGGCGTCGCTTCTACCTTCAAGGACAAAACTATTATGTCAGTAAAGATGCCAAAAAGAGTTAAATGCGGAACTTAAAAAAAAAAGCGATGATTTCCGTCGATGATTCGGAAAAAGCCAAAGTTGGGTGCTTCGCGTCATACGTACGCTGAACCGATAGGCGATTGCTTACGTACTCATGAGTCATGACTACATCTTTCGGTGCAGCTCAAAGTCGACTTTCATATCACAAAGACGAACCTATGCCACCTCGCAGCAGCCAGCAGGCTAACTGCTACCTGCATACTACAGTTAGGTTCTCATTTTTTTTTTCGCTTATGTACACATCGAAGAATCAATCGACAAGTGCCCATCGCTTGCAGCGAAAGTTTGGTTAGGTTTGGCCGCACTCACACTCACTCTCGATCATGCTACTTTATTCTAGACCATACATGCATGCTTGCTTAGAGTTAGTTACTACTCCCATCATGATCTCTCCTTATTCATAAGACGCATACTTAGTCCCAAACGCAATAATGCTAATAAAGGGATCATAGCACAGTTCATGGAGAGAGAGCCCCTGGGCGTCGCTTTTCTAGCTAGCCTAGTCATCATGTCATCGAAAGAAAATTAGTACAACAAGTTAGCAACGATCTTGGTTCATATATACGAAATGGAACACAGGGCAACATGATTTCGAAGTGCAATTCAAGCCAAATATCGGATATATTTTTTAAAAATTTAGTCTTAGATATATATATCCATCTGTAACAATTCAAATGAAATGCAAACATTTAGAAAAATATACTCAAATTCAAAGATTTTGAACGAATTTAGATCATATGCTTTGCTGATTTATATATATTAGCTGAGTGTCCGTACGTTGCAATGAAACTCAAATATATGATATTATAAATTCTAAACTCTGAAATAAAAATAATATAAACTTAGAATTTTTACTAAATAGTTGATTACCTATGTTGCCACGAAATGAAAAAAAACATATTAGCCGTGTATTAGAAGGGAAAAGCAGAGTACAAGATACAAGGGTGCGGATACCGCACCTGGGGAGAAAGAAAGCCTAGCCCCAGAGGGGAAGGAAAAAAGGTAAAGAAGTTTAGGCTTTTAAAAGGTTTTTAAAGGCGTCGTTGTGTTATCTGCCCAAGGTGCATCGCTCCTGTGGAAACCTAGTTGGCAGCCTCATCTTTGATTGATTGGAGGATCTGTTCGTGGGTTGCCGAATTCCTTTGAAAAATTCTATTGTTGTGTTCTTTCCACCATTACCAGCATGTTAGAATTATGAGAGATTTAACGCCTTTGTGGAGGGTGGATCAACAGGCTATTTGTTGAAAACTCCATTCGTTAAGGTCATGAGATGGCTTCCACCGATCTGGCTGAAGAGTCGGGATCCCAACCCACCGCGCAACGGAGGACCACATACGGCGAACTTGAGTACAGTCTACGAAGAGGTGGAAAGCCGTCTCCAGATTTCGGCAACACATTTAACAGAAATATTGATTGGGCCATCCCCTGAGTTGCAGACGTTGTGCTGTCCATAAACGATTTTGTTGCGCGAGCCAAAAGAAGATCTTACATCGGAGCGGACCCCATGCAGACCATGTTGTGGTGACGAAAGGTTTTTAGGTGCATCCATGGAATTACAACCGATACGCCGAGGCTGCCGAGTAGACACTGTTCGAGGATTGAGTCCATGTGATGGCGTCATCAAGTTCCGGGGTAAGCTGTACGGACTGTACCTTAGACCATAGACTGACATATTCCCTAAGCAGCTACAGGTTGAGGTGATGGCGGATGTCCCGAATCCAGTTGTTATTCTGCAACGCATTACACACCGATCTGGCCTTCCTTCTGGAGTGCTTGTATAGTTGAGGCGCAATTTGGCAGGGCGCCGAGCCCTGTAGCCATCTAGAAGTCCAGAAAGCTGCCAACTGGGCGTTTCCAATGGTGATTTTGGTGGCCGCCATGAAAAGGTGTTGGTCAACCCGGTCACACAGAGCCGGTAGCCCGATCCATGGTTTTTTCGGGCTGGAGTGCCTGAGCCATAGCCAGCGCAGTCTAAGGGCACGCGCGAACTTTTGCAATTCCAGACTCCTGTGCCTTGGCGAGGCCGCAAAATGGATGTCCAGCGCACCTTGCAATTACCACCGTACATTTGAGTGCTACCTGCCCATAGGAATGCTCTCCTAATCTTGTCGATGTCAGCTATGAATTTGTTGGGCACCTTGAGCGCTGACAACATGTAGATCGGAATCGAGGAGAGGACCGATTTGACCAAGATGAGTCATCCTCCTAATGAGAGGTGGGCTGCTTGCCACGACGCGAGGCGTCGTGCCACTTTGTCCCGGATAGGCTGGAGATGGACACGTCGCATCCGACCCAGCGTGAGCGGCATTCCGAGGTATTTGGCCAGGAGTTGTGAGGTAACGCCTTGAAATGGTTGCAAGATGGTAGGAAGGTCGAGATCATCACACTGAATTGGGGTTACTGAGCTTTTGTGCATGTTGACCCACAAGCCAGATGCCTGGCCGAAGCATTGCAAGATTCGGATGATGGCCTGTAGCTCCTCCCGGATTGGGAAAATGACGGCATCGTCCGCGTAGAGGGAGAGGCATAGTGTTTCCGCACAGCCTTTCAAAGGCGATAGGACCCCATCATTAGTGGCCTTCTTGAGTATGTAGTACAGCGGGTCTATGGCCAGATTGAAAAGGTAGGGTGACAGGGGGTCACCCTGTCGTAGTCCATGGTGATGTTGAATACTAATCCCTGGGAACCCATTAAGGAGTACCGACGAGGAAGCTGTCTCAAGGGAGGCTGAGAGCCACCGGCGCCATCTCGGACCAAAGCCACGTGCCTGCAGCAGTTGTAGCAGGTATTCCCAAGATACGGAGTTGAAAGCCTTTTCAATGTCCAGCTTAAGCATTAGAACTAGCGTGCGCGTCTGGTGATAAAGACGCGCTTGGTTGCGAACTGCCAAGAAATTTTCATGAATACTTCGGCCCCTGATGAAAGCACTCTGGGAGGGAGAGGTTAGGGAGCCCATGTACGGTGAGAGTCGCAGGGCCAACAGCTTGGAGAAAATCTTTGAGATGGAATGAATTAGACTGATCGATCGATAATCCGCCGCAGTAGCAGAATCAATCTCTTTCTTGGGGATCAGGGCAATGGATGCAATGTTTAATTGGGTGAAGTCCAGGGCGAAACAGTCCTGGAAATGACAGAGTGCGGCGAGATTGTCATGCTTGGTGATCTCCCAGCAATGGTTGTAGAAAGCCCTAGTAAAACCATCCGATCCCGGAGCCTTTTCATTCGGTAGGCAATGTATTGCATATAGCACCTCTCCCTCTGTGAAGTCAGCCTCTGTCGGGACCCGGATTTGCAAATCCGAAACTCTCTGTGTATACTGCACTAGTCCAGGATCCCGCTAGTGCACACAGTGGAAACATAGATGAAATATCATTCCATACAACGAATTAACTAAGAAGAAGCAAATTATTATTGAATAAAGCAAACGACCTTATGGTCAATGTTTACACCATTATGCATTAAGGCTTAAGAAACAAATACTATTGCAGCGGAAAAGATAACTTGAGCCATTCGACATGCCACAGGCAATCGTTTGGGGAACGCATTCCTAATCCACGTAGTCTTCATAGAATTCCTCCTCATGATACTCAGCATTTCCTGATCCTTCCTCAGCAACTGATCAACAAGGGCATAAAGCCGTGAGTACAAAGGTACTCAGCAAGCCGTAGGGAATTGATGCAATATATTCATGCACGGCTTGACAAGGATGGCTATATGGTTCATTTGCAGAAAGCAATAACTTGAATTGAAATACAATAAATAAGTTGAAAGCATATTTTTGAAAAGATAAGTAAATAACTGGTAGATCAATGGTAGACAACATGAACAGAATGGCGAGGCATCACCCTACACCATCTAAAACAAGTATCAACCAATAAATTTAACAGTATTAACTTTAGACAACAAAACAACAGTGAACTCCCCGTTCACATCCTAACAATTCCACATTCCACATTTCATAAAACACTCTATACCCCGTGTGAAATTCCCGGGCTTGTCCATGACCGCGGACGCGGCTATTCGAATAGTTTTACACTCTGCAGAGGTTGTACTTCTTTACCCACAAGATATGATCGACTCTTGTTGCCATGCGCAATAAGCACACTTCCTTTGGTGTGTTGGCAGAGAGATCATGACAAAACCTTTACAATGCACTGCCTAAACTCAGTGACGCCGCTAAGGTTTCGCCCCTTAGGGCCCCTCTTGCGCCTTGCGAATCTACCCGTCCATCCGGAACCCACACCACCAACCGGCACTCAAGGCTAGACATTGCAAATTAATCGCTAGGTCTGTCCCATTCCGCACATGTGGTAGTACGGTTAGGCCCAGTTCAATGGTGCACAAGATTAAATCCTTAAGTTGTCTCAGGCAAGACATCCACATCCCAATGTGCTAGAAAGCACCCCCTTTACTGCACGATCACTTGCCCGAGGGAAAACAATTCGTTCAACCAAGACCAATGGCAAACCCCGCCATGGTACAACAAATTTTACAACAGTGGCTAACGGCCACGATTCAATATCTCATTAAGTCAAGATTAACATTATTCAACATGTGACATGAATCCCAACGTATATCTAAGCATAGTTACGTAACCCAATGTTGGCATAATGATTATGTCCAACTAGTATTGTCCCAACCTAGGTCTAACAATGGATACATGGCATCCCAAATAATCAAGGTGGCATAATATCAGCTAGGTATACATCTACTCCCATTAAATAAGCATTGATACACAAAATAGCATGCAATTGTATAAAAGTAAATTAATTTTGCAAACATAGGATGAATATGATCAAAGGTTACGACTTGCCTTGCTGATCTAGTGCTGAATCTTTGTCTTCGAAGTCTTCGTTCGCTCCCTCGAAATTAGCGTCTACCGGAAAAGAAGCAACGAAACCAAATAAATACAAAACAGAGACTCAAACAAGCTCAAAACTGAAAATAAATGGCTCTGGAAGATAGATCTTGATTTTAGAAAAATTTAGGAACTTGAATCGCCTCAATCGGAGTTCGTATGAGGAGAACGAGCTTCGAAAATTAAATCACGAAAAAGGTGAAAATCGTAAATTCGAATTTCGGATTTATTTTTATCTTGAAAAGCGATTTATTGCGCAATCTCGACGTCGTGAGTTCACGGTGGACTGGGTCCACGGCACTACGCCGGTTCACCGTGCACCCGGCACACCCGTGACGTCATCGCTGACGCAGCAGATCGGCTGACGCGGCGGCTGACGCAAGCGACCACGCCAGCGCTGACGCAACGGCCACACGTCGCGCATCTGGCGACTCAACCCGATCGGATGGCGGGGACGCAAGGGCTCGGCCGACAGAGATGTGGCCGCATCTGGAGCGCACGCAGGCGATCGGACGGCCGCCAAGAAGCGAAGGGGGACGACGACGAGCGGCGGCGCGGGCTCACCGGCAATTGGGAAGACGACCCCGGCGATCGGCGAAAGATGGCCGGATCGGGCGCGGGGCAAGGCGGAACGGGGAGGGGACGACGCGGGGAAGACGAAGAGACCCACAACGGCGGCGGAGACGCACCGGCGGCAAAGAAAAAGGCGGTGGAAGGCGTCGGGCACGGCGAGGAACTTCGGCGAGGGCGCACGGAGCAACGGCGGCGCTACGGACGGAGAGAAAGGGGGCAAAAGAGCGGCGGCACGAGGGGATCCTCGGGAGGCGCGCGGCACGGCTTTTATAGCCTCGGGGAACGCGCAAAGGACGCGGCACGGACGCCAAGGCGTGCGGCGGCGGGACTCCGAGTCGACGGCGGCTAGGGTTTTGCGGGCGCGATCTCAGCCGCACACGTGGCATCGATCGGACGGCCGACGCGAAATGGTCAATGGCGGGCAGCCGAGCGGTGCGAGAGATGGGCCGAAGTGAGGCTGAGGCGGCGAGCGCGCCGGGTGGAGCAGCCGGAAGAAAGGAGCGGGCTGAAAGAAAATGGGCCGCGCGGAAAATCGGCCCGAAGGGTTTTTTTGAAAATAAAATTCATTTTCCGATTTAAGAAATATCCAGAAATTCGAATAAATTCAAATAAATATCAAATACATTCAGAAAAATCACCAAAAATACAGAAAAATTCCTTGGAGCACAAGGAACCCAACTAAAACTGAAAATCTTGATTTTGGTGAATAGTTTAGTCAAATTAAATCCTTTCCTTAATGGAAAATTCAAATTAAGCTGGAATTAATTCAAGAAAATGCAAATGGTTTATTTTTTAATTCAAACATTCCAAAACTCAAATTTTGGGATGTTACAGCCTCCAAGCTAGTTAAGTCACAAATAGGGAGGTTTAGGTGTTGCCAAACGATGTCCTAGCTGTGCATATTCTTGGTGCCCAAAAGCAAGGTAAAGTGTCTGAGGAGTACTCGTTCCTTGTCGCTGTGCGCAGTCACCATGACGTCTTCGTCCTGAAGAGATTGAATGAAATTATTTCGGCGACGGCCATTAGCCCTCAGGTGGAAGAATCTCGTATTGGCGTCCCCCTCCTTAAGCCATGTGAGCCTAGAGGCCTGTCGCTTGCGCGCTCTTTCAACTGCTGCCAGGCCAGTCACCCTGAGTTTGAGCGCCTTGCGAAGGTGCCTCTTAGGCTGGGAAAGGTCCCTGGATTCTTGAGCGACATCGAGAAGCCCAATGACTGCATTTGCCATGTGGGCTCGCTGGTCGCATCGGCAAGGAGTTGCTCCAGTCGGCGCTTTTCTTTGTCGTCTGAAGCCTATATGCTAGTCGCCTGAAAGGGTGAGCACGCAAGCTTGTTTCATTCCAAGCGCGCTGAACGACATGCTGGAACCTCGGAAGGCGAGTCCAGAAGTTTTCGAACCTAAAAGTCCGTGGCTTAGGCGGACCATTATGATCTGTTAACAGTAGCGGGCAATGGTCAGACATTGACGAGGAGAGTGCTCGCAGCAGATGATCTGAGAATAGGATGTCCCATTCGTGATTACAAAAAACACGATCCAGCCTGACCAAGGTGGGCTCATCCAGCTCATTGCTCCAAGTGAACCTACCTCGCGAAGCGCACATCGATTATCATCGCACGAAACTGTGCCATTGTCTGACGATTTAGGTTGGAGTTGCTTTTGTCTCGTGCTTTGTAGATGAGGTTGAAATCGCCAAGGAGTGCATTTGGGTGGCTGGAGCAATGGAAGCGAGCTCTTCCAGGAATGCGACCTTTTGTTCTTCATCTGTGGGTCCATAAACCGTTGTGAGCAAGAAGGACTTGGCACTATTTCGGAGAGCTATGTGCACCGTAAGAAAGTAGGTGCGGGCAACCGAGTTTTCCACTTGGACCTTATCGTCATCCTAGAGCAACAAGATCCCCCCTCAGACGCCTTGTGCGGGCAGACAGCAAGCTGAAGCAAGGCAATGACCTCCAATTTGACGAACACAATCTGGGTCAACACACTGCAGTTTAGATTCTTGCAAGGAAACAATGGCAGGTCGGGTCGCTTGGAGAATTTGATTGACTGTTACGCGTCTAGCCGGAGCGTTGAGACCGCGCACATTCCAACTTAGCATAGGACAATCAAACATGTTGTACGAAATGGACTGCCGGGGTAGGGGCTGGCTTGGTGACGGCCAGCCAAGGTTTCAAATTTCGGTTTCGGAATAAATTTCGCCCAAGGCCGAATAACGAAATTTCGGCGAAATTTCAAAATTTTGGAATTATTTCGGACAAAATTTGAATTTGAAAATTCAAATCCGGTCCAATCTGGAAAAAAAAACCGAAATTCGGCGAAAAAACCCGAAATTTCTGGCGAAATTTCCGAAATTTCGGGTTTTTTGCCACTGGCTGAAAAGTGGTATAAACGTTATCGAAAAATTAAATTTTTTTTGGAGGTTCCTGACACAATGCTGATGTTCTCACAAAAAATTCAGCTGATGATCACATCTGAGGAATTTTTAAAAATTCGGAGAGTGGTAATCGTCTGATAAAACACTGACCGACAAGTTTGATCGGAATGTAAAATGGTACAAATCAAGTTATAAACTGTTGAAATTTTTTTTTCATGGTTATGATCCATAACTAATGTTCTCATAAAAATTTCAGCTGATTATCACATGTGAGGAATTTTTAAAAATTCGTAGAGTGACGCTGTCCTGATAGAACACTGACCGACAAGTTTGATCCGAATGGAAAATGATACAAATGAAGTTAGAAACTGTTGAAATGTTTTGTACGTGGTTATGATGTATCTATAATGCTCTCATAAAATTTTCAGATGATGATCAAACTGTATGAATTTTTAAAAATTCGAACAATACTACTGCCATGTTAAAAGGCTTACCGGCAAACTTGAACAAAATGAAAAATTATGTAAATCATAAATTTTTTTAAAAATTTTAAATAATGGTGATAAGGAAGTTATTAATATCCCATAAAAATTGTGATTCATGATCACACTCCAGTGAATTTATAAAATTCTTACAAGGCACATTACCATTTATGTTCTTTTCTTTTTGATTTTTGAAATATAATATAACAAACGAAGTTCAATGCTTACATAGATTTGATTGATCAAACAAAAAAGTTGAAATTTTTTGAAAAAATTTATATAATGTTACTAAGTCAATTATTAATCTCTAAAAAAAATTAGATCATAATCACACTAAAAAAAAATTATAAAATTCTGACAATATAACTGTCCCAATTATGTTCATTCTGTTTTTGATTTTTTAAAGATAACAAATGAAGTTAAATTATTTTTAAACTTTTTATGTATGATTCTAATCTACTAAGGATAGTACCATAAAATTTTTAGATTATTATCATGCTTGTACAATTTTATAAAAATCGATGTGTTTACTTAAAATTTTAAAATGTTTAAAAAATTAGGTTTTTCAACAAATTTTCATAGGAGATGACTTTCCTCTGGGTTATTGGACCAAATCTGGCCCTAAAACTTTCAAAACAGGCCAAAAAATACGAAATTTCGGATTTTACTGTATCAATTTCAATTTTTTTAATTTTTTTCTCGGCCGGTACTTGAGATTTCGGGGTAGTCCGAAATCCGAAATTTCGACGAATTTCGCCGAAATTTTGAACCTTGCGGCTAGCAAGGTAGCCAAAGCATTCTTATATATATACGAGGACATAGTCCAGACATCCCAATGGCCAGGCCAAAGGGGAGGAAAGCAAGAGACACGCGAAGACGGGCCACGAAGGGCGCGTACTAACAACCAGCATGGGGAAACGTGTTGTGCCCGAGAGAACAGAAGACCGGAAGGCGGACATCGCGGAGGCTGAGGTACATTACATAAAGGACCTACTAACAAAAGACTTGTCATATAGGGCATCATTCTGACAACATTGAGCATTGGAGGGTGTTAAGAAACCCTAATAGCCCATTGGAAGGCCCATGTGGTCCCTTAGCCAAAACCCTGGATGAGCGCTATAAAAGGAGGAGGGTTCCCCCTAATGTACATGCATTCAATAGCAATAAAGTATTTCCGCTGTTGCTCTCCCTAAACACGTGTCTCTCTCTCTTTCTATTCTCCACTTTAGATCTGTTCGGGAACCCCGGACTATTCGATAGCGAGGTTCCTTAACACGTTATCAGCACGAAGCTCTACGGAGATCAGTTTTGAAAAGGTGAGAAGAGGTGAGAACTCGGCGATTGAATCTAATTGCCGTTGATCTCTATGCATACATCTAACCTACGCATCAGCTTTCGTTCGTCGTATGGCATGAAGCTACAGACGATGCATCGCTACAGTACACGCAGTTACTGTACATGCCAACAAACAAAAGGGCGTAGCACAATGGCGCTTGAAGCTGTTCATCATCGATCGTCACGTGAACGCTCTGCGTCTCTGCCGCCGCGCCGTCGAAGTGCCACGCTCGGCCTCTGGCAAGAAGCCACGACGCTAACACCGACCACCGGCTGCTCATGGCGCTGTCTCGCCGCGTCGCCCGAAGCGGCGACGAAGACCGCCATCGACACCTGCGTAAGAAGCGCCGGCTGCCGCCGGAGCGCCGACGGCCTCGCCAGGCCGACGCGCCGCGCCGAAGAAGAAGCGGCGATCGCGCACCGCAGCCTCAAGCGGCGCTTCGGCCCAAAGCCGTTTACGGCCGAATTCCCGGTCGCGCAAGGCATTAACCCACGCCCAGCGTCGCCACCTCGGCAAGGCTCGCCCCGCGTGCCACCACGGCCTCGGACGCCGCCGTCGCCGCTCGGTCGCTTGCTCGCAGCCACGCCCGCCCTCCGCTTCGGTCGCCTCGTCTCGCTCGGGGCCGCCGCCACGGCTTGCGCCGCTTCGGCCGAAACGCGCGCGCGCCGCCCGGCTCCGCCGCAATTGTTCGCCCGACCGTCGCGCCGCCACCAAGCCGCACGGCGGCGCCGCACCTCCACGCCTCGCCGCGCGCAAGAGCGCCGCGCGATCTTCGCCGCCGGCCGAGCTCCTCTCGAGCGCGCCGCCCGACCGAGCTCCTCGTGGCGCGCATGGAAAAATGGCGGCGCGAGCCTGCGTGGGAAGAGCGCGCAGAAACCCTAAACGCAGCGCACGTATGGGCCAAGGGCAAGGCCCATATACCGGTTCGGCCGGAAGAAAGAAAAAAAAAGAAAGGAAAAGAAGAAGAGTAAAAAAGAGAGAAAAATTGCAGAAAATTTTGAAAAATTGCCAGAAAATCAAGAAGATTTTTTTTTGGCTCTGTTTTCAATTTTGCTTGCTTTATTTCTCTGTTTTTATGAATATTCTTTATGGAATTTGAATCAGTTGCTTTATTTAATATATTGCACTGCATAGCAATTTATTTTTCTGCACTTTATGCTTTTTGCAACTATTTTCTATCAGATTACACGCAGTAATCTAAATCGTAATTTTGAAAACATGCGGATATCCGCATTGTGAATCGTGAGTTTGAAGAAGCGGCCCATTGCGGTCGAAACTACCTCACTTGGGCATCGGACGTAAAGATTGTTCTTGGGGCAAGAAGCTCCGCTCGTGATTGGTCTAGGGTCCTCGCAGGACGCAAAACCTACATTGAACAGAACGATCAAGCTCGCATTTTCGGGCACCACCTCGGCCACTCAAGAATGAATATATGGTCGAGGAGAGTGCACTTGAGCTTTGGACCGCACTTGAAGCGGTTCGAAAAGCTCAAGTACACCATCTTGCCCCAAGCACAGCAAGATTGGGTTACGCTGAGGTTTGCGACTTGAGCGATGGCCGAGTACAATTACGCCTTGCACGAATTTGTACCAATCTCTCTATGTGGCAAGAAGATCACCGATGAAGAGAAGATTGAGAAAACTCTCTACCTTCCACCCTAATGCTATCCAGAGTGCACGCACTATCGTCGGGGCGCATACAAGGAGTATAGCGAATCGATTGATGTAATGCAAGTTGCGAAATCGCAAGACGATGTTCTACGCAAGAACTATGTCTCGACCACTGACGAGGCAATCGCACGTAAGTCAATGCCAATAGCTACAAGGTGAGAAAGCCCACTCATAGAAAGAAGGGCAAGCAGGGTGGAAAAGAGAGACCCCAGGCCAAAGGAAAGTCCAAAGCCCCTGTGAAGAGGGATGACAAAGAAAAGACACACGCCAAGCCGTATGGACAGCAGAACCAGACGTGCTTCAAGTGTGGCACTTGGGGACATTGGTCGAAGATATGTCGCGAATCCAAAGAAGTGATCAACACATATCAGACTAAGAAGAAGGCAAAGGAAAACGCCCCCGCAGAGGCGCACTTTGCCAACATCGGTGAAGATGAAGCCATGGATGTAGACACCCCACTTGCCTCATCCTCACAGAATAGCCTAGACATCGATGCTGCAGCCATTATTATGGCAAATGAAGAGAAAACTTCTGCAGATGATATAGAAGCAGAAATTAATGCATATTTTACAGATTCTGTTTAATGTATTTCTTTTAGATTATGGTTGTTAGCAATTTTCTTTGAATAAAGGATTGTAAGCTCTAGAAGAGCATACTTCTTTCATGAATAAATATGCAATTTATTCTTTATTCCAGTATTCTTCAATTTTGCAAGTAATATTTGGATTGTTTTTGCCTCTATCTGATTAGAATTATATTTCTTTTATCTAGAAATCGTGTAGCGCCCAAATGGAAGAGATATGCATTGTTGATAGTGGCACAACAAATACCATCTTAAGAGAGTCTAAGTATTTCCAGTCAATCACGAAGAACGCTGGAAAGATTACTACGATTGCGAAGCGACTCATATGTAATCGGCTCGGAAGAGCCACAATTATATTGCCTATGGGTACAACTTTGGTAATTGAAGAAGCCCTTTTGTACCTGAATCAACGCACTCTCTTAAGCTTTAAAGACATCCGCGCCAATGGTTTTCATGTAGAAACCAATGAAGAAAATGGCAAAGAATACTTGTGCATTATGAAGCACGCGGTATGTGGAGAATGGTATTAGAAAAATGTCCCTCATATGAATCAGGTTGTACTACGAATATTCATGCACCAAGTGTATACTTCCTTGAAGACTGTTTTTAGAAGCTTTGAGTTATTTTCTTTATGGCATGGTAGATTAGGTCATCCTGGTCTTAGAATGATGAGAAATATAGTGAACAACTCACAAGGTCATGGCATTATTGTTAAAAATTTCCCGAATCATGAAGATTTTGTGTGCCCTGCATGTGCCACCGGGAAATTAATAACTAGACCCTCTGTCATGAAAGTGCAAAGTGAAATCCCTGCATTCCTGGAACGCATCCAGGGGGATATTTGCGGTCCGATTCAGCCCCTGTCAGGGCCGTTTCGATACTTTATGGTGCTCATCGATGCTTCCTCGAAATGGTCGCATGTATGCTTGTTGTCAACAAGAAACCATGCTTTTGCAAAGCTGATCTCGCAGATCATAAGAATCAAGAATGCTTTCCACGATCATCGCGTGAAGTCCATTAGAATGGACAATGCGGAGAATTTACTTCAAAGGCATTTGATGATTATTGCACAGCAACGGGGATAGCGATTGAGCACTCAGACCGCACGCGTCCATACGCAGAATGGACTAGCGAAGCACTAATAAAGAGGATTAAGTTCATTGCGGACCGCTTTGCGAGTTGTAACTTGCCCAACACTTGTTGGGGACACGCGATCTGCACGCAGCAGCTCTTATCAATTTTAGACCGTCGGCCTACAACATCCATTCTCCTATGCGGCTTGTGCACGGATCATCCCAAGATCTCCCATCTTAGAAAATTTGGGTGTATGGTATATGTGCCTATACCACCCCTCAATGATCGCAATGGGCCCTCTCCGCAAGTCCGGGATATCGTTGGTTATGAGAGTGCATCCATAATCGTATTTGGAACCCATGATGGAGACTTGCATACTGACCGATTCACGATTGCATCTTTGGCGAGAATCGTTTCCGTCATTAGGGGAGAAATCAACCTTTGGATGAAAATGCCGGAAATCATATGGCATTCCACTAGTATCCCATAAATGACCCCGCACTAATGAAGCAAATCAAGAAGTCCGAAGATAATTGATTTGCGAAATTTAGCAAATGAACTGCTGATCATTTTGTGATCCAAGGCGTGGTTAAGTCGCATGTACCCAAAGGAATGCACCGAGAGGGTGGAAATACCAAAGAAAATAGAAGGTATCCCTCAACCTGTTGAGAGGCCTCAAAGAAAAAGAGCAGTAATCTGCTCCTCAAACCCAAAGTACCGGAGGCGTGCGGAGAAAATCAAGCAGAGGACTTACCACAACCAATCACGAAAATGCCCCAAGGAAAGAAGGGAGCAGTTGAGACACAGCACCGAAAGAAGCCAACAGAAAGGCAATTCGGACTTGAATCTTCCACTGAAGGAAGCCACCGGAAATAATGTGTGCGCACACATAGGCGATGAAAAGCTAAAGGAACTTGCTCCTGCGATAGGGAAAAGCAGCGAAGAGCAAGTAGAAGTGCATGAAGCACCCCATGAAGAAATGGCCATAAACTTTGTAATAACAGGAGAATCCCTGAATAGAGCAACAGCCAACGTTGATGCATACTTTGCAAAGAAGATTGCCTCAATCATTGATCATGATCCCGAGCACGCATCTCTCGCGAGTGCAAGAAAAAGCTAGATTGGGAAGAATGGAAAAAGGCAATCATCTGCGAGTTAGTCTCTCGAACAAGAGAGAGGTGTTTGGGCCCGTATGCCGCACACCTCCCATATAAACCCCGTAGGTCACAAATGGGTCTTTGTTCGGAAGAGAAATGAAAACAACGAAGTTGTAAGGTACAAAGCAAGGCTTGTAGCTCAAGGTTTCACTCAACGTCCTGGAGTTGATTATGAAGAAACCTATTCTCCGGTCATGGGAGGAATTACCTTTAGATATTTGATCTCAATGGCAGTCAACTTGAAGTTGAGAATGAAGCTAATGGATGTTGTCACAGCCTATTTGTATGGAAACTTGGATTCAGAGATATACATGAAAATACCGGAAGGAATTCCTATCCCGAACCAAGACGGAGCAAATAGAAACCTGTACAGTGTGAAATTGGAGAAATCACTGTATGGACTGAAGCAGTCAGGAAGAATGTGGTACAATCGCTTGAGTGACTTTCTCTGCAAGAAAGGCTACACAAACAGCGAAGATTGTCCATGTGTGTTTATACAGCGATCCCCGAATGGATTCTGTATAATCTCCGTCTATGTAGATGACTTGAACATCATAGGGACGGATGAAGAAATTGAAGAGGTATGCTCATACTTGAAGTCTGAGTTTGAAATGAAAGATTTGGGTAAAACCAAGTTTTGTTTAGGCTTGCAGCTTGAACATGTCCAAGGAGGAATCTTGGTACATCAATCAACCTACACACAGAAAGTGTTGGAAAGGTTTGGTTTTGAAAAGTCATATCCTGCAAAGACTCCAATGGTCGGAAGGTCACTCCAAGCAGACCTAGACCCATATGCACCTAGAGAAGAGGGGAGGAAGTCACGGGAGCGAAATTCCCATATCGAGTGCGATTGGAGCGCTCATGTACCTTACGAACAGCACCAGGCGGACATTGCGTTCGCAGTGAATTTGTTGGCTCGATGCAGTCGTAACCCACCAAAAGGCATTGGAAAGGGATCAAGGACATCTTCCGCTACCTCCAAGGAAGCAAAGACCTCGATCTGTTCTTTAGAAGAAATAATGAATTGAATTTGGTTGGCTACGCAGATACTGGGTACTTATCAGACCCACATACTGGCAAGTCCCAAACTGGCTATGTTTTCCTACGTGGAGGAACAACAATTTCTTGGAAGTCGTCTAAGCAGACTCTTGTCTCGACGTCGACAAACCACTCGGAAATCATCGCTTTGTATGAAGCATCTCGTGAATGTGCATGGCTCAGAAGAATGGTTCACCACATCCGAAGTCATGTGGCTTGAACATTGAGCAAACTCCACGATAATCTATGAAGATAATGCGACTTGTGTTGCCCAAGCACGATGGGTTATGTGAAGAGCAATCTCACGAAGCATATCAACCCCAAGCTCTTCTATGCTCACGAATTGCATAAGATGAGCGAGATCAAGATATTGCATACTAAGTCATGTGAAAATCTTGCAGTTTGTTCACTAAATCACTCCCAAATCTACCTTTGAAAGATGCGTGAAAGGAATTGGGATGATGAGACTTAGAAAGTGCAGATTTCAGGGAGATATGTCACATACTCCCACATGAATCTCGAAGATGAATTATGAATACCCAACATGAATCTCGAAGATTAGCAATTGAAGTTGGGGAATTGTACTCTTTTTCCTTAGCAAGTTTTTCATGAAGTTTTCTTGCATAAGGTTTTTAACGAGGCAATTCGTGCAACATTGTAAAGCGTATGCTATGTACTCTTTCTCCAAGTATTTTTCCCACTGGGTTTTTCTGGAGTTTTAATGAGGCATATGCATCTCGCGGCAAAGGGCCCAAGGGGGAGTGTTAAGAAACCCTAATAGCCCATTGGAAGGCCCATGTGGTCCCTTAGCCAAAACCCTGGATGGGCGCTATAAAAGGAGGAGGGGTCCCCCTAATGTACATGCATTCAATAGCAATAAAGTATTTCCGCTGTTGCTCTCCCTAAACACGTGTCTCTCTTTTTTTCTGTTCTCCACTTTAGATCTGTTCGGGAACCCCGGACTATTCGATAGCGAGTTTCCTTAACAGAGGGAACGGTGCACGCGATCAAGAAGCGGGTTTTCAGACGCCACCCGCCATTGGGTCACCTCCCGGCAAGACCCCGACCGCGTGCATGACCTGCTGGCTCTGGTCATCAATGCGGCAGACATTCTCGAGGGCTACTATATGGCGTCGTCAGGCAGTGGTTGATCGAATAGTGAGATGAGTCTCTGTAAGGCCTCTGCAAGCACCTCCTTGGTCTTTGGTGAACAGAAACCGAGGCGACGGGCAAGAAGCTCCTGAGCCCTCTTTGCCGCAGGCACTGCCTTCGGCTTGGACGCTAGTCGCTGACTGCGTGCGGGGCAGCACTGGCAGGGGGCAAGGGCTCAGCGGACGCAATTGTTTTGCCATGCGCAGGCAGCTGCAGAATCGGCCGCGGAGGCTTGGCGAAGACATCCTGAAGGAACCGTTCCACCTGGCCGGAGTGAGCGTCTTGCTGGCTGGTTGGTACTTGTTCAAGCTGAAGGCACTTAATCTGTGAGCTGTGCTGGCTATCTGTGGTGGAATCAGTGTGCATCGAAGCAAGGTCACCAGGCAGTGCTGTGCATCGCTGTGCCCAGTCATCAAAAGCAATGGCCGACGGAGAGAAGCCACCAGTTTGGACTGGCGCCAGGGAAGTGGTCGGTGGAGTAAAGATCTGAGCCTCCTCCGTCATGGGGTCGCTCCATGCAGTGAGGTGAGCAGTACCTCGAGGCTGCAACGGAAGGAGCAGCATGAGGTCTGGAGAACGAGGTGGGGTGCGGGGTGCCGGAGAGATGTCCATGCTGGCATGGCTGAGACGGCGTCCAGGCCCGGCGTTGCACAGGGAGTTAGTCCCGATGATTGCATGACGCCGCGGGGAGCGAGTGCGTGGATAGCCCTGGCGATCGCGGGGCGAGGGGTCACGCGAGCGGATGCCGCCACGAGATCGGCCCACCCAAGGGCGGCTTCCCTGGCGGTCGTTGTGGCCTCGCGGACGGCGATCCTCCTCGTCCCTATCATCGTCATCATCCCGGCGGTCCTCACGACGGCGACCACCCAGACGACAGCGCACATCCACACGACGCGGAGGCCGCGGCGGCGCGGTTCCATCGACGACGCCAAGCGTCCAATCGAAGGAGCGGGTCTTCGGCCATGGCTGCCCTTCAATTCGAAGGTGGGGCGAGTGATCTTTCGTGACGTCCAGATGAACAAGGACCTCATGTGTGCAGCCATTTGGCGGATCTGAGCGCGGCGGCGAGGCTTCAGCACCGTTCCAAGCCCACGGAGCTCTCCCGTTGTGGTACTCAAGGAAGATGGAGCATGAAATGATCTTGGGGATGTCATCCGGGCTTGAGACCCAGACCCAGGCCCAAAAAATGTTGGTGGTCTCGCGACGGCTCGTTTGCTGGTCGATGCGATCGAAGCAACACCATCCTCTAAGCGCTTCTGCCGCTGCGCTAGGGTTCCAAGAGTTGAGAGGTAGGCCCTCCAGCCCAATACGAGCCCGGATCAGGAAGGAAGCATGCGCCGCAGAACTATCCGGAATCCAAGGCGCAATGTCGAAACCACAGCCGCCATGCTCAATGTGTTTAGCACGGACTGCCGCATTTCGTTGCGCTGTGTAGTCGAAGCACGCCAAGAAATCCTCCGGGCTGTGGCGCGTAACGCGCATGTCGACCCATGGGATTGCGAGCTTAGCTTCAATCGCCTTGGCCGCCTTGAAAGTGTTGGCGGTGTTGGCTGGGGATCTATCTCCGGTGACCACCATCAGAACGGCTTGTTGGCTGAGCTTTGCAGCCTCGTCCGACATGGCCTGAGTGGCAGTGAAAGAACAGGCGCTACGCAAAGGCCGATTAGCAGGCCGAGACCTTGCAGGAGGAGGCGCACGGCTAGGGCAGCTTCTTGCTTGGTGACCACTTCGCTTGCAGACGGAACACTTAATAGGGTCTCTGCAGCTGGCTCGTTTGTGGTCGGAAGCAAGGCAGCGGAAGCACCTGCCTTTGAGGGCTGCAGCCCAAGGCAATAAGAAGGTCGTGCCCTGCTTCTTGCTGGGGGAGCAGACGGTGGAGGACGGCCTTGGCCGATTGAAAGCGCAGGCAGTGAAGTGGTGTTGCGCCTCCTCCACCAGTGCCTTGGCCTCACAGGGTTCCAAGCTGGGGACTCCTCCTTAGCACAGGCAAGAGAAAGAGCCGAAGGGCTGGCCGCTGCAGACTTTAAAGCCGCAATTGAAATGGTCTTAGCAGATCTTTTGAGAAGATTCGGCAGCAGCACTTCACTGCAGGGGCCAGTTAATACTTCACTGCAGCGCTTCACGGCTGGGCAGGTGGAGTTGAGTAACTTCCCAGCAGCTGCTAATGGGGGTGCAGAGAGATCTGCAGCCGGCGGCGATACCGACAGCTGGGCCGGGTCCAGGGTTCCGGAGGTGTGGTCCACCGCTGCGGGGACGGCCGGTCCACTTCCAGATGCGCCTGAGTGATTTGCAAACCGCCTAGATCTGGAGACGCCAAGGATGGGGAAAGGGGGACCGAAAGCTGAGGCGACATGTTCCGATCGCAGGCGACGGCAAGCGGAGACGTCGGCGAGCCAGAAACCTGGGAGTCAAGGTCGTCTTCATCTTCCAAGGCGCCCCAATCCAGGTACTGCAGCCTTTCGCTGGGACTGGTCGGGGGGAGCTCTTCCGCGGGTCCAAGAGGGGACAGCTCTGAGGTGGATGCTGCTTCGAAGGGCGATGGGGGAGGTGCGTGTTGTCCCCGCCGTACGGGGGAGGCCAGCCGCAAGTGGAGGTGGCCGCCGCGGCCAAGGTGACCGGCGGCGCATTTCGAGCTTGGGGGCGTTAGAGCCAGTTGGCTTCATGACCGCTTAGCCTTTAGTGGCCAATATTTCCGAGTCATCGTTGTTGTGAGACATGTTGAGATGAGTCTCACGTTGTGCCTCCTTCTCGACCGCTATGCAAGCTCCGTCCCTGTTCACATCGCGGCTCCACCGCCTGCCTACCATGGGTGGCACTGGCACCTTGGTTTCGTCGTCGTCGTCGTCATTGCATAGTGGCACGCACAACCAAATCAGTTCCTGCTGAGATCAGAGGAGAGAACCTCAGTCATTTGTGACAAAAAGGACAGGCTTGGCAAATACGATTCCCCATTAATTCTTGGTCTAAGTGATGCATATCAAACCTAAAAAATAATTTTTGACCATACACCATTACAAGAAAGAAGTGTATCACACATATATTCTTTTCTGATAAAAGAAATTGTGTATGACAAAAGAGTTGATTGTTCCAAGAACTAAAAGCATGAGATGGATCATTATTCAGGCATACACTAAACAAGTACATTAAATGACTGAGGTAAAGGAGAATCAGCTTAATGAAGCGAAAATCAAAAGTGGTTATTTTCCAATCTGGTTGCACAAAATAGATTGGTGTCATCGACTCATTGCTACTCCCTTCGAAACATCGAAAATGATCTAAGAACAGTTAGATCAGATTCTACTTAAGACATCGAAATTGCAATGTTTGTACTTCAAAAAATGGGATCAATCAGTACAAAATTCGATTTATTGAGAAATGGAAATCGCATACAAAGTAACGCTTGCATCATTGCGTGACAACAATATTTACTAAAAAAGAAGATATGTTGGCCTTCTAAATAATCAAGACATTATCGAACTTACATAGATGCTTTCAGAGGAACTGAACTACAGAATAGGTGGGCGCTTGCCCCAAGCCGTCCAAACAATGGGGCTGCGGCAATCTTTGACCAGAGCGAGGTGATCATCGCCTCACAGAGTAGTGTAACGATCTTGCTGATATCTTCAAGTGCGTGAGAGTTGGGAGCAGGTTTGAGTTGGGGAAAGAGGAACTCAGGAGAAGAAGAAAGAGTAGGGGTCAAGAAATCAATTCATGCTCAGTTCATTTGCCAGCCTGCCCTTAGCTTATATAGCTAAGTTCATTACATTCATGGGCTTAACCCGCTGCACGGCCCGCAAGCCTACTACGGCCTCATTCGCTAATAAGGTGGCCTCATAACTAGGTCATGACATTCCCCTCCCTTAGTAACGGCTTGTCCCCCAAGCCAGTGATACAGGAAACCTCTGACGAATACTCCCTGACGATTCCCATGTTGCCAAATCTTCAGATAAACCTTCCCACTTGATTAGTTCACGAACAGCTGGAACCCCACCTCGAAGAATCATTTTACGACTCAACACTTTGGCTGGTTTGAAAGCTACTGAAGACTCCACCTCAATGCAAGCGATGTCAGCTCCGATGCGAGTACCAGGAGAAATGTGCTTCTTCAACTGTGATACATGTACCACTGGATGAATCTTGTTATCTGGAGGAAGTTCCAACTTATATGCTACAGCTCCAACTCGCTGAAGTACTTTATATGGCCCATAAAACCTGAATGCTAACTTCTGATTATGCCGAGCTGCAACTGATGTTTGAATGTATGGCTGCAACTTCAAATAAACCAAATCTCCCACTTCGAATGAACGTTCTGAGCGATGCTTATCCGCCTGAAATTTCATCCGTTGTCGAGCTCTGAGCAATTGTTGTTGTAAGAGTTCCATCAATAGTTCTCGTTCTTTAAGCCAAGTCTCCAAGTCAGGTATTGTGCAAGCATCCATGTTAGAGATGCCGAAATGGCGAGGTGGATGTCCGTATAACACTTCAAATGGAGTTCGGCCTAAAGCTGAATGATAGTTGGTATTGTACCAAAATTCCGCAAGAGGTAACCATTTTGCCCAATGTGTGGGTCTCGAATGCACTGAACAACGAAGATAACCCTCCAAGCATTGATTCAGACGCTCCGTTTGGCCATCCGATTGAGGGTGATAAGATGAACTCATATGCAATAAGGTGTCTATTAATCTGAAAAGTTCTTGCCACACATTGCTCGTAAATATGCGATCACGATCAGAAATAAGTACTTGAGGCATACCATGCAACTTGTACACATAGTTGAGGTATTCTTGAGCTACTTGAAAGGCTGTAAACGGATGTGCCAGTGGGATGAAATGCCCATATTTGGTAAATTTGTCAATGACTACTAGAATAGCATTGTATTTGTTAGAGACCGGCAGACCCTCAATGAAGTCCAAGCTAACAACAGTCCATGCTTGTGAAGGAATTGGTAGTGGTTGCAACAATCCAGGCAGCTTAACATGTTCTGTTTTGGCTTGCTGACAGATTTCACATTCCTGGACAAAAGCAGTAATAGTTCTCTTCATATTCGGCCAGGCAAATAAGTTCTTGATGCGGTGGTAAGTAGCTTGAATACCAGAGTGGCCCCCAATGTCGCTCTGATGCAGTGCTTGCATAATGTGATTTTGAGCTAAAGTGTTATTACCAATCCACACTCTTCCCTTAAATCGAATGATACCATTTTGCAGAATAAAATCCTGATGATCAGCTCCAGGAAGGCATAATTCAGTCAATAACTTTTGTGTCTCAGGGTCATCCTGATACCCTGCTGCTAAGTGTTCCAACCAAGCCGGTGTGCTACAGGATATAGCTGCTACTTGCTGATCTTCTTGTCGCCTTGATAAAGCATCAGCTGCTGCATTAGAAATGCCTTTCTTATATTGTATTGTATAATTGAGACCCATCAATTTGATAAAGGCCTTATGGTGAATTCCAGTATTTAATCTCTGATCAGTTAAATGCATAAGACTCTTTTTATCTGTACGAATAACAAACTGAGAATGCTGTAAGTATGAGCGCCACTTTTCCACTGCTATTATAATAGCTAAACATTCTTTTTCATATGTAGACAGCCCTTGGTTTCGTGCGTTCAGTCCTTTACTGAGGAACGCGACTGGATGATTGTCTTGCATAAGCACTGCCCCTATTCCATACTTGCATGCATCAGTCTCTATCACAAATGGTTTAGAAAAGTCAGGAAGAGCTAAAACCGGAGCTTGCACTAATGCTTGTTTCAATGCAGTGAAAGCTTGATGAATAGCCGGATGCCAATTGAAGACTATCCCTTTTTTCAACAGATCAGTTAACGGCCTGCTCAAAAGTCCATAGTGTTTAATGAATTTCCGATAATAGCCAGTAAGGCCTAAGAATCCACGTAGTTCCTTTAAATTTTGCGGAACCGGCCAATTCACCATTGCTTGAATTTTTGAACCGTCAGTTGAAACACCTTGAGGTCCAATTATATGGCCCAAATATTCTAGCCGTTGCTGCGCAAAAGAACACTTGGACAGTTTCACAAAGAACTTATGTTGTTGAAGCAACTGAAATACTGCTTGAAGCATTATGATGTGTTCTTCCAGTGTGGCAGTGTATAAAAGGATATCATCCATGAAAACCAAGATCCCCTTGCGCAAATAAGGTTCAAATACCTAATTCATTATGCTCTGAAAAGTTGCCGAGGCATTAGTTAGCCCAAACGGCATTACCAAAAATTCATATAATCCTTGATGTGTCCGGAATGCAGTTTTATACTCATCCCCAGAAGCAATGCGGATTTGATGATACCCTGAGTGCAAATCCAACTTGGTGAACCAATGTGCTCCAGCTAATTCATCTAGTAGTTCATCCACTGTAGGTAGGGGATGTTTGTTCTTCACTGTAATAGCATTTAGCTGTCTATAGTCCACACATAAGAGCCATGTTCCGTCTTTCTTCTTTACCAAGAGTACCGGAGATGCAAAAGGGCTGTTGCTGTGTCGAATGATGCCAGACTGAAGCATTTTACATACTTGGCGTTCTATCTCATCCTTCTGTTGTGGTGAGTATCGATATGGTATGATGCTGACTGGTTGTGCTCCTGGTACTACCGGAATACCATGATCGTTGGAACGTTGAGGAGGCAGATCTTGCGGTTCCTGGAACAATTGAGCAAACTCACGCACCACTTGATGCACTTGAGCTGGCACTACTTGCTGCACTTGCACTAGCATCTCCTCTATTGCTGAATCTTGTACAGTGCATATTTCTTGATCATCGGTTGCTTGGTGCACGATGACACAATGTGATAAGGCTCGACGCTTGATCAAACCTTGTAGTTTATGAATTCCAATTTGTTGACATTGTTCTGTTATATCTCTCACCCCCTGCAGACTTACTCTTGCCCCCTTATACTTGAACTTCATGATTTTCTGACGCCAATAAATCCACATTGGGCTGTGTTCTTCAAGCCAATCAGACCCTAAAATAATATCATAGCTACCCAGAGGTATTACCTTGACTTCATGAGTGAATGTATACCCCTGAATGAACCATTCCAACTTCTCAACTTGCTGAGTACAACTGAGAGACCCGCCATCTGCTACCACATACCGTATCTCTTCTATTCGCTGAATAGGAAGTTGTAATTGTTGAACTAATGATTCATTGATGAATGAACTTACAGCTCCCGAATCCACCAGAATAAGTATTTCTTTTTTGCCAATCTTTGCAGACAGCCGAAGTGTGCGTCTTCTTCTGGACTTTGGACCTGGTGCTGTAGATACCTCCATCAATGCTCCACTTGGCTCATCATCAGACTGAATGATATCTTCATAATGATTTGCTTCTATTTGTAAGGCTTCCAAAACTTCCTCAATAACATGTAGGGATACCTTGTCAGGACAAGTATGCCCTGTCCTGCTCCATTTCTCTCCACAAGTAAAGCACAACCCATTCGTCTTACGATAAGCTTTCAGAGCAGCCAATTTAGCTTCTGATTTGTTCCCATCCACTTTATTCAGATCCTCCAGTTTCCCGCCGAGCTTCGGTCTATCATCAGTGGAGTTGAGCTTGCCGTGACTCTTCTGGAACTCGCGTGCTTCAGCTCTTCCCAAATAACGTTTCTGTCCGGACCCTTGTTCTTCTTCCTGCAATAAGGCCAGAGCACTAGCAGTATCGACGTCGGGTGGGCGATGGAGCCAAATTGCAGAACAAATATTAGATTGTAACCCTTCTAAATATTCATGAACAAAAAAAGTCTCATCTAATGTTGGATTATACAGCCACATATGATGTCTAATCAGTTCAAACCTATCAGTATACTCAGCCACTGACGTACTCTGCTTTAAGTTTCTTAGTTGCCTTCTATAGTATTGATACTTGTCTCTAGTAAATTTATCATTCACCAGATGGCATAATTCGCCCCAGTCCTCTATTCTACCTCTAGCCTCAACCTTTTGAAGCCACAAAGCAGCTGAACCCTGAAAGTTCAATGCGGCGAAACAGGTTTTCAGATACTCCTGTACTCCAAACACTTCAAAGTATGTCTCACATCTCTCCTACCACAGCCTCGGGTTATCACCATCCAATTTTGGAAACTCCATTTTGGGGGTTGGATTATGCCCCGTGCGATTGAATATGTGAGTTTGGTAACGGTTCTCTATACGCCCTTCATCATTTCCAGGTAGAGCAAGATTCTGAGGAAGAGACGTACCCTTGACCGGGGTAGGCTGTGGGATCCTGAGAATTCCCCCAACATTTCCCCGGTGATGAACATCCTCACGACGGTGGCGGATGGGCGGACGACACGACGCAGCCCACGGCCCATGTAGGCAACCCGTCGTCTTGGTCTCTCTGCGTCTTGCGTCTTGGCCCATGGGCGAGTAGAGGCCTGAACACGACAGCCGGGGCATGGGCCGTCTTGTCGTGCGGCCGAGACGAATAGGCACAGTGGGCCTCGGGCCGCCACCGACCGTGTGCAAAAAAAAAAAGGAAAAAATAGAGGAAAAATAGAAAAAATAGGGGAAAAATTAGGAAAAATTATAAAAAATGAGAAAAAATATGTAGGGTTAGAAAATAGCATAAAAATGACGTACAATAAATTGAGACAAAAAAATGTAGAACATGTAACAAAGAGCTTTATTAATGTTTGGATGGTTGCCTCGTTAAAAACTTTGTCAAGTAAAAACTCATCTAGAGAAAACCTTGACAAAGAAAAGAGTACAACTAAAGCTCTAAGCCTCTAATACATACTAAGAGGTAGATGGAGGGTCTTCGTCATTGTCGAGGTAGAGATTTTCGAAGGCTTCCTCTAGTTCTTGGTTTTCAGCGGAATGTTGAGTTCTTGAATCAGCGTGTTCCCAGTCTTTGATAGTCATGAGCATCTCCACCATATCACTCGATAGGCTTGTTCTTCTCTCCTCCAATATTCTGCCGGAGAGAATGAAGGCAGACTCGGAGGAAACCGTCGAGACTGGAACAGTTAACACATCTCGAGCTAATATGGATAGCACGGGATATGTTAGCTTGTGCTCATGCCACCATTGAACAATATTGAAGACATCGTCTCCTTCTTGTTGGTAATCCAACACGTCGCTGTCCATATAGGCAGATAGTTCCCGAGAGGAGACTTGTTGGCTGCGGCTTGTATCACCACACATCGTAGAACACATGCACGAAGAAGAAGAAGAACCCGATTTTGCCCCACGCGGTCTTTTTCTTACCGCGATAGATACAGGAGTCGTTGCAAGCGAACTCCTTGATGCTTTTGTTCGTACTTGTTGTAAACTTGGTTAGTTTAGTGCGAGCAGTATTAAAATAAATTGAATAATCTTCCCTAGAACATCACCTAAAAGGAGAGGGCGTTACCAAATCCTCTAAGTTTTGCTCTAGGATCTAAAATAAAGCGAAGGCATATAGAAGTGGAATTTTTTTCCAATATTTCCAATATTTGGATTTCATTGCGATGATGAATCTCTTAAAATCATGTCATTTTCGTTGTTCTTAAAATGGGTAGCCATATCTAAGATATGATGCACAATTAGAGAAGATGTGGGTTCATAAAGCTGCGGATAAAGCAAGCGTGGAGTCATAAAAACTTCAAGAAACTGAAATAACTTTGATGCAACATACCAATGTTCTTGGATAATAAATCACGTTGAGGTGATGTGTTTGAATGAAAACCTCAAATGTGCTCTTATATGGCGAAGGTTCTTAAGCATTAAGTAAGTAGAATTCCATCTTATTGGTATATCTAAACCAACTATTCTTGGGCGTCGCCCATTGCAATGCAAAATTCTTATAAGATGCTATTCTAGCATTAGAATGATTCATAAAAGAAATTGCCAAACGGAAAGGTGCAATGTAACGTTCTAACGGGGCAAGTCCACTTTTAACTATAAGGTTAATAATATGACAGGCACAATGTTGATGAAGCAAAAATGATTCAGCATAAGTACCAAATATTGGAGTGAGAATATTCATTGCGGAGGTATTTGCGGAGGCATTATCTAAAGTTATAGCAAAAATCTTATCACTGAGACCAAAGTCCTCTACCACCTAATAATACTCTCGGCAATATTCTCTCGGTATATGCGACATCAATTAGTTTGAAACCTATAATTCTTTTTCTAGTTGCGGTTTTGGTTGACATAATGAGCAACTACGCTAATATAATCTTGCTTAGCCCTACCACTCCATATGTACGAAGTCAAAGATACGGAAAATGTGCAAATCTTGAACATGGTTTTTAAATTTTCACGACAACTATTGTAATACTTAACTACATCTCTACTAGTTATGCATCTAGATACTTTACTAAATTTTGGATTATGTGCACGCTTAATGTAATTTTAAAATCAGCACTCTCGCTGAAGTTTAAAGGTAAATCTGTGATGCAATTAAGCGTACAAGAGATTGCCTAGCTACATCGCCACTATATTCCCGATTCTGGACCGAACCGTCAGGTTGTATATTAGTTGTATCTACATCTCATAGCTGCTCCTATTTTAGCATTGCAACTTTCAATATGCCTATGCAAGTGTCCGTACCCCAGTAGATTTTGCGGATAAAACATGATGACATTGTTTACAAGCAGCAACTCTTACCTCTTTTCCTTTCGCATCATCCTCGCTTGCTTGTCGAAAAATCCCAAACTCTCGATGTACGCCTCGCTCTCTTCGCTCCGATGGATGTCGAGCGAAGCACTCATGGTCATGGAGCACGATGGTTCTTCTTGTCCATGTTGTTCTTGGTGCTTACATTTAGATGCAGGTGACAAATCTTGGAAGGATTCAAGGTCCTCGGGCGATCCGAAATCGGAGATGGGAAATGATCCATGCAAAAAGCGCAAATGAATATTTGAATATTAGTAAAAATAATAAAAACAATACAATTAGCAAAATTCGATTATGACAAACCTCTTGTGTTCTGAAAGCTCGAGTTTGAATTTCTCAGAAATTTTAGCAAAATTTCTCGAATTTTGCTAAATAACTACAAACAGATATCACAATTTTCACAAGATGATCAATAGAGAGAGGATGAGTGAATGGGTCTTTGTATGAGGAGAGGGTCCTCCTATTTATAGGAAAAATTGGGATTTTTTCCGTTTTTCAATTTTTTCAATTTTTAACCCTAACGGCTATAAAGCGGTCGGAAAATTAAAAAACGGGCGTGCGTGCGAACGCCGCCCGCCCGCGCCGCGCCGCGATCACGGCGGCAGACGGCGGCAGCGGTCGGCGGCGGCGACCACCGTGCCCGTCTTGGCCGCTTCCCTCGGCCCACGCGTGCGGCGCCTCTCCACGCGTGCCGTGCGTCTTGGCGTGCCTTAACCACCGTGCAGGCGGCCGGTCATCACGTCGTCGTCTTGCGTGCCCATGGCGCGCCCTCCGGGCAAGCACGGCCCACGGCCTCGTCGCGTGCCGCGCCCGCCCGCCCGTGCCGTGCCGTCTGCGTCGCGTGGCGTGCCCACGATAGCGGGCCGTGGGCGGCACGGCCGGGCCCGGCCCATATGGACAGCTCTACTCACGGCGGCCATTAGGCCCAAAGATCAGATCGCCCGGTGATGCAGATGATGTCGATCCTGTAGTTCCCTGCGTCGTTTCTGTGGGTAGACGATGCTGATCTTGTCCTGAAGTCAAGTTTCGGACTCCCACCGTGGTGGCCTTCACCTCCAACAACTCCAGACGATCCTGAAGTCGCTCTTGGCTCTCCTTGACCTCATCCAGCGACCCCTGGAATGATCTGAACTGATCTGAGAGTTCCTTGAGCATCATTGCCGTCGCTTCACCTTGTGTTTCCATCGATGCCATGGTCTGCGCCATCTTCTCCTCGAATTGGTTCGGCTTTTTCCTAGGCGCCAGAGTGGGCAGCGGGGGGCTTTGATACCAATTTGTAACGATCTTGCTGATATCTTCAAGTGCATGAGAGTTGGGAGCAGGTTTGAGTTGGGGAAAGAGGAACTCAGGAGAAGAAGAAAGAGTAGGGGTCAAGAAATCAATTCATGCTCAGTTCGTTTGCCAGCCTGCCCTTAGCTTATATAGCTAAGTTCATTACATTCATGGGCTTAACCCGATGCACGGCCCGCAAGCCTACTACGGCCTCATTCGCTAATAAGGTGGCCTCATAACTAGGTCATGACAAGTAGCATGTGCGCAGCCGCAAACCCCTAAGAGCATCTCCAAAAGCCTCCATATCTGGCTTCCTTTCTCAAATAATCCATCTATTATAGATGGCAGAGCTCGCGCGTCCTGGGCGTTTTGAGCCGGCTCCCCGAGCAGCGAAAAAAAAATTACGTTCAGGTCCTTTTTTTCGAAAAAAGTTACGATTAGGTCCTTTTTGGGAAAAAATACGGTTAGGTCCTTTTTTCAAAAAAAAGAATATATATTACGTTTAGGTCCTTTATGCGTTTTTAAGCGTTGCGCTCGAGTCCTTTTACGAAAAATCATAATTACGATTAGGTCCTTTTCGGAAAAAAAAATACGTTCATGTCCTTTTTAAAAAATATATATATACATTGCGTTTAGGCACTTTTTTCGTTTTTCTATCATTACGTTTAAGCCCTTTTGTGGAACACAAAATAAACTTTTTATGTTCTTTTCACGTGTTTTCTTGATTTACTCGTGTGTAGAGAGACAATCGTGCGTTTTCTCGATTTGCTCGCGTGTGGAGCGGCGCCCACGGCGTGGCACGCCACGTATAAGTTTCTAGTTTTAGCGATTCATAGCAAGGAGAGAGGCTCCAACAGCCTCACCATCGTCGCCTCAAAACTTAGCGAGTGGAGAGAGACACGCTATATTTAGCGAGTTTCTCTCCGCTCGCTATCCGGCGAGACGTTGTTCGCGCGACAGCAGGCATCAGTCCGTTGGGCACAGCTTCGTCTCCCCCCGCATCTTCGTCTCACTTGGAGCCGGACGGGGTGAGAGGCGAACTCCAACCGCGGCCGATCTCTGGTCGTGGTGGTGATTTGTCGATTCGGGCATCTCGGCGGTGCGACTCATTTGCTCCGGGGAGAAAAAAAGTAGTGATATTTCGAAGAGGAGTGCCTCGCAGCTCATTCGTCGAGGTAAAATCCCCTTGCTTTTGTAACACCCCGGCATCTATCATGCCCGAATGCTACCAAACATAGAAACTACAACAATTAAATATCCCAAAACAAGCTAAATTCCAGCAAGGTTACCAATTGCTAATACTGAAAATTCAATGACATAACATCTGTTTTTATCATGAATTTAGCAGCGTTACTATCTGGCAAGTAATATCAATATATAAAGCATCTAAAGAAGCAATGAACATAAATGTAACATCCACAAAATCTCATACTAACAGTTCCAATCTCACTAAAAAAGCAGACCCAACGAGAGATTTAAGCACTCCAATTGACCATTTAACAAGTTTCATGGCCTTTACTTATATCTAAGAATTCAAATCGTAACTTATAACATTGCCTAAAGTGAAATGCTACGTGAGGAGGTGTAGCTAATCCCTTATCCCATCATGCCGACTTTTTGGTACCTAAAAAACAACATTAAACACAAGAGTGAGTTTAAAACTCGGCAAGCATAATGAAATGAGTGAAAGAATCATTTAGCGACAACAACAACATATTCATCATTTTCATATTCATAATATCGTTAACAATTCGTACTCATCTCCTTGAATAAGATGCAATGCCATGCGATGCACATGTCCTCTCAAAGGCGTATCTGGGGTATATCGAGTGCACACCGTCGGTGTGCACCCTCTTCCCCTTCCATCCCGTAGATGGAGGTGCCTACTCCTCGCTTCCATTCGCCACGGTGAATGAAACCACGATGTAGGACTTACTCTATGGCTCTCGGATTAGTCATAACTTTCTCACGGCTTTATCGGACTAGTTAGGACTTTCTCACATACTGCCAAATTTCATGCCATGAATGCAACATGTACTAGTAACCCAAAACAACATGTACAACAATTTTATCTCATCTTGGCATAGCATTACTATGAATCAAGTCATCATATCCTGGTTAACATTAGACATGGCAAATTAATCTATCGAGTTACTCGTTCATCACATAAGCATCAACATAACAAACCACTCATCAACTAGTCCATGGCACACACAAGATCTCTAACAATTTTCTACCACACTACCCATTCCAAAACACTTGCCTTAACCACAAGGAGCGGAGTGGCGCAAGGTTGAGGCCACTCCTGAAGTCACACCACCTGAAAATAAATTGCATACATCTCAACACAATGCAATCACAGCACATGCAATAAGTTTAGCGACATCGAACTTACGCCCTACTCCAATTTTATTCCTTTCTCGCTCAAATGAACAAAACCGCCCTTTGCTGTCCCGATGGTCTAAAGGTTATAAGTTCCACCCTTATAAACCAAACCTCAGGGACCAAGAACTTTATGAAACTACTAAAATTACCCACTAGAAACATGTTAACCAATTCTCTCAAATAAAACATTTAGCCTTTCATCTTTAGCCCTGAAACCCAATCTGCTACCACACTGGACAGCAGACTTCAAAATAGCATAACTAATTTTATACAGTTCCAAATGAAGTAAAGGATAACATTTCTGAAATCTACAGTAAATTTCCTAACTTAATCTGGTCATTAAAAAATTTAATTCAACATCTAGATAGCCCTACTCTTCAGTTTTCCGTGACTGCTGCCAGAAGAGACAGATTCTGGACAGTAGTCACTAAAACAGCCATAACTTTTGAACTACCCAACCAAATTTCATGATCTTGGTCTCTAAATAAACTTAAGACGATTATCTACAACTTTTCCAACAGCCAACCCCTCTGAAAACGACTGGAACTATTTTTAATCTCTGCCCTAAGATTCAGATCAGCACTGCTCGAACCCAGATCTCGCCCCACAATACAAATTCTCCCCAAACCAATCTAATCACTGCACAAAAACCTGAAATTCTATCAATTAAATCACCAAAACAGATCCACAAAAAGCTCAAACCTGAAGGGGGCGCCAGGAGGGAGGAGGCGTCGGGAGGAGCACTCGGAAGGGAGGGTGCAAGAAGAGGAGGCGCGAGGGAAAGGAGAGGCGCGAGGGAGGAGGGGCTCTGGAAGGGAGGGGTGGCTGCAAGGGTAGGTAGGGTGGCTTGGGGGTGAAAGGGGAGAGTAGGCTAGGGTTAGGGAAACCCCCTATGGGCCATGGCGCTCCACCTCTGACCAGAATCAGCCCACACCAACCCAAATCTCTCTGGAGGCCCAAAGATTGCCCTCAAGACCCACACTAACCTAAAACAGCCCACCGCTCGAGTTAAATTTTTTTAGATATTACATTCTTCCCCCTTAACAGATTCGACCCGAATCTGGGCATGCCACTAAGCGACAAATAAAACAAGGAATGAATCTCATCACATACACAAGTGAACAAGCGAGGATACTTCTCACGCATGTGAGACTCCAACTCTAAGTTGCTTCCCAATCATCTGAAGCGACCAAATCACTATAACATACTTTGGCGCTTAATGCTTCAATACCGCTTTGACTCCCCAAATTTCCACCTAGGTAGGACTCAAAGGCAAGGTGCCTAGGGTCGACAACCAACAACTCTCGAAAACCTCGTGATCGAGATTCTGCAAGATTTTTCTTAACAAAGAAACACGTTGCATCCCACACAAGAATTTAGAATGATCCAAGCGATGGGTCCCTTTCTCAAAATCATACGACATGAACCTCTGGTTCCAAATGGTACCCGGAACCAAATCAAAGACTTCGTCTCTCTCAATTTTTAATCTTTTAACCAAAGGATCATTACCATCGAAAAGAAACTCCCACTATGGCACATTTTTTTTCCACCACAAATTCGCAATATAAAAATTTTACTCTATCTTTTTGTACGCCTACCATGCTCCGAAGGACAACTACCCAAGAAATAAAAAAAAGATCACAACAGAACCATTCACTTTTGAATATTATAACAATAGCTACATCCAACGTCACCAAATATTCTGACACACTACCGAAATGTAAAATTAATTACACCCAGCTTCCTAGTGGTCAACTTTTAAAGCTTAAACAAGCTCCAAACTGAGACACGCGAAAACCCCCATTACTCACTACTCAAAAACCATCAAGGATCAACAAATAACAAAGGCTAGGATCTTGGGTTGTTAGCAACCCACGCATGGCTTCTATTTACATAAAGGTCTCGCCCCACATTCTTTCACTCAACGAACAAGGACAAAGAATACAATCCCTTACTGTACTTCAACAGAAATTTCATGATCATCCCGTTTCTTTTCCCATGCTAGAACGAAAATGAAATCTCGATTCTCTTTATCAATATAAACCACTTCATCACCTTAAAACCAAGGCTCTGAAATTCACATAGGGAAAAAAATCAATTTAAAAGAGAACCACTGCATAAATCTTTTGTGGATGCATATCACTTTTACCAGAACAAATCATCTCTTTTACCAAAGCAAATCATTTCAAAAAAAGAAAGAAAACCGATCATGGAATCAAACCACTTCCACACAACCATCATATTTTCTCTCATGAGAAAGTGAAACACATTTCCCAATAGAAAACCACTTCACCACGCATATTTTAAATAAATATAACTCTAGTTGAACTAGAGATACAAACATTTTCAATTAGAACTTTCAAACATTACATTGGTTCGGTTATTTGCTTTAACTGATAATACCAAAAATGGCTTAATTTGTACGCTAAAGAGTGCAATCTAGTCATACAACTTTAAAGATGAATTCCACAATCATATCTTAAGCTGGAGCTCTTAGCAAAGATAGATGAATGGCGTTGACCAATGAAATAAATCATTTCAAAAACCATCAACAGATCACTTCATAATTATTCTCTATTTCATTCTCATTTTGAAACCTCAAAGTTAACTCTGCAGTTTGGCAACATTAACTCTAATCTGAGGAAGATCTAATGCACATAATATAGAATGCCTTAGCAAAAGACATTCATCCAAAAGACTATATGAACAATTTAATTCATACCTTTAAAAGAGGATTCACCTCTAATCCTACCATCCCTAGTATTCTAATACGCTTACCCTTAAAGGTTTTAACATTCACATTTTACCCGTTAAGAAACCCCATCAGGACTAAGCATAATTCACAAAATCAATTCTTCCTTTAATTACATTCTTTAGTAATTATAACTAAAAATTTATGATGCATATCATAACACATCAAACCATGTCTACCTCATCATGATCATCAAAGAGAAAGATGTCAATATTTTTAGCACATTCAACCTGATAGTTAATTCAGCACAAGATAGTGCATCAACATTTTCTTTTGTTCTACAAACCACAACAAGTCATCAATCACACACCTTCCTATACCAAGTTTAAGACATATCTTTTCAACAAAAGTTTCAACATAATCAACATAAAAATTTCATACTACCCATAAGTTGACATCTCAATAAAAGAAAAACTTATTCGATCGATTAGTGACTCCAAAAATTAAATATTATCTTTACGCAACATATATCATAAGAATGGATTTAAGATAGTCATTCGCTAAGGGTAAAATCAAACGCTATGACAATCATTCTATGTTTCCTCATTCTTTGATGACAACATGGATTAATCATTCCATTGATATATTAAAAAAATTATCACTTAGCAACAAAGTCCAACAAACTCCAGTACTTTACACCATCACATTGTCCTAAAAACTTCATCAAATAGAAAATTCTATACATTTTCAATCGCGATTTGTATTAGCATCAAGGGAACATGATTTCATATGTCCAATTATTTTAATAATTCGCAGCGACACATAAAATGACTCTAATCAATATTCACTTTATGGCCATCTACTAACACAATTAAATGCCTCTACCAACAGCTTATATTAGAATGTCTTTTAACAACTACCAAATTTACTTTAACAATAACAGTAGATTACATCATTTCAATGTTCTAACTACACATCAAAGTTTAAAGTTTTAAACATTCTCATTGGTCACCTACCCTAAAAATAACAGGGTGTGACCCCAATTTTTTTTTTAAGTAAAGCAACGATTCTCAAGCATGAACAAGAACACATTTAATCATTACTCACTATAGCATAATCCATGATAGTAGAGGGTTATTTAGTTTTAAATGGAAGATAACAACTACAATTAATTGATTCAACTCACAAGTTAATAAAGAAAAACTTCATTCTATAAGTTGCACAAATACATTCTATATAACATGCCAAACAATACTTCTTACTACTGACAAATTAGCTTAGTCACATGATTACTTACTTTATTTACATCTTTTTTTTTCAGAAAACCCAACCATATTTCACAACGGAACTCGACTATTAAATCACAAGATGACAAGACCAAACTTTGATATGCAAAAGCACTTCAAGACAAATCTCAAAATTTAAAACTTCCACGAAAGAAGATAGTTGAAAGGGTATTGTTTTTCACCAAAAGAAAAACCAAGCGATCATCTACTCCATTTTCTAATAAAGGCAGAAAGCATAAACCCTTAGAACTTAAGTTCTGCTAAAAAAAACAGCAACTTCTTTTAAGCGCGGAAACCGATATACACATACAAAAGGCAAAAATTCTTTTTTTTTGACGAAAAACAACCAACATTAACCAATAAAGCCAATTGCTAGAACGGTAGTAATAACAACCGATAAAGACTCATTCACTAAACACTTTCTCTTTGTCTCCGACCATTGAAGATATAATGAAAGCAACCTTCTCAACAAACTCTCCGATCTAAGACATACATAGACACAACTCTCCCATACGAGGGGTTCCTAAACCTTAGGTGGTGGCTCTACCCAACCACACCCACAACTAAGGCCTCTACCACGACCACGCAGACAACCATGGCCTCTACCACGACCACGCAGACAACCACTGAAACCCTTCGGCATATCTAATTCACATAATCACATTCCTTCAAGCCACTCAATCATAATCATAGCAATATACATCATCATAACACCATCATGTTCAACACATATAAATCATCAAATCTCAAATAAGATATTAAAGCGTAATGCAATGATTACCCATACCCTTTCTACTGTGCATCAGAGTGTGTCAAGTTTTAAATTAGTTAACCAACCTATATCAAATTTTAAGATTAATATCCTATGGCCAAATTTTAAAGAATATATACCTAAGCCAAGTTTCTAATTTCTCAAATCAAAATTTTATTTCACTCTAGAGTAATTTTCCAATTTCACACCACGGACCTAAAGCCCGCTCGATACTAATCAGAATAACACCCGGCATCTATCATGCCCGAATGCTACCAAACATAGAAACTACAACAATTAAATATCCCAAAACAAGCTAAATTCCAGCAATGTTACCAATTGCTAATACCGAAAATTCAAGACATAACATCTGTTTTTATCATGAATTTAGCAACGTTACTATCCCGGCAAGTAATATCAATATATAAAGCATCTAAAGAAGCAATGAACATAAATGTAACATCCACAAAATCTCATACTAACAGTTCCAATCTCACTACAAAAAACGAACCCAACGAGAGATTTAAGCACTCAATTGACCATTTAACAAGTTTCATGGCCTTTACTTATATCTAAGAATTCAAATCGTAACTTATAACATTGCCTAAAGTGAAATGCTACGTGAGGAGGTGTAGCTAATCCCTTATCCCGCATGCCGACTTTTGGTACCTAAAAAACAACATTAAACACAAGAGTGAGTTTAAAACTCAAGCAAGCATAATGAAATGAGTGAAAGAATCATTTAGCAGCAACAACATATTCATCATTTTCATATTCATAATATCGTTAACAATTCGTACTCATCTCCTTGAATAAGATGCAATACCATGCGATGCACATGTCCTCTCAAAGGCGTATACCGGTATAGCTGAGTGCACACCCGTCGGTGTGCACCCTCTTCCCCCTTCCATCCCGTAGATGGAGGGTGCCTACTCCTCGCTTCCATTAGCCACGGTGAATGAAATCACGATGTAGAACTTACTCTATGGCTCTCCGGATTAGTCATAACTTTCTCACCGGCTTTACCGGACTAGTTAGGACTTTCTCACCGCCCTGACCAGATTTCATGCCATGAATGCAACATGTACTAGTAACCCAAAACAACATGTACAACAATTTTATCTCATCTTGGCATAGCATTACTATGAATCAAGTCATCATATCCTGGTTAACATTAGACATAGCAAATTAATCTATCGCTTACTCGTTCATCACATAAGCATCAACATAACAAACCACTCATCAACTAGTCCATGGCACACACAGATCTCTATCAATTTCCTACCACACACTACCCATTCCAAAACACTTGCCTTAACCACGAGGAGCGGAGTGGCGCAAGGTTGAGGCCACTCTGAAGTCACACCACCTGAAAATAAATTGCATACATCTCAACACAATGCAATCACAGCACATGCAATAAGTTTAGCGACATCGAACTTACGCCCTACTCCAATTTTATTCTTTTCGCTCGTGAACAAAACCGCCCTTTGCTGTCCCGATGGTCTAAAGGTTATAAGTTCCACCCTTATAAACCAAACCTCAGGGACCAAGAACTTTATGAAACTACTAAAAATTACCCACTAGAAACATGTTAACCAATTCTCTCAAATAAAACATTTAGCCTTTCATCTTTAGCCCTGAAACCCAATCTGCTACCACACTGGACAGCAGACTTCAAAATAGCATAACTAATTTTATACAGTTCCAAATGAAGTAAAGGATAACATTTCTGAAATCTACAGTAAATTTCCTAACTTAATCTGGTCATTAAAAAATTTAATTCAACATCTAGATAGCCCTACTCTTCAGTTTTTCGCGACTGCTGCCAGAAGAGATAGATTCTGGACAGTAGTCACTAAAACAGCCATAACTTTTGAACTACCCAACCAAATTTCATGATCTTGGTCTCTAAATAAACTTAAGACGATTATCTACAACTTTTCCAACAGCCAACCCCTCTGAAAACGACTGGAACTATTTTTAATCTCTTCCCTAAGATTCAGATCAGCACTGCTCGAACCCAGATCTCGCCCCACAATACAAATTCTCCCCAAACCAATCTAATCACTGCACAAAACCTGAAATTCTATCAATTAAATCACCAAAACAGATCCACAAAAAACTCAAACCTGAAAGGGGGACGCCAGGGAGGAGGAGGCGTCGGGAGGAGCACTCGGAAGGGAGGGTGCAAGAAGAGGAGGCGCAGGGAAAGAAGAGGCGCAGGAGGAGGTGTGGCTGCAAGGGGAGGTAGGGTGGCTTTGGGGGGTGAAAGGGGAGAGTAGGCTAGGGTTAGGGAAACCCCCTATGGGCCATGACGCTCCACCTACAGCCCAGAATCAGCCCACACCAACCGAAATCTCTCTCGGAGGCTCAAAGATATCCCTCAAGACCCACACTAACCCTAAAATAGCCCACCGCCGCTCGAGTTAATTTTTTTTTAGATATTACAGCTTTCCTCTCCATTTCTTTTCCAATCATTGGTGTTCTGCTTGAGGCTTCCGTTTTGTCGGATTTCCCGGGGCGGAAGCTTCGATTTGACCCAAGAATCGCCCAAATCCGCTTGGATTGGACCCCGGTTCTGCCCCCAGCTGAAATTTCTAGGGTTTTAGCCTCAGTTCTTCCTCAGTCCGTTTGATTTGCGGTAAAATTCGGCTTCTTCTGACGATTTTTAATGCTTTTTTGGATTGCAGGGCACAAAATCCTGCAAAAATTTGGGCTTTTGGGCGTGAAATTTTGGGTGATTCGCTCGAATGGGGGATCATGTTGCTGTGGATGTTGGGGGGCTCGTGGCATCCCGGACCGAGTCCGCCGAGGAGGAAGCGACGGTGCTGATTGGGATGGTGGAGTGCCACATTTGCCAGGAGGAGGACTTGGCCAAGAACCTCGAGAGCACCTGCGCTTGCTGCGGCAGCCTCAAGGTACGTGCTTTCTTCGGCTCCAAACAAGCAGTTCTGGTTCCAATCCATATTAATAATATTGTTTGTCTCCATGTAAAGTTGATAGATGATAGATATTAAGGTGTTGAACAATGCGAAAGCCGAGAAACAAAAATGCCACATGTGTATAGTACATATGTGCAATGTGCTACGTGCGCAAGACATGCATTGGGACTTAAATCCTGAAGGACTTAGGCCTTGTTTGTTTCGGTTTTTTCACAGTCTTAAAAGTAGAAAAGTCAAAGCTGAAACAAACGACTGACTTTTAAGCCGGACTTAAAAAAAAGCCAAAAGCCTCCATATAGCTATAAGCCAAAATCCAGGTAAGATGTGCTTTTTTGGGCTTTTTGGGATGAAATAACCTTTTGCCACTGAAAGTCTCCAAAATTACCCACCAAATACCATCATATATAAACTCAAGAATCTTTCTCCCATCTCCTCATTTCTCCTCATCTTCTCTCGCTCCCCTGTGTGACATGCCTTGTCCTTCCGCCGCTTCGGTCTCTGCTGTCCCCGACCTCCTTCCTCCTCTATCATCCTCAGCCTCCTTCCTTCTCCACCGACCCGGATCAAGTTGATAAATAATTATGCTCAGAATGAAGTTTGATCTCAAGATTAATCTATGTTTTTCAATACGATATTCGGTGAAAAAAGTATGAAACATTTATATTAGATAAATTAGTACATAAGAAAAGTCCTTACAACCTTAAAGGGTATTTCAAACTTTCTAGCAATAAGCTACACCATTCAACCCATCAAAAAGTGAGGATACCAAACAACATGTCTTGACTTAAAAGCAGACGGCTTAAAAGCTCGTTAAGCTAAAAAGTTAGCTTTAAGCCAAAAGACAAAAAGTCTAAGCCGAAACAAACATGGCCTTAGGACAATTAGCTTAGCAGTTGGACTACAAGCTGATCGGGACCTCATGTAGCATGAATTAGTATTACTCCGTATGATGTAACTTTTAGAAGCATCTATATGTTAGGTGGCTCGAGTGTGTGTGATATGATCTTGTTTGCTGCTGTGGCTCTTGATACTATCAGGGAAAAGTTGTTCCATAAAGTGATGCTAATATGAGTGAATAGTTGCAAGCTGGCTAATCATCGTTGCTGCTTAAAAAGTGGGGCATCTTTTTTGCTTTCTGATAGCTACTTGCAACAAGCATATGGATGAAATCATAAGTGTTTGGTATCTTATTAGGATTGCCTTCAACTGAAGGCACTAAATCAAGTGTCATTGTTTACAAAATTACAAGTGGTTTAACTGCTTACCAAAAGTTGATACTAGCATTTTGTGTGATAGAAGTAGTTTGTGTTTACAAGTATTATTCTATTGCCATGTTGCTTTTAATCATGTGTTTGCTAAATGTTGTTCTACAACATTTTGTTGCACAACATGCTAACAGGGAATGTGTGCAACGATGGTGCAACGAGAAAGGAGACATAATCTGTGAAATCTGCCATGAGGTAAGCAGTTGTTTTTTATTTAATTTCACTTGTGGCATAATGACACTAATCCATCACCTGTTTTGTCATTACTTGTATTAGGACTCAAATTTTTTGTCTTTCTTCCTTTTCTTTTCTTTTCTTTTCTAAGTTTAGCACACTGGATTAGTGTGTTGCATTTCTATTTATTAACCTTTTCTTTTTCTTTGCCTAGCGCCTATGCACCATGTTTCTAGGTTTCATTTTTCAGCTATTGTTTAAGCATCTGACTTTCTCATCAAGTACTAGAACATACCAAAGTGAAAGAGTATCACACATTTGTATCAATTCACTGTAAACTTTGTTTTTGTAAATCAGATTATGAGTTTTTATTCTCTGTACTTGAAGAATTTCACTTGAGGGATCACAATATGATTCGAACTGTGTCAATTCACTGCTACTTTATTGCTGATTTTTTTCGTTGAGTTGTGTGTTCGGTTGGTGGATCCATTACAAGCTCATGGCAGATTTTTTTGTGGAGAGACTGGATATTCTAGGTAAAGCTAATGTGCTTCTTGCGTGTGTTAGGTAGTTGTTAGCCCCTTTTGATCTTGGTGCTTTTAGAAGCAATAGCACAATTGGAAGAAAAATGGAAGGCATAGAAATGCATCTTTGAAAATTGTTGTAAAGTTCTTGTTTCCTGATAGTGGTTTAGGTGATTAGTACAAGCAAAAGCAAAATGATAGGTGCTTGTGCAGTCTGTTGATAACCAAAGCTTCCTCAATGATCACTAGCCCTACCCAGATCCAGTGCAGTGTGCCGTGCCTAGCCCTGTCTTTCGAACAGCTCAGAGTGTTGTTCTTCTGTGAGTATTTTGCAAACTGCTCTCTTTCTGGTGCACTATTGTGTTGCTCAATGATGAAAATGGGTAGTTCAATGATATTGGCAATTAACTTTGTGGATTAAGCCTTGAACCGGTAGAATCACATGCTAGAAAGTATTGTTCTATTCACTGCTTGGTAGTCTGATCAATATTCATTCTTGTTGTTAATCTACTTGCTTCTGTTAGTAACTTTGTCACTGCTACGTTCGACAGAACAGATAACTTGTTTGATATGTAGATTATTGATTCTTTCAGTAATCTTGTTGTTTATCTGTTAATCAGAACATAGCTAGTGTATTTTGTCGACAAGTTAACTCTTGCTGATCTAAGTATTTTGTTGATTCGATTGGTAGAGGTAACTGTTTACTGACATAGATCTATCTATTGGTAGAAGTAATTGCTGGTTAGAAAGTCTCTGTTGGCTTGATCAAAAGTTCTATCTGATTGTTCCATAAGAACAAAGTACTTTGAAACTACATTGATTGATCTGAATGTTTCATATCTTCAGGATGTGCTAAAATCATCAGGCAGCAACCAGGAAATCTATTTTCTAATAAAGTTTCTCAGGATCAAGACATGGATAGTACATAAACTAGTACATCATAGTTGAAGTGCATAAACTAGTTGACGGTTATTTGGCATAAACTAGTTTGAATATAGCCGTTGCGATGACCGTTAGGACTTGACTCACTTAGTATAATATTTTTAATAATGACCATTACAACATTGCCGTTACAGGAAAATTCGAATTTAAAATTCCGGCGTTCAAATATAGTCGTTCGAATTTACCCGTTCAAAGATAACCGTTACAATGTGGTCGTCACAATAAATTTTAATTTTTAAATTCCCGCATTCAAATATAGATGTTTAAATTTATCGGTAAAAAACGGTTGCTGTTATGACGATTATGTGGAATATGATTAGAATATAGGAGAGAGAAAATAGAGAGTGTGATACGGAGAGTGTTGTTGGAGAGAGAGGAGATATGGAGAGGAATTTTTTGGAGAGTTTTCCAAATATAACTTTTGGAGAGTGAGATTTGGAGAGTGTTGTTGGAGATGCTCTAACCCAAAGCGTACTCGTAGCCGCCACGGTCGCCGAGTGCTGACGTGCAGCCACCGTATGCCACAATGAAGCCTATCAATAAAAAATCAAAATGATTAAAAATGATCACCTCCAAGCCCCTCCAGGTTCGGTGGGAGGGTGCGAAAAAAGGAAAGGTGGCGGAGCTGGAATGAGACATTGTGGTGGTGCATGCGCAGTGGCATCGGATGGAGACGCAAGATGTGGGGATTGGAGATCATACGAGGCTACAGCATGATCACTCTCACCGGGCCGCCGCACAACGCTCTAGCCTCACTGCCTCGCAATCGTGGCACGAGAGCTCGTCGCGCCACCCGCTCGCCTTTGCTTTATCCAGCCGGTTGCTTCACATTACCGCTTTCTCTAGCTTGTCGCTTCACACCACCGCTTCTCTCTAACCGAATCTGAGAGCCACTGGCTCAAATCCTACTGGATTTGGGCACTAGTGGCTCGGCTTCGACCGGATCCAGCCGAGAGAGGATGGAGGTGGCTATGATGCGAGGGCACCAGCGGACGTTAGAGGTGCAGATTGCCTACGAACGGGGAAGCGAGCACAGCTGTAGCCACACAGGGGAGGGGAGGGAAGGAGGATGTAGGGGAGTACGCCAGTGAGAGGGTGGCGTTGTGGTGTGGGGAGGAGGAGGTGGTGCCACCGCTTCCCCCCTCAACGCCCCTACCATTAGGACCTCATCTTGCAGTTCCTCTCTTCCTTTCTGCTTCCTCTCTCCCTTCACACCTCCTTTGCCTCATCATCAAATTGTCGGTCTCCACCGAATATCTTTGCCACTGGCCTCAAATCCCAGCGCATATGAAGTCTCCCTATCGTCCTTGATTCTCTCCCTCTCTGGATTTGCATTCTTCCTGCCGTCATCGTTGTTGGGGCCCAGATTCGGTTGCCTCATCGCCGAATCTAGCCTAGGGTTCCGTGTCTACAAGGCGTGACCATCGGCGTCAGCCCTAGCTCATCGTGCCCCCTCTTGGTCGATGAGGCTGTGATCTGGCATCCCTAGGGACCTCATCACCGAATTTGTTCTAGGGCTTCGTGTCGTCACGGTGGGCGGTGATGGCGGTGCGTCTACCAGGAGGGACCCAAGGAGGAGAGCTAGGGGCTTGGGGCAGAGGAAGGTGTGGCTATTGGATGACACTGTGAGGGAGGAGCAAGAGAGAGGGGGGTTGAGGGCCCATTTATCAGCACTAAATGTTTGTGAGGGGTGGTGGGATGGCAAATGAATCACCACCACTAACTTTTTTAAAGTAGTAAAGATAACCAGTACATAGCTACAATCAAACTACTATAAAAAAGATAGCTCTAGTTTGAATTTCAGTTCAAACTTGCTTGAACTAGTTATTAAATTAGTTAAACTCGACATCCAAAAAACTTCAAACTTTTTCTTAATGATACGTAAGAGAAATACCCGTTTTAGATTGTGGTGCTTACGCATCATGGTGTTCCAGTTATATATGTAGGACAATTAACTGGGACAATATGGTGCTAAACCAGGTATTTCCCTATGTATAGATGCCAATTTTTGGGATGTGTATATATATATATATATGTATATATATATATGTATATATATATATGTATACATGTGTATACACATACACATATATATACATACATATATATTCTTCAGCTACATGTACACACTATTCTTCAGCTACATATAGAATAGCCTATTATATGCTCCAGCCAGTCAACCGAGTCCGACCGTACCGAGCCTACGTATCCACTAATCAGTGCAACGCCCACTTTGTTTGTTGACTAAGCCAATGAGTTACATGGCCGATCAACTAGTAAATATATTTTCTAGTTTGTACTAAAATCTTTTTCTTTGATTTAGTCATAACTTTTTATTAACAGCTCTGATTGATGAACGGTTTTTACCAGTAGCTTACTGACAACGAGAGCAACATAATGATATAAATCTTGCCACTATACGCCATATGAATGAGATTTTACTGCCATATAAATGAGTTTTTACTGCCAAATGAACACTAAATTACTAAATGTGTTATAAGATTTTACTATTGCACACTCTACAGGCTGCTGAACCCTCTAGCATAATAGCATATATTTTACTACCGTATATATAGATTTTACCATCCGTGTATATATATTTTACTATCATGGCAGAGGATTCAGTAGCCTGTGGAGTTTGTGCAGTAGTAAAATTTTACAATATATAGATTTTACTATATTTGTATGTTAGATTTCACTGCTAGGTCCCAAGCCGAGATGTGATGGGATGGTTTCTTGTGTCCGGTCTGGACCAGTGAGGCAGTGTCGACCGGTGTGTGCATCATACTGCTGGAGATAAAGGCCGCGAGGAGCAGGCAGGTGGCCACGCTCGCGTACGTGACGATGGTGCACCGGCGCTTGTCGTTCCAGAGCACGGCGAGGTCGGCCTCCAGGCCGACGTACGTAGAACATGTAGAAAATGCTCGCCTCAGACACGTACCAGCCGTACATGTCCTCCACATTCTCCACGTCGACGTGAACTATCATCTCGTGCAGGCCCAGGCTAGCCACGATGATCCCCGCCTGGAAGCAAGCAACAATTAATGTGCATGCATGCACATCGGTTAATTCGTGTTGCGTGCCGGACGGGAACAGGACTCAACATTCAGGCGGAAGCAGCAGTCAAGCGAGTCGGTAGAATTTCAGTGTGTGTTTGTCTGCAGGACAGGATAGGGAAGTTCAGAGTGTATGGTGCGGTATTGAGTTTTGGGTCCCATCTGTAATAGACTGGTAGGGGAGAGTTTAAATACGGTGAGGCATGACTTGTGTAAGGGGTCGAACAATAGAATCCCAATCTGAAATGCTATCTGTTCTTCCGTCCCTTTCTTGCTATTCTTCCAAACCATTCTCTACTCTCAATGATCATCACAATTCGTTAGATAAATCGATGTCATTAAAAGAAGAAGATAGAGCTTGCATGGCGTGCATGGTGCGGTGCATACGAGGATCTGGGAGATGGCGCTGGGCAGGTTGTACATGTATCGGCCGAGGGAGAGGTCGATGAACTTGCCGAGCGCGATGACGACGGCCGACTGGATAACGATGAGGAACAGCTTGTCCAGGGACACGTTCTGGACCATGGGGTTGATGCCGCAATCGGTGGATCTCGCCATGCTTCCGGCTCGTCGAGAGCCAGCGGCGGAAGGATTAGGCGGCCGTGCTACGGCTGGCGAATGTGGGGTGGGCACGGCGGCCTGCTTCCATGGGATGTGTAGAATTGAGGAGGCCTTTTTGTTTGTTCGTGGGGCGCTTAGCTAGAGATCACTGGACCAGACCGGACACAAGAAACCATCCCATCACATCTCAGCTTGGGATCAGCAGTGCAATCTGGCATACATAGATAGTACTCGCTCCGTTGATTAATATAGGGCGTGTTTTGGTTTAGCTCATAGACCCAGAGCAAGTGTGAAATCACTAATATGCCCATTGAACCATTGTATAGGATGTTAGTTAATGCATAAAACGGTTGGCAAGCAGTTAATGCATACATGGGCTTGTAGTATTAAATCAGTACGCACGCATGCATACATGAATTTGCACCAGCTCTTGCACTTGCGCACTCAGTTTCTTAACAATTTCAAACAAAAAATTTGCTGCCGCTAAATCCTAATGCATTCGAAATGAAAATTTAGATGCCTCATGAATCCTAATGCCAAACGAAAATATAACCGCCAAAACGTGTTATAAGTAGGAGTATATTTCAGCGGCACAATAAGTTGTTCGATTAGCTCTGAGCGGATAGCAAGAAACTTCGCAAGAAATGCTGCCAGACCTCAATGAACCATTGCTTGAACTCAATATTAAGGGGATGTTTGGGATAGCTCCAACTTCACCAAAATCCGTGGAGTTGGTGGAGCAGAGTATTCCTAGCTCCAGAAATTTATGGAGCTAGAGCTGTGGGTACATTAAGAGTGTTTAGATGTGTCATCTTGTTTACATTTTAGACTAAAAATATAAACTTAATTCACTTTATTTTAGCCTACAAATTCCAGCTCTGAGGTGGAGTTGGGATCTGGAGTTATACCAAACAGGACCTAATACTCCAAGAACTAGTTGATGGAGTAAAAGAGCACGAATAATTGTGTTGCATAGGTGATGGTATACGAGGTGAAATTGCATGCATGTATGCTTTGGAACTTCAACTGACAGTTGGCTTACCAAGGAAGTAAATAAGGGCATTAGAGAAAACAAATCACTAGATTTGCTTTGAAAACTGTGTGCGCCCTATATTAATCAACAAGTTCAAAATCAAAACACGCCCTATATTAATCAACGGAGGGAGTAATACATATATATACATCATATAGACACACGGATGGTTACTATTATGCTAGTGAGTTCAGCAGCCTATGAAATATGTATAGTAGTAAAATCTTACAATACATTCAGTAATTTGGTGTTCATTTGGTAGTAAAATCTGATTCATGCGGCGCTTATTTGTGAGACTTATATCATTCAATTCCTCTCGTCATCAGTAAGATATTGATGAAAATTGTTTGTGAATTGGAGCTGCCAATAAAAAATTATGGCTAAAACAAAGAAAAAAGATTCTTATACAAACAAGAAAATATATTAACCAGTTGGTTTAACACCTAGCTGATAGTCAATTGGGACAATTTCGTTGCACCTGGTTGGGGATTCTACACGCAACTGTAGAATAGTGTGTGTATATATATAAATGCTATTCTATAGCTGCGTGTAGAATAGCCTATTCTACTCTCAGGCTATTTAACCCAGTCAGACCGAGCCTTCAAACAAACCAACTAATTAATGTGTCGTATCACTTAAAATGTGTATACGATAGCCCAAAATAAGTAATTAATGCATCGCATCATTTGAACCGCTAGTAAGTTGCGTTCCTAGTTTGTACATTCTTTATTTTAGCCGTAACTTTTTTTTGATAGCTCCGATTTACAAAAGGTTTTCACCATTAACTTACTGATGATGAGAGCAATATAATGATATAAGTCTCGCTAATAAACGCTGTGTGTATCGATAGTAAAATCTATATATACCGATAGTAAAATCTGATTCATGTGGTGAGATTTATATCAATGTGTTGCTCTCGTCGTCAATAAGCTACTAGTGAAAACCATTGGTGAATCGGAGCAATCAATAAAAAGTTATGGCTAAAACAAAAAAGAACAAATTCTAGTTAAAATAAGGAAACACGTTACTAGTTACGTTGCATGACTGACTAGCAAGTGTGTTTCTTTATTTGTATATGAATCTAATTTTTTTTGTTTTAGTCATAACTTTTTATTGACAGCTTCGATTCACAAACGGTTTTCACTAGTAGGTTACTGACGATGAGAGCAACACACTGATATAAGTCTCACCACATGAATCAGATTGTACTACCCATAAATATAGATTTTACTATCGATATACACGGTATTTATTAGCGAGACTTGTATCATTATGTTGCTCTCGTCGTCAGTAAGCTAATGGTGAAAACCTTTTGTGAATCAGAGTTGTCAATATAAAAGTTACGGCTAAAACAAAGAAATTAGATTCATGTACAAACTAGGAACGTAAATTACTAGCGGTTTAGATGATGGCATGTATTAATTACTTATTTTGGGCTATCAAACTTATAAACTTTTACTATCCTGAAAAAAAGAATTTATTACTTGTTGTCTGTAAGGCCCCCATTTTCGATAAATGAATATCGAAAATGGATACCATGTGCATACAAGATACTAGTCCCATGATCGGTGGCTAAATGCGCACAAATACAAATTGATATCACAGTCATACACAACTTTATTATTACAGTGAAGCAAATACATAACATTCTTACAATACCAAAAGTAAAAGCATAACAATGGAGACATTCATCTTGTAGTATGCCATTTATCCCAAAATCCCCACAGCAAAGCGACAAGGAGAACCCTAATAAAATTCATCGTTCACATCCCGAATCTGCATCGTAAAAGGTATCGTCGGAAATCAGTTCTTCACCTAAAATTATCAACATGGCAAGTTGAGTACTTTTGTACTGCAAGACTTTTGCAAAACCTATTATAAATGCAGGCCATTTCAAGGAAAGGCTCATGGTGGTTTTGCATAAAGCTAAAATTGAATGTAAATCTTGATTAATAGATTGAAAAGTGAACTTTAAGTAAAGGCGACTTAATTTAAAAAGTAACATATGTAAGCACAAATAAGTCTCATGTACCGTATCATGCCCATTTCAAGAATCATTTCTCTTGTCGCGCAAATTTTTGAGTAACCATTCCTACCAGGTCGGTAGAAATTGAGTTTTATGAAAAATAAAAACAGCTAACTAGTCTTTGGCGCACCAAGATTCCCATAACCGCGGAACGGCTTTTGAAAAGTTTTACACTCTGCGAGTTGTGCGGCTTTACCCACAAGTAATGATCAACCTCTTTTGCGGGCCAAGAACACACTTCCTTTGGTGTGTCGGCAAGGAGATCATAACAAAACCGTTACATTGTTTAACCCTAACTTTGCACCACCCGGTGGCGTCAAACCCGTACTATGGTATTTATGTTTGCACACCATGCACAATAATGATTAAGTATGTCCATAGTATGGCATTCACCGTTATATTAGCAAGCGTGACTCCCAACACCTCGGTGTGGGCGCCCTCTGAGCAACCATCCTTGAAGAAGCTCGTACTACTCCGACCTACCAATGTGCAAAGCTAGTTTTAAGCAACTTAATAGGTTAAGACTGTCCCATACCAAAGACTTGTGGTTGTGCGGTAAATTCTTGGGTTTAACGAACACGTAGTTCGGTCCTTAATCGACACGGGCAATAATCTCCACCTACACTACGTACAAGTCTCTTGTACACCCGCTATTGCCGATAATTACCCGCATCAAAATCATAGTTTTATTTTCATTTTTGATCAAAATACCAACCATAAGATGGTCATACCCTTTTGAAAGTCATATCCAACATTTTTAAACATATCAAGTTTTATGTTCATTTAAGCATGGCTAAGCATAACACTATGCGTGAGTAACCTAGATTGACATCATGTCTCGCCTATGCTATTCTAGGGTTATCAAGGTTCACAATTCCATACTTATCAAGGAAGTTCTATATGACAATAGGTACGACTACCAATACCCAAAATATAGCAGACTTTAATAAAAGTAAAGTATGCGATAAAACATTTAATGAAAACATTTATAAAGCGGGATCAATATGATCAAAGGGGTGCTTGCCTTGTTGATGGTCTTGACGTCAAACTCGATCGTCGAACTCACGAGTTTCGTCGGTGCTACACGTCGAATAATAATAACATGGCAATTCCAACAAAGCGAAAGGATCGGACATAAGAACCAAATAAAATCAAGTGTTTGGAATCAACATATTTGTTGTTCATCGATTTACAAGTTCCATGTTTATTTTACGATTAGGTTCCAATATTAACAAATCTTATTATCTTGAATAATTCATTTTATTTATCATTTCAGAGACCATTTTACAGGTTTTACTATTCTGGATTTTCAATTTCTAAATTTCAAATTATTTAAATTGCTATTATGAAGCTACTTTCTTACCCTATATTATACTTTAATGATTTTCCATGGTACACCTAAGTATTTTTGCATATTCAGGTTCCTAGCAAAGCATGGAATCTAATAAAATTTGTTTCATTCAATTTGAAGTTGAATTGCGAAATTCTATTAACAACATATTTCAAATTCTTTTTTTAAATTTAAATCTTGAATTCAAACAGAGTTCATTTTGAAATATTTTCGCATATTCTGAATCTACTTGATTTTATATGAATTTAGAAATTTATTTCACTTCATTTGGTTGGATAGTTCAAAAGATATTCAAGTTTGAATGCATTCGGTTTTGAAAATCGAAAATCGAATTTATACCAAAAGGGAAAGTACGCCTTCAACTGCAGCGCTTTCCGATTTTTGCGCTGCGTCGGACCGAGGCAATCGACATGCCGGGCCGGATGGCGCGAGACGCCGGGCGCGGTGCGGTGCCGTCGCGGGACCACGTTGTCGAGCGCGTAGCGGTGACCTCTGGGCCAGCGGCGGCGGCATAATAACGCGAGCAGGACCGACGGCATGGACCCGACCGCCGGTGACCCGACTGAGACATGGTTTGCGCGGCGCGGCGGCGGCACTGGCGGAATCACGGAATGGATTCCAGATTCTTGCTCGGTGAGTCGTGCGCATCTATGGGTGGTGGCGCTTGGTAGGAGATGGCGGAGGCGACACGCCACCGGAGAGGGGCGGCGGAGCACACTGCTCACCGGTGTTCCGGCGAAACGGCGGCATCCCGAGACAAATGGACACCACCACGAGCATCAGAGCACCACAGTGATCTCATTTTTGGGTTCGGGCAAGAAAATGAGTAACGGAGGGGGTGATCTCACCGTCTTGAGCTGCGGCGGCGGAAGGAAGTCGTGGGAAGCTCACCGAGAAGGAGAGACTAAATTGAGGTAGGGGAAAGGTTCCTGGGGTGTCTAGGTTGCTTTGGACGAGGTGGTTCGAGGGATGGTGCAGTGGAGAGTGAGTTCGAGCTTTCTCCTCTTTTTCGGGTTTTTGGCCGGAGATGAGGAAGAAGAGGGTGGTGGCGATGTCGAGGAGGTGTGGCTCGGTTTCTTTGGTTCCAGGAGAATGCACGAGTGAAATGCGGCGCTTTGGCGGGGTTTAAATAGAAGGATGAGGCGGTTTGCACCTTTGGTGAAGACAGAGAGGAAGGCGGCGGCTTGCGCGGCGATTTCTCGGCCGTTCAGCGTGGGAGAGAAAGCACGAGGCCGAGGCGACGCGGGCGTGGCGAGGCGACGTCTGCAGCGCATTAGGCGTCGAGTTGCGGCGCGGGTGGCGACAAAACGGGAGAGGCGGCGCTGCTCTGGCGAGAGAACGGGAAAGAACGGGAGAGAAACGGAGAAGGTGAAGCTGACAGGTGGGGCCGGGCTGTCAGCGAGAGAGGGCGAAGTCGGCAAAAGAGCACAGCTGTCCAGGCGGGCCCACATGTCAGCGAGACAAGATTATAAAACTCAGAATGAATCTGGACAGATCAGGGTAAAGTCGGTAGCTTAGGCCAGAAGATAAAATCAAAATTTTACAAAACTTTTTACTGAGGTCAGCAAGGTAAAGATCAAGGTCTAGTAAAATTTTCAAATAATTTTGACGAATATAAATATTATTAAAAATCTGACAATGCACTGTTAATGATTTTCACTGATTCTGTTTTCCATTTAATCGAAGGATAAAATCAATTTATTATTTTATGAAACTTTTTGAAAGGATTGGAAATGATATTTTATACCTCGTGAAAAATTTTCATAATTTTATATTTTATATTTTATTTTTAATAATTCTGACACTGCATTTTTCCTCTTTTCTTATTGACTGTTTTTGAATTTCTAAAATTAATAAATGAAGAGATAAATTCATGATATTTTTACCAGGGTTGGGTTAAGTTAATATGTCGGCATGGTTAAATTTTCAACTAGGGTTAAGGTAAGAAATATTCTGAACAAATCTTTTGATTCAGATTTTCTCTTTGACTTTTCATGATTATCTTTGTATTTTATTTTATTTTATTAATGCCAGGATAGAGCAAGAGGCACAATCATGATTCTGAGATCTTTAAGGATTTTACTGACTTTGTATTTTTACCTTTTTACCTTTTACCATTTTACCATATAGCATTTTGGATTTCTTTTAATGGTAAAAGCCAAAAGAATTTCTTTTAATACAAGAAAAATCAGAAAACATAACAATAAATCATGTGGGTATTTTTAATATTATATTTTTCATTTTATTGAATTTTGGGTCGTTACAAATCCACCCCCCTTACAAAAATCTCGTCCTCGAGATTTGAAGAGGATTAGAAGAAATCAGGAAATTCTTTTCGGAGATGATCTTCACGTTCCCAAGTTGCTTCATCTTCTGTATGATGACTCCATTGAACCTTCAACATCTTGATTGTCTTGTTCTGGTCCGCGTTCCGCTTCTTCCAGAACACGAATTGGATGTTCTTGATATGAAAGATCTGGTTGAAGATCGATATTCTCCAGGTTGGTCAATTCGGAGGGAACACGAAGACATTTCTTAAGTTGCGACACATGAAAGACATTATGAACCTCTGACAGTTGAGGTGGCAGTTCCAACTTATATGCCATCTCGCCCATCTTCTCGAGGATTTGGAAAGGTCCAATATATCGCGGAGCTAACTTGCCACGAATTTGGAAACGACGAACTCCACGAAGAGGAGAAACCTTCAAATAGACATGGTCGCCAATCTCGGTTAAGTTCTCGTCGGCGGTTGTCGGCGTAACTCTTTGACGAGATTGCGCTTCTTTGAGACGGCTTCGATCACGTCTACTTGCTCTTGCGCTTCTTGAATAAGATCTGGACCAAAGAATTTTCTTTCACCAACCGGACCAAAGAGGGAGTTCGCATTTTCTTCCATACAAGGCTTCAAAGGAGACATTTGAAGAGTGGATTGAAAATCTTGTTGTAAGAAAATTCAAAGAAATGCCAAACTTTTCTCCCAATTAGAGCCATATGATAGCACACGGGCTCTCAACAAGTCTTCAATTTGATTTATCCTTTCCGTTTGCCCATCCGTCCGAGGGTGATAAGTCATCTTGAAATTTAGCTTAGTCCCTAGAAGTTTGTGCAAACTTTCCCGTAATCGAGAAGTAAATTGAGATCCTCGATGCAAACAATGGTCTTGAACACCGTGCAAGCGCACAATGTTATTCGAGATAGAGTTACGCAAGCTCATCTCCTCGATTGGTGACTTTCACCGGAATGAAATCGCCACCTTGGTTAACCGATCAACGATAACCCAAATTGAATCATGACCTTTTCGAGTCTTTGGCGGACCGGTTATGAAATCCATCGATATCATCCCATTTCCATTCGGAATCTTCAAAGGTTGCAAAAGTCCAATGGGGCGTTGATGCTCGGCTTTGACACGACACACATCGCAGATAGCAACGTATGCAGCAATATCTTTCTTCATACCGCCACCAATATTCCGTCGGAGATCTTGGTACATTTTCGTACTTCGGGATGGATCGAAAGAGGGACTCATGAGCTTCTTTAAGAATTAAGTCCTTAAGTTCAGGGTCATTGGGAACATAGATTCGATTCTTGAACATGAGCACTTCATCTGAATCTTCATGGAATTCGGATTCGGCTCCATTCTTCAATTCTTCCCGAATTTTGATGATAGATTCATCTTTGAGTTGAGCAGCTTTAATTTGGGACTTTAAGGTTGGTTGCACTTCAAGTGTAGCCAGAAATCCTTTTTCAACAATTCCTAGATTAAGCTTTTGGAACTCATTGATGAGATCTGATTGGTTGGTATGATAGGAGACAGAAAGACAATGAAGTTTTCTGCTAAGAGCATCAGCTACGACATTAGCTTTACCGGGGTGGTATTGAATATTAAGGTCGTAGTCTTTTATCAACTCCAGCCACCTTCGCTGTCTTAAATTTAAATCGGGCTGGGTGAAGAAATATTTCAAACTCTTGTGATCTGTAAAAATATTGCATCGATTACCAATGAGGTAATGACGCCAAATTTTAAGAGCATGCACCACTGCAGCCTAACTCCGATCATGAGTTGGATAATTAAGCTCATGGGGTCGAATCGACGAGAGGCATAAGCAACAACCTTGCCTTCTTGCATCGAACACACCTAATCCACTTCGAGATGCATCACAATAAACATCGCTCTTATGGACATCGGGTAACACTAGCATTTGTCATGAGTTAACCGATTCTTGAGCTCTTGAAAGCTTTCTTCACATTCTGAGGTCCATTCAAACTTCTTTTCTTTCTTTAGCAACTAAGTCAAAGGTCGGGCTATTTTGGAAAAGTTCTCGATGAAACGACGATAATATCCCGCTAAACCGAGAAAACTTCGAATTTTGGGTGCAGATGAGGATTCCCAATCCATGATTGCTTTGATTTTACCGATCGATGATATGCCTCCATTGGATAGAATATGCCCGAGAAAAGCAACTTCTTTTAGCCAGAATTCGCATTTCTCGAATTTGGCATAAAGCTTATGCTCGCGAAGTTTCTCGAGCACCATACGCAAATGTTGCGCATGATCTTCTTTAGATTTGGAATAGATAAGGATATCGTCGATGAAAACCACGACGAACTTGTCTAAATACTCCATGAATACTTTATTCATGAGGGTCATAAAGCTGGCAGGAGCATTAGTAAGTCCGAAAGACATTACGGTGTACTCATACAATCCGTAACGCGTGGTAAAAGCGAGTTTTGGAATATCTTGGTCGATTTTCAATTGATAGTACCCATGTCTTAAATCAATTTTTGAAAAGACTTGAGCACCAGTCAACTGATCAAATAGATCGTCGATACGAGGAAGAGGGTATTTATTTTTGATTGTCACATCATTTAAGGCTCGATAGTCCACACACATGCGTGTACCACCGTCCTTTTTGGGGACAAAAAGAACTGGACTACCCCACGGAGAAGAACTAGGTCGAATGAACCCTTTCTTTAATTGCTCATTAATTTGCTTCTTTAATTCGACTAAGTCATGAGGGGGCATACGATAGGGACGCTTAGAAATAGGAGCGGTTCCGGAACAAGATTGATAACAAATTCCATATCTCATGCGGAGGAAGTCCAGCAACTCATCCGAAATACATCGGGATATTCGAAACTATAGGAATTTGGTGAGTTCTTTGGTTATGGCGAATGTAAGAAGGATTGGGATTTTTCTCAACTTTGGATGGAGGAAAATTCTTCGAACACCTTCGAGTTCACAAGAGAGATTGATCGATTAGCACGATCTATGCATCCTTTATATTTAGATAACCAGTCCATGCCAAGGATCACATCTAAACCGGGTGTTTCTATGAGGATGAGATCAGCGTGAAATAATATTCCATTTATTTCAATACTGATACCAGGACAAATTTTTGTTGACTTCATGGTTGATCCAGGGGAAAAGATTAACATTTTGGTAGAGAGAAGGTCGGATTTGATTTCATTTTGATCGACAAACTTCTTTGAAATAAATGAATGCGATGCTCCAGAATCAAACAATACCAAGGTAGATACTGAATGAACAGGAAACATACCCAACACGACATCAGGGGCGTCGCTGGCTTCTTCGGCGGTCACATGATGCAAGCGACCGCTACTTGAATTCCGGTTTGCAGCAGATACTGGTTTAACTGCTTGAGTTACTCCAGCACCTTGCGGTCTTCCAGGGGGACGCTGAACACCTTGAGCCGACTGATGATTCGGAGCTTGAGTCTTCTTTGGACATGCATTAGCGTAATGACCACGCTCATTACACCGATAGCATGTGACATCCGCTGCTTGATTTTGATTCCCAGCAGGCTTCTTTTCAGATGTGCCAAGCTGCCTAACAGAAGGCTGCCGAGGTCGAGGAGGTTGACCTTGACGCCTTTGCTGCTGATAAGGAGCAGAAGGTCGTACATTGGTGGGTTGACCAATGCGCGGCCTTGCAGGGCTAACATTTACAGACTTGCGAGCCATCCACTTCCTTTTACGATTTTCCATAATATTCTTGGTACTGTGTTCGGCTATAATAGCTTTATCCACCAGTACTTGAAAATCATGGAAATCATGAATAGCTAGGATATGCTTCACTTCATCATTTAGATTATCTCAGGCGTTCAATTCTTCTCGCTTGAGCGCTACTTCCGAGGTTGCATACCGAGCAAGATAATTGAAGCGGTGGAGATATTCCATTACAGACATATTCCCTTGACGAAGATCCAAGAATTCCCGCTTCTTGAGATTTACCAGACTAGAAGGAATATGAGTCCTTCTAAAAGCTTCCTTGAAAGATGTCCAAGAAATTTGCCGCCTTCAGTGAATAGATGAAATTTTCCCACCAAGAAGTCGCTGCTTTGCAAGCGATACGAAGCATAAAGCACTTTCTCATGGTCACCGTGCATTGAGCAATGGCCAACTTGCTTTCAACCGATCTTAGCCACCATCCGCCTCTAAAGGGTCAACAGAGAGGAGAAGGTCGGGGTCGGGTTTTAAGAACTCGCCAACTTAGATTGACGATTAGCTTCAACACTTCGCTCCGCATCCACGGCACCGATATTAGCCGTATTCGCACCACCTTGAAGAAGAAGGGTATTCGTCTGCCGTCCTGCTCAATCATCGCCAAGACTTGAGCCATCGAGGCGGTCCCGCAATCGCTCTTGAGGACAGCTCCTTGGGCTTGAGCTGCTTTGCTGAGGCGCGGAGATTCTGACGAGCGGGTTGACGCGACGAAGAAGCTCGGCGAAGGATGAACTGGTTTGGCAAAGCCGAGTGGTTAAAGCCACTCTTGGAGATCGATTTTCAGAGTTGCCTCCGTCTCCATTATCTCACTTAGAGACCGTGACTGCATCCGAAGGGCATAAAGAGGAGAGTGATGGGTAAGATTTTAATTCATTTAATTTCGATAGTTATTTCATTATTATCATTCATAAGTTATTATTATCAAGGATCACAACATCGTAAAAATATTAACAAGAATGTTAAATATTTACGAGTAGGAACCATAAGCACACAATAAAATTCACAACCAAAAACTTTTTATTCCCACTTTTAATATGTACAAGCAAAAGGCATTACTACTAACATTTACTATCGACATCTAACTACGTAGCTAAAAGGAAAGTAACCAAAAGTTACTTCTTATTTTCTAACTAGACTCACTCGACTGACTCCATATCCACACTACCTACTGAAGACCTACAGGTAGAACTCTCCGTGTCCGAGGAAGGAAAAGTCCCTCGACGACGGTATACCTGTGGTCTCTGAGAACGACGCAAAACAACACTGCCTGGATCTACATGGATTCTAGGCAAACGAGGTCGACTACCTACAACTGACATCCGTGCCTGACCATACCTTGGCGGTGCTCGGGTTTCATCCACGGGCACTTGAGGTGCTTGCCTCAACACTGACCGCGGTACCAAACCTCTAGCTAGACAAGGAGCAATAGCTTCTTCCAAGTACGCTATCCTACGCCTAGCTTCCCGATACTCTGAAACTACTTGCCGACAATACTGATCTGAGGTGTTAATGAATTCCACTAAGTTTCTTAAAGTGGTATTTGATAACCCAGTGGAATCCATATAACAATTTTCCCCACCAGGTGGCCGAGAAGGAATTCTCCTATATGCAACTGCCAATTCAGGTAATGCATGACGCAGCCTGACAATTGCATTATAGGCCGCTTCGTTCATGGCCATCGTGATGGAAGATCCTGAACCCTCAAAAGATCTATCCCCTTCACCATACTCGACTCTAGCAGGGATATCTACCCTTGCTATATACTCCACCGAAACTGAACTAACAGGGGCATGGAATACTATATATCTAGGATTCTCAGAAAAATGGGCAAATTCCAGCAGACGAGTAAGGTATCCCATCATGCCTAACTTTCCTCCGAGTAGACATATAGCATGGCGCATAGCCTCCCATCGCACATTTAACAAGGAATTAATATTCTGATTAAATGTAAGATAATGAATTATTGGAGGAAAAGATTCTAGTAGAAATTTTTAAAATGAAAAGAGTTAATAACAAATATTTATTTAGCACAACCAAAAGAACATACTTAAAGAATAAACTGAAAAGATGACCTAATTCATCATTTTAGTTTTAGAAGCCTAATTTCATTTTAAGTTCATTTACGCCCAAACTATTTAAGGTTTCTACACCAAAGATGGCTCGATACCAACTTAAGGCCCCATTTTCGATAAATGAATATCGAAAATGGATACCATGTGCATACAAGATTAGTCCCATGATCGGTGGCTAGTACGCACAAATACAAATTGATATCACAGTCATACACAACTTTATTATTACAATGAAGCAAATACATAACATTCTTACAATACCAAAAGTAAAAGCATAACGGTGGAGACATTCATCTTGTAGTATGCCATTTATCCCAAAATCCCCACAGTAAACCGACAAGGAGAACCCTAATAAAATTCATCGTTCACATCCCGAATCTGCATCGTAAAAGGTATCGTCGGGAAATCAGTTCTTCACCTAAAATTATCAACATGGCAAGTTGAGTACTTTTGTACTCATAAGACTTTTGCAAAACCTATTATAAATGCAGGCCATTTCAAGGAAAGGCTCATGGTGGTTTTGCATAAAGCTAAAATTGAATGTAAATACTGATTAATAGATTGAAAAGTGAACTTTAAGTAAAGGCGACTTAATTTAAAAAGTAACAGTATGTAAGCACAAATAAGTCTCATGTACACGTATCATGCCCATTTCAAGAATCATTTCTCTTGTCGCGTGAAATTTTTGAGTAACCATTCCTACGGTCCTGTAGAAATTCAGAGTTTTATGAAAAATAAAAACAGCTAACTAGTGCTGGCGCACCAAGATTCCCATAACCGCGGGAACGGCTTTTCGAAAAGTTTTACACTCTGCAGAGTTGTACAGCTTTACCCACAAGTAATGATCAACCTCTTTTGCCAGGCCAGTAACACACTTCCTTTGGTGTGTCGGCAAGGAGATCATAACAAAACCGTTACATTGTTTAACCCTAACTTTGCACCAGCCCGGTGACGTCAAACCCGTACTATGGTATTTATGTTTGCACAGTCACTGCACAATAATGATTAAGTATGTCCATAGTATGGCATTCACCGTTATATTAGCAAACGTGACTCCCAACACCTCGGTGTGGGCGCCCCTACGAGCAACCAGTCACTGAAGAAGCTCGTACTACTCCAGCCTACCAATGTGCAAAGCTAGTTTTAAGCAACTTAATAGGTTAAGACTGTCCCATACCAGCACTTGTGGTTGTACGGTAAATTCTTGGGTTTAACGAACACGTAGTTCGGTCCTTAATCTGACACGGGCAATAATCTCCACCCTACACTACGTACAAGTCTCTTGTACACCCGGCTATTGCCAGTAATTGCCCGCATCAAAATCATAGTTTTATTTTCATTTTTGATCAAAATACCAACCATAAGATGGTCATACCCTTTTGAAAGTCATATCCAACATTTTTAAACATATCAAGTTTTATGTTCATTTAAGCATGGCTAAGCATAACACTATGCGTGAGTAACCCAGATTGACATCATGTACTGTCTATGCTATTCTAGGGTTATCAAGGTTCACAATTCCATACTTATCAAGGAAGTTCTATATGACAATAGGTACGACTACCAATACCCAAAATATAGCAGACTTTAATAAAAGTAAAGTATGCAGTAAAACATTTAATGAAAACATTTATAAAACTGGGATCAATATGATCAAAGGGGGTGCTTGCCTTGTTGATGGTCTTCGACGTCAAACTCCTGATCGTCGAACTCACAGGTTTCGTCGGGTGCTACACGTCGAATAATAATAACATGGCAATTCCAACAAAACGAAAGGATCAGACATAAGAACCAAATAAAATCAACTGTTTGGAATCAACATATTTGTTGTTCATCGATTTACAAGTTCCATGTTTATTTTCTGATTAGGTTCCAATATTAACAAATCTTATTATCTTGAATAATTCATTTTTATTTATCATTTCCAGAGACCATTTTTACAGGTTTTACTATTCTGGATTTTCAATTTCTAAATTCTGAAATTATTTAAATTGCTATTATGAAGCTACTTTCTTACCCTATATTATACTTTAATGATTTTCCATGGTACACCCTAAGTATTTTTGCATATTCAGGTTCCTAGCAAAGCATGGAATCTAATAAAATTTGTTTCATTCAATTTGAAGTTGAATTGCAGAAATTCTATTAACAACATATTTCAAATTCTTTTTTTAAATTTAAATCTGGAATTCAAACAGAGTTCATTTTGAAATATTTTCGCATATTCTGAATCTACTTGATTTTATATGAATTTAGAAATTTATTTCACTTCATTTGGTTGGATAGTTCAAAAGATATTCAAGTTTGAATGCATTCGGTTTTGAAAATACAGAAAATCAGAATTTATACCAAAAAGGGAAAGTACGCCTTCACTGCGAAAACGCGCTTTCCGATTTTTGCGCTGCGTCGGACCGAGGCACTGACATGCCGGGCCCAGATGGCGCGCGAGACGCCGCTGCGCGGCGGCGGTGACGTCGGGACCACGTTGTCGAGCGTGCGAGGTGACCTCTGGGGCCGCGCGCGCAATGGCTAATAACGCTTCAGGAGACCGACAAGATGGACCCGATCGCCGCGACCCGACTGAGACATGGTTTGCGCGGCTCGCCGGCGGCGAAGCACGGCCGGAATCACGGAATGGATTCCAGATTCTTGCTCAGTGAGTCCGTGCGCATCTATGGGTGGTGGCGCTTCGGCCGGAGATGGCCGGAGGCGACCTGCCACCGGAGAGGGGCGGCGGAGCACACTGCTCACCGGTGTTCCGGCGAAACGGCGGCATCCCGAGACAAATGGACACCACCACGAGCATCAGAGCACCACAGTGATCTCATTTTTGGGTTCGGGCAAGAAAATGAGTAACGGAGGGGGTGATCTCACCGTGCGGCTGCGGCGGCGGCGGAAGGAAGTCGGCGGGGAAGCTCACCGGAGAAGGAGAGACTAAATTGAGGTAGGGGAAAGGTTCCTGGGGTGTCTAGGTTGCTTTGGACGAGGTGGTTCGAGGGATGGTGCAGTGGAGAGTGAGTTCGAGCTTTCTCCTCTTTTTCGGGTTTTTGGCCGGAGATGAGGAAGAAGAGGGTGGCTGGCGATGTCGAGGAGGTGTGGCTCGGTTTTGCTGGTTCCAGGAGAATGCACGAGTGAAATGCGACGCTTTGGCGGGGTTTAAATAGAAGGATGAGGCGGTTTGCACTGGGTGAAGACAGAGAGGGAAGGCGGCGGCTTGCGCGGGCGATTTCTCGGCCGTTCCAGCGTGGGAGAGAGAGCACGGAGGCCGAGGCAGACGCGGCGTGGCAGAGGCGACGTGCAGGCGCATTGGGCGTCGAGTTGCGGCGCGGGTGGCGACAAAACGGGAGAGGCGGCGCTGCTCTGGCGAGAGAACGGGAAAGAACGGGAGAGAAACGGAGAAGGTGAAGCTGACAGGTGGGGCCGGGCTGTCAGCGAGAGAGGGCGAAGTCGGTAAAAGAGCACAGCTGTCCAGGCGGGCCCACATGTCAGCGAGACAAGATTATAAAACTCAGAATGAATCTGGACAGATCAGGGTAAAGTCGGTAGCTTAGGCCAGAAGATAAAATCAAAATTTTACAAAACTTTTTACTGAGGTCGGAAAGGTAAAGATAAAGGTCTAGTAAAATTTTCAAATAATTTTGACGAATATAAATATTATTAAAAATCTGACAATGCACTGTTAATGATTTTCACTGATTCTGTTTTCCATTTAATCGAAGGATAAAATCAATTTATTATTTTATGAAACTTTTTTAAAGGATTGGAAATGATATTTTATACCTCTTGAAAATTTTTCATAATTTTATATTTTATATTTTATTTTTAATAATTCTGACACTGCATTTTTCCTCTTTTCTTATTGACTGTTTTTGAATTTCTAAAATTAATAAATTAAGAGATAAATTCATGATATTTTTACCAGGGTTGGGTTAAGTTAATATGTCGGCATGGTTAAATTTTCAACTAGGGTTAAGGTAAGAAATATTCTGAACAAATCTTTTGATTCAGATTTTCTCTTTGACTTTTCATGATTATCTTTGTATTTTATTTTATTTTATTAATGCCAGGATAGAGCAAGAGGCACAATCATGATTCTGAGATCTTTAAGGATTTTACTGACTTTGTATTTTTACCTTTTTACCTTTTACCATTTTACCATATAGCATTTTGGATTTCTTTTAATGGTAAAAGCCAAAAGAATTTCTTTTAATACAAGAAAAATCAGAAAACATAACAATAAATCATGTGGGTATTTTTAATATTATATTTTTCATTTTATTGAATTTTGGGTCGTTACATTGTCTCATACGAGTTCACTTCCTTGTGTTATCGTACCTATGCGCCTACGTTTGGATGTGGGTGAATGATAAGGCCGATGGTCTCAAGGCCAATTTAATTAGACCCATCGTCTTGTATATCATGGAAGATAGATATTTAGTCCCACATCGCGCGTCGAAGTTCATCTACACCTGTTTATATAGCCAAATGGGAGTAGGCCTATCGATCAGAGTGATACGTATAATGTTAGTAATAGTAGAGTTATATTTGTGGTCTGCTGCACTATGTGGTGGTGGTGATGGATCCGAACACCTTACCCTTTAACACCACGATCACTTTTGTGTTTTTGTTTATGATTTCTTTTTTCCACGTGTTCTCTAAACCGGCACGATCGTTCGATAGTAATATTTACTATTGTACGTTTATGTTTTTACCAACTCAGACAGTACCATTTACTACCTTTGAAATAGCATTTTTATTAACGTGATATTTTTTTACCACGTTAGGTGTCGTGCTCTTGGTAAACTAACTAATGCCAGTAAATGTGTTTCTAGTTACTAATGCCAGTAATCAGAAGCTGTGCGCAAAAAAATTATCGACATCAACAGCATGCACCACATGCAACTCTACAATTTGAATCACTGCGCACTTTGCCGCCTTTCTAGTGATTTAACTAATTGATCCTGCCAAGGTATTTCTGTAAACATTGGGCGGTGAAATTAATTAATCCATGCAACAACCAATCGTTCTTCCAGCCTGAGAATCTACAAGCTAGAATTGGTCGGAAACAACTGGGTTTAATTTAAATCTGCATGTTTTAGCATACATGAAGTAGAGCATGAGCAATCAACAAACAAAATTGAATTTCCATGTATGAGAACAGGCCGGGACTCTCTTCTCTTACCATGCCGTCTCACTCTCCCTCCATCCATCTTCATATGTTATGGCAATACTAGTCGGTTGGCTATGCCCCGATGGTGAAATTACTATCCCGAAAATAACATATCACTTACTATTATACAAAACGTTTCTATATCCTGTATAAACTAGTCTTATCGTGTAAAATATATAAAAACCATATGAACAAGTTTTGAAAAATTCTCAAAACATTACCATAAGTAGATAATGTGAGATTCTACATTATTGTAAAATTTGAAGGCCAAAATAAATCTTATATCTTTCAAATGCAAGTGAGTTTGGTCTTCAAATTTTACAGGGCTATGGAAGCTCACATCCCCTACATATAGTAATTTTTTGAGAATTTTTCAGAACTTATACATAAGGTTTTCATGGACTTTACATGATAAAGATGATGTACTACCAAATGACTATCTGTATAGGATTTTACTACTGAATAGATGCTTAACATTTTTATGAACAATTCTGAATTGATTTTATCATCTATTACAACAACGTTTACGATCGTCCATATAATATTTTACTACAAGACCGACAAACAAAGCTAAATTCTTATTCTGATAGTTCACTTCATTTCGGTTTAGTAACATCTTGTGTAATAGCAAGTAACATGTTATTTTCTGGATAGAAAAAGGTAACATATCTTGTGTAAATCATTATTATTGTGTAAAATTCATGAAAATCATATGTACAAGTTTTCAAAAATTCTTAAAACATTACTATAAGTAGGGAAGGTGAAATTCTACATTCTTGTAAAATTTGAAGACCAAAATCAATCTGATTTGAAAGATATAAAATTGACAAGCGCTAATCAATGATGAATAGTAAATTTGCCAATTTCATATCTTTCAAATGCGACTAAGTTTGGTATTCAAATTTTACAGGGCTGTAGAAACTCACATCCCCTACGTACGATAATTTTTTGAGAATTTTTCAAAACTTGTACATATAGTTTTTACGAACTTTTACTCCCAAATAACTAATTTGTGTAACATTTTTCAATTATATTGTATAATAGTAATTTCTAGTTGTAGATGTAGTAATTTATTTTACCAGTCAGCAAAATTACTATTTAATAGTGACATTTATATCATTTTATTACTCTCGTTATCAGTAAGCTACTGGTGAAAACCATTTGCAAATCCGAGCTACCAATAAAAAGATATAGCTAAAATAAAGAAGAAACAGATTCATGTACAAACTACAAGACACATTAACTAGTTGGGTTGACCAACGCATTAATTAGTAACTAATTCGGTATTAATTGCACATGTTATTTTATAGTAAAATGTATTCATGATTTACTACCGAATTGCTAGCAATCAGTATGGTGTGCACAGCGCTCCACACTATACTGGTTGCATCACAATGATGACTCACACGTAGAATAGGCGACACAATGAGCACATGTAGAATAAGCTATGATATATATGTATATATACACACATATATATATATATATATATATATATATATATATATATATATATATATATATATATGTATATTGTATGTATATGTGTGTGTGTATATATATATATATATGAAATTGTTTCATACTCCCGAGAGTACGTACTCCCATCTCCGGTATACTGCTTAAATAATATTGTTATACCTCTTTATCCTTTTGAGCATACTCTAATAGTAATTATAAGATACTCCAAATTGAGTTCCACGAAAAATTTCATCAAAATCTACCCTTTATAGCATAATTTGTTTATATATTCCTTTTATATATGGAAAAGGGTATATAGCAAAAAAATGAAGGGCTCCGATGAAATTTTTTCCAACCATGTCGCATTAGAGTATCTTAGAATTATTATTGGAGTATACCAAAAGTGATAAAAGAGTATAACACGTTCGTTTAAGTGGTATATTGAAGGTGAGAGTATGTACTCCCAAGAGTACAAAAAATGCTTCATATATATATATATATATATATATATATATATATATATATATATATATATATATATATATATATATATATATATATATATGTGTGTGTGTGTGTGTGTATGGCACCATGATGCCTAGGCACCATAATTTTAAATGCGTAAATTCAAGCCAAATTGGGTATATTTTTTGAAACTTTCAGTTTAAAAAAATACCCATCTATAACAATTCAAATGAAACACATACCTTTGAAAAAAAAATACTCGAATTCAAAAAATTAAACAAATTAAGATCACATGCTTTGGTGATTTATATATAAAATCAGCACATACCTACAATCAAACTATCATAAAAAAGAAAACTCTAGTTTGAATTTCAATTCAAACTTGTTTGAATAAGTTAGTAAACTGGTTAAACTCAACATCCTAAAAATTTCCAAACATTTAGCATGCAAATACATAGGGAAAATATCTATTTTGGACCATGGTGCCCCAAGTAATTGAACTATGTATATGTATATGTATATACTACTTCCAATGTGAACGTGTTATACTGCTTTATCACTTTCGGTGATACTTCAATGTGACATTGTTGAAAAAATTTCATCGGAACCCTTTATTTTATATATATATATATATCTTTTTTCATATATAAAATGAGTATATACACAAATTATGCTATAAAAAATGAACTTTCATGAAACTTTTCATAGAACTCACTTTGGAGTATCTTATAATCATTATTAGAGTATGCTTAAAAGGATAAAGAGGTATAAATTTTTTGTTTAAGTGCTACGAAAAAGGCTTTACATATACTTGGGGCACCATGATCTAAAACAGGTATATTCCTCTCTGTATTGCATGCGAAATTTTTTGAAATTTTTAAGGATATTGAGTTTAACTAGTTTACTAACTAATTCAAAAAAGTTTGAACTAAAATTCAAACTAGAGTTTCCCTTTTTGATGATAGTTTGATTGTAGGTATGCACTGATTTTATGTTTAAATCAGCAAATCATGTGATCTAAATTTATTCAAAATCTTTGAATTCTAGTATTTTTTTTTCAAATATATGTTTTTCATTTAAATTGTTATAGATGAGTATATGCCATAAAACTAATTTTTTTTATAGTATACTCAAATATAACTTAAATTCACACATTTGAAATTGTGTGTCTATGCTTCATGGTACCCCGATTCCGGCGTTTCTTCGTGTATTTTCTTGAAGTTCCTGTTTCCGTTATGGAAAATGTGCGGCCACGCGCGGATTGCAAGCAAGAGTTGTTCACCTGCAGGCGGTTTGTTAAACCACGACCGACAAAACGCGACACGTGAGCAGTGACGAATCTAGAATTTAAATCTAGGATATACCGATTAAATAATAATTCGGCGAATAGCGAGATGTGGGCGACATGTCGCGCGTAATGTGTACGTCGTGCCTCGTACTCAGAATTCTAGGGATCTTGGGTTCGGGACCTTGACGACCAGGATGGACGGCCCCGATTTGCTTGAAGCTCAGATCCATCAGGCAACGTACGGTCAGGATGAATGGCAATATGGCATGCATGGCGGTGGAATTCAGGGCTCAGGATGGTCTCGAGGGGCGCTGCTAGATTGGTGTTTATCGGTTAATTAATTGCTTCACGACTGACGTTAATATGTATCTATACCCTTTTATAATACACCTAAGTATTCTTTTCTACGTCCACCCCAAATAATGCACCCCACTAAAGATGGTCCAACCTTCATGCACTCAGCGAAATATCCTCAGAAACTTGCCTCCATCAAAATTAACCTCTTAGATCTTTCCTCAGCTTTACTCACCCACATCCGATGGCCATTGTTTAATGTGTCTAACTCATTCTTGTGGCCCACAACAGATCTCCCCCCACTTCCAGCATCATCTCAAGGAAAAGGAAACAAATATCCTGGAATTAAGGAAAATGAAACAAACGTTATAGAAAAGAAAAAGATCATATATTACATGCTGGAAAAAGAAAATCGAAAGACAGAACACTATACTAGTTTTAAGTGGTTTACCGGATCGTCTGACAAGGCAAGTCTTCCCATGCCTAGCGTTGTCTAGCTAATAATTTGTTGTAATTAATCTTGCATGCAAAGTGTGCACGACACTTTTGTGGCAGCTGCATGCATGTAGTTGTATTGGTGGCTTGTATGCAGGAATATTAAGGGTTTGTTTGTTTTAGTTTTTGATTCTAGATTCTGATTTCAAAAGTAGAATAAAAAACAAACAGCTTAATTAGAGAATCTGATTCTCACAATCTAGCTCACCCATATACACTAGAATTCACAATTCACTTCATATGTACTTTTGGATTCTAGTTTTGGAGAATCAGCTTCTCTACGACCACAATTCAGAATCAGCTTTTAGAGATTCTAAAGCTAAAACAAACATCACTACTACAGAATGGTACATCACTATCGCTTCATCTGGGTCGGTTCTTAAGTTTTTAGGAAAAAAAAATGATTGTGATAGATGACTTAGGCGGGGTGTTAATAATAATCACTATCGGTTCTCAGGTTAAAAATGATTGTGATGTAGCACTGGGCACATCACTATCGGTTCTTATATAAGAACTGATGCACATCACTATCGGTTCTCACAAAAGAATCGATTGTGATGTGCTCATCACTATCGCTTCTTTTGTGAGAAGCGATAGTGATGATCATACACATCACTATCAGTTCTCACAAAAGAACCAATAGTGATGTGCTCGTTGTCATCACTATCGGTTCTTTTGTGAGAAGCGATAGTGATGATCACACATCACTATCGCTTCTCACATAAGAACCCATAGTGATGTGCATGTAATCATCACTATCGCTTCTTATGTGAGAACCGATAGTGATGAGGATGCGCATCACTATCGCTTTTTACATAAGAATCGATAGTGATGTGCATGATCATATCACTATCGTTTTTCAAGTGAGAACCGATAGTGATGTTTGTGCACATCACAATCGCTTTTTAAGTGAGAACCGATTGTGATGTGTCTCGCTAGGTTATTTATGTCCCTCAGGCCGAACTCTCCTCTGTTGTTGTTCCAGAGGATATTTCTCCGTCGGCACCCGAAAAAATAGCTCATATTCTATGGTTGAAAGCAATACTTGGGTGAGAAAATTTGAAATCCTCAAGTGTGGGTGTTAAGAGGGTAAATTTGACGCCTAGCCTGAGGAGATTTCTCCTCATTTTGCAGAATTTATGATTTTCTTCAAAATAAGAGCATTCCTTCAAACCCCTTCAATTTGGCACTATGTAATTTTGATATGTCGCGAAAAAAATTTAGGTTGCACTGGTATTATCCTATCAAATTTGCACCTTTTATTTGACAAGCACACATGTATTTAATTATCTTAATTTGTAGTGCTCTTGTATTAATCTTGAATTATTTAATTATCTTAATTTTTCAAAAATTCTTTTTCGAAAAGACTTGTAATATCTCAAAGTATGTTTCTACAAAATTTAAAATAATTTCAACTATATTCGCAAAAGTTATGACCTTTTTACTCTTTGATCAATGAATTCTGAAAATTCAGAGTTCATCATGGTTTGTCTCGAAACGCAATAATGCTAGTCACCTTTGTGTTGGTTTTATTACCAAACCGATAGTGCTTAAATGTATTTGTATCGGGTTGTTGACCAAGCTGCCTATTTGTATCGGTTTTCTGCATAACCAGATACAAATAGATATGACTATGCTTGGTAATATTCTGAATATTTGTATCAGTTTTTGTGAAGAACAGATAGGAATAGGACATCTATTTGTATCGGTTTATTGACAAAACCGATAGTGATATTCACACATATTTGTATCGGGTTCTTCAAAAAAACCGATAGTAATATTGAGAATATTTGTATCGGTTTTTTATAAGAATCGATAGGAATAGGACATATATTTGTATCAGTTTATTGACAAAACTGATAGTGATATTTTATGTATTTGTATCGATTTTAACTGTGAATCGATAGTAATACTCGTTTATAATTGTATCGGTTCTTATATAGAACCGACACAAATAATTTACATCTGTATCGGTTCCGGTATAAAAACCGATAGTAGTATTCTAATATTTGTGTCAGTTTTTTCTTCAAAACTGATAGTAGTTTGGTGATATTTGTGTCGGTTTTTTGTGGCAAACCGATAGAAGTATATTTGTATTTGTGTTGGGGTTTTGGCGGAACCGACACAGTTAATGGCGCTTAGCTATTTCGGTGAAGGCACGCGCGCCGCAAATCTATTTTGCCCTAGCTCCTCTCTGGCGCCGCTTCCTCCCCCGCCGCTCTCTCTCCCGCAAGAAATTAACTGTATTGATTTCCCCCTCTTTTTTTGTTTCTAGGATGGCAAGACCGAGGGCGCCATCGTGTCGAGGCAATTCCTCGATCTGGGCCCCTACGGCGCCGGTGCCGAGGTGGCCGAGGAGCCGTCGAACTCATTCACAGAGGTCAGCAGCCCGCGCCGCTCATCGTCCACCGGCAACAACAAGGACCAGGAGCGCGGCGACAGCCCGGACGGGCCTTCCACGGCGGGGTGGTTGCCCGGATGCGCGATGGGCCAGCAGCTGGGCGCGGCGACCAAGGGCCACGACCAGCAAGCGCAGGAGGCAACCATGAGAAAGGCCCATGTCTCCGTTCGCGCGCGATCCGAAGCTCCAATTGTAAGACCACTACTTCTTCCGTTTAAGTTTTTGTACTTGAATGAGTCTACATATCTTAACTTTGTTGCATCAAACATGCTGACTTCGCCGTCCATGAATTGCTTTTCTTGTAGATCGCTGATGGATGCCAGTGGAGGAAGTACGGTCAGAAGATGGCGAAGGGAAACCCTTGTCCACGCGCGTACTACTGCTACATTGACATAGGTCCATTGATGATGTTTGTGCGACCGTCTGAATTCTAGGTGCTTCCTCTGGCTCATGATACTTCCAATCCAAAATTTGAATTTGATATTGTGGTGGTCTACATGTGGTTAGGCTTTTAATATTTGACCTTGTGTGAACCTGTATTTACTGCACGTTTGGTGTTGAGGTTGTAGGAGTGATATTTGAGATCATGGTGAACCAATGATCACCTATTTTAAGCTGGTTGGATCATCCCATTTAGTTTATCCATAAACTTTTGACCCCCCTGCTGGCGATTTCACTATATTAACTGGTGACTGGTTCAAGATCAATCACACTGTAAGCTTGTATTCTGATGTATCAAATTATGATGTAACAAGAAAAGAATATTAATCTGTATTGCATCTTAGTGCATCACCTAACTAAAACTAAAACTTTTACAGGATTTGCAAGGCATTTTGGACAGTGGTAATGACCTGCCATTACCTGATGGGCTTCTTATCAATGACCAAGGCTGGAATGGCAACAGATTTACAGTAGACCAAGGTAAATTTATCAGAATAAATCAGAACGAAATACTTGACAAGTACTTCATCTTTATAGACACGCCAACTCACGGGCTAACATGAATCATGCTCAGTTCATATGCTATTTGCATTCTACTGAAGTTTTTTTAGAATTTTAGGAAGTCATGGAAAATATTTGTTCCTACACTGGATCCCAGTTTAAAGGGTTTCTTCAGGAGACCTTCAAAATTGTATTGACATAGGAAGATTGAATAGCTCTACTCAAGGATTCCATGGACAATTTTTATTTTGGTATCGTTAGAACATTCTAGTAATTACCATGTTTCAGTTCAAAAGATATGTTCATGTGTTCGGTTGTTTTTAGCTTACTTGAACAACATTGCTTTGGAGACCATATCAATGATATAACTGAAAACTGAAGCCACATATGCCACTCTGAAAAACTGAAATATCATTTTTTCTCTAACTCTTTGATTCCTTTTGTTGCTTAACTCTAAACAGATGGAATCTAACAGCGAGTGGACCAACGCCGAACCCTCGCGGCTCATACCATTACGGTCTTGTCAACACCACAAGAACCATCAGACTCGCCAACTCACGGGCTAACATCAACGGCAAGCTGAGATATGCAGTCAACAATGTATCCTTTATCCCAGCTGACACTCCTCTGAAGGTTGCCGATTTCTACCACATTCCGGGTGTGTTTACGCTGGGGAGCACTCCTGACAACCCAACCAGCGGTGTTGCCTACCTCCAGACATCTGTCATGGCGGCCAACATGCGGGACTATGTTGAGGTCATCTTTGAGAACTCCGAGAACTTTGTGCATTCATGGCACATGGATGGTTACGCATTCTGGGTTGTCGGGTGCGTTTGCTATTACCATTTTTGCAATACACGAACTTGTTTTAAGCCACATTGATTGATTCGATGATGAAAATGATTAACCCTTTGTCGATGAAAAGGATGGATGGAGGACAATGGACACCGCGAGTCGTCGAGTTACAACCTTAGAGATGCGATTGCTCGGTACACACCGCAGTATTACAAATGTAGACCCTCGTTGTAGACCACTGTGATCTAACTTATCTTTTACGAAGTTACAAGTAGGCGGTAGCTCTATGTTCTTATCATTTGATTACAAGAAGCACTGTCATAACCTAATGGCGACTCATATGACCTTCTCGCCATTACTTTTTAGGTGTACCCTCGGTCATGGATCGCGATTTACATGCCTCGGACAATGTGGGGATGTGGAATGTCAGTCGGAGAGCTGGGCGGGCGATACCTTGGCGGCAGTTCTACCTCCGAGTCTACTCGCCGGCGAACTCATGGCGGGATGAGAACCCGATCTCGAAGAACGCGCTCCTCTACGGCCGGGCTTCTGGCAGCTGGACTAGGCCTCTCTGAACCTGAATTGGGTCGGTTTCATGTCACGAAGGGGTGATTAAAACTTTCTGGGAATCGGATGAGATCGAGCAACGGATCGTGGGGTGTTCGAATCGAGCTCCAATCGTTTTGACGAACGTGAGATGTTTGTACTTGTAGCGTTCTACCTGATTTCCATAAGATTTTATGGATTGTTTTTTCTGTTAAGTTAGCTTTGTCCTTATCACCTGATTGGCTGATTCTAAAGTGAATATTTCAACATAAAGCTCTGATTCTAAGGTTAATGATTTCAACTTCTGTAATATGCAATGTTGTAGAAAACACATTGTAGGAATGTCAATTCTGCTCTATTTCAATTGTCTTTTGGTCATGTTTTGTACATATCAGCTGTATGTATGTTGTGATGCCTTTTTCATTATTTTGTCATATGTGTTGTAATAAAGTGTTTGTGTTCTGTGAATGTGATATGTGCATAATGTGTGCAATTGCTGTGTGAATGTGATATGTGCATATTGTTGAAATATATGCTGATTAGAGGGTGAATTGAAAAACAGCACACACCCTCTCATCTCTATCGGTTCTCAGAAGAAAACAATATAGATAAGGGAGTAATCCCTATCGGTTCTTTAGAAAAAGCGATAGAGATGACAGGCTAATCTCTATCGGTTCTTATAAAGAAGCGATAGAGATGAGTGTATCATCTCTATCGGTTCTTTAGAAGAAGCGATAGAGATGACAGATCATCTATATCGGTTTTTTTATAAGAAGCGATAGAGATGACGCTCATCTCTATCGGGTTAGAACCGATTGTAATAGCGTCGCCTCATCTCTGTCTAATGACTTTGTATCGATACTAGAACCGACTGTGATAATAAAAAAGAACCGATTGTAATGTATATTCGTGTAGTGTGATGATAAAAAGAACCGATTGTAATGTATATTCGTATAGTAGTGCATGCCCTAAAGTTAGTAGAGTGGTTAGTTTATTGAGTTAGTGGACCACTTCTCGTGAAACATGGCGTGAGTTTGGGTATGGCTCTTAGTCCATGCATTAATCCTTATCTATTTAATAGAACAGAGAGGAGAAGAAAAGAACGCTGGGTAGCGCGTCACCAAAAGAAAAAGCTCGATTGTGTGTTATTGTCCTTTGTGTCTTCATCTTCTTAGACAATGTGTGAGTTTTCTTTGGGCCAGAGAGGTGTATGAAGCGTATCTAGAGAGTTTGGGAGTGATTCTCAACATTTGGCATCAGAGCGTGATTCAATCCTGAGGATATGTTGAAGGTGATGTTGACTTGACATTGACTTGTTGAGGCTAGCGGTGAGAGGTTGCATGATGGCACGTTTGTATTGGAAGCCGTAGACGGCAGTATGAGGCCGTGTTCGTGGAGGCGCTGATGTGAGACCGTTGTAAGGAAGAGTCGTTGTGATGCTGACAGTAATGGTGGTGTGATTCTGCTGCAAAGAGATGGCGCAGCGGGGCCGCTACAGCAACAATAGCGGTGTGAAGCCGATACGTGAAGATGGCGGTGCGAAGTCATTGGGGAATATGTACAAACAGTTGTGTGAAGCGTGTGAGGCTATTATTGTAAGAAAAATTAGCATGGAACCTATGGAGACCATTGGTGTGACGTTTCGATGTGAAGCCGATGATGGATCACATGAGTAGTCGACACGAGGCCGACAAATGCACTTGACGGGGCACAAGAGCTATGAGGAGATGGCATGGCAGCAGGTTCCAAAATTCGGCGAATTTCGACGAAATTTCAAATTTCGGACCACCCCGAAATCTAAAGTACCGACCGAAAAAAATGTAAAAAATTTTAAAATTGCTACAATAACCCAAAATTTCGTGTTTTTTGGCCGGATTTGACCGGATTTGGTCCAATAACCCTTAGTAAAGTCATCTCCTATGAAAATTTGTTGAAAAACCGAATTTTTTAAATATTTTAAAATCTTGGCAGAAACACTGTCAGATTTTTATAAAATTATACAAGCTTGATAATAATATGAAAATTTTATGATACTATACGTAGTAGTTTAGGATCATACATAAAAATTTCAAAATAATTTAGCTTCATTTGTTATCTTTAAAAAATAAAAAATAGAATGAACATAATTGGGACAGTTATATTGTCAGAATTTTATAAATTTTCTTGTGTGTGATTATGATCTAAAGTTTTTTTGAGAGGTTAATAATTGACTCAGTGCCATTATATAAATTTTTTAAAAAATTTAAACTTTGTTTGTTTGGTCAATCAAATCTATGTAAGCATTGAACTTCGTTTGTTATATTATATTTCAAAAATCAAAAAGAAAAGAACATAAATGGTACTATGCCTTGTAAGAATTTTATAAATTCACTGGAGTGTGATCATGAATCAAAATTTTTATGGGATATTAATAACTTCCTTATCACAATTTTGTAAAATTTTCAAAAATTTTAAACTTTTTTTATTGCTAAAGCAAATATATGTATTGATCATCAGACTTTTATCAGGACGTAGCACTGTCTGAATTTTTAAACCTTATTTGAGAATTATAATCATCTAAAAATTTTAAATAAACATTAATGTTACATCAGGACAATCCACAAAAATTTTGAAAAGTTTTTAACATGGTTTACCGGTAAGCTTTTTAACAGGGCAGTAGTACTGTTCGAATTTTTAAAAATTCATACAGTTTGATCATCATCTGAAAATTTTATGAGAGCATTAGAGATACATAATAACCATGAAAAAAAAATTAAAATGTTTATAACATGTTTTGAACCATTTTGCATTCGGTTCAAAATTGCCGGTCAGCGTTTTATCAGGACAGTACCAATGTTTGAATTTGTACAAATTCCACAGACTTCAGAATAATATGAAATTTTTATTGAAATATCATAAATGTGTCAGGAATATGCACAAAAAAAATTAAAAGTTTCTAAATTGATTTGTACCATTTTCTATTCGGATCAAACTTGTCGGTCAATGTTCTATCAGTACCACTCTCCGAATTTTTAAAAATTACTCAGATGTGATTATCAGATGAAATGTTTGTGAGAACATCATAAATGTGTCAAGAACCTCCAAACAAAAATTTCAAAATTTTTCGTTAACGTTTAGACCGCTTTTCAGCCGGTGGAAAAAACCCGAAATTTTGGGTTTTTTCGCCGAATTTCGGTTTTTTCTTTCCGGAATGGACCGGATTTGAATTTTTCAATTCAAATTTCTTCCGAAATATTTCCAAAATTTCGCGATCCGGCTAGAAACAAAATTTATTTCGAAACCGAATTTTCAAACCTTGCATGGCAGTCGATGTAAGCTGATGCAAGGTGACTCGGTGCGAGATGGACAATGGCACAATGAGTCGCGGAAGGCACCTGTAGAGGAGGCATCGATTAGCAATAAGAGGCCACAAACAATGATGTCTTACGTTGAATGCCATGACCCATGAGTGGCCATGCGAGGCCGCTGCAAGATGAGGATGTGCATGAACAGGGGTGTGAGGTCGCTGCGAGATGTACAGGTGGAGATCGACATTGTGAAGGCGTCGTCCGCAAGAGAATATCGCTGCGTGTGGCAAGAGGTTGCGGGTGATCCGTCTTGATAGTCGACATGACAAGATTACAAGTGCGAAGTGTGCACGATACTTTTGTGGTAAGGTGCATGCATGTAGAAAGATTGGAGTTGAGTTAGTTGAGTGGTTTGTTTGTTTAGTTGCGCGTCACCAAAAGAAAAGGCTCGATTGTGTGTTGTTGTCCCTCGTAGAGGTGGGCATTCGGGCCGAGCTCTTTTGGGTCGGTCCGAGATACGACGTCACGGTCCGGTCCGAAGCTCGATCCGGTACGATACTGTAGTACGGGCCACGTCGGACTCGAGAACCGAGCACGATGGGCAACACAACCCGGCACAGCACTATAGAACGGACCGTACCGGGCCTGATGACTCAGGAAGCCCAGCATGAAGGTCACCGACTCACAGAGCATGAGCGTCATAGATGCACCCAGCAGCATAGACGCTACCCCGTCGCCGACACCTGAAAGAGATGCGCAAGAGGGGAGAGAGCTGAGAGATATTAAGAGACAGTGTAAGAAGTTGTTCTCTCTCACCCGTCCCTCTCAATCTCTCTGAACTCTCTCTCTCACCCGTCTCTCTCAATCTCCCTTTCAATCTCTCTCGCCTGTCTCGCCCATTGCCCTCTCTCTCGCCTATGTTCAGCACACCACCTCGCTTTATGTAACTGTTCAAGAATAAATAAATTGTAGTTCTTTTTCTCATAATATTTGCGTCTACTGCCCCAACTCCATGCGTCTTCGGCTCCTTTCCTCTCGTTGCAATAGTGCAAATGGGTCACGCCTGAACCGACACGGCACAAAGCAGGTACGAAGCGCAAATGGACCGTGCCTGGGCTCGCCAAAGGCGAGCCGGGTCAGCACGGCGCGGCACGACGGGTCGTCTCAACCCGATACGGTTCAGACACGATGCACGATGGATCCGTACTGAACCGGCCCAACACGGCATGACACCCACCTCTATTCCTGAGGAACTGGTGTGAGTCCGAGTGAGGCTCTTAGCCCATGCATATAATCTAGCTTATCGTTTTAAGAGAACAAAGAGGAGAAGAAAAGGATGTTGAGTTGCGCGTCACCGAAAGAAAAGGCTCGATTGTGTGTTGTTGTCCCTCGTATGTTCGTCTTCTTTCTAACAATGTGTGAGTTTTCTCCTGAAGAGGTGTGTGAAGCATCGTCTAGAGAGTTAAGGAGTGATTCCCAACATAATATAAGATCAAAAGAAAGACTAGCTAGCTAGGTGCATACTTGTTGATGATTTTTTTTAAGAAAACAATCTTATTGACGATTTGAGATCGACGGTATAACAATATAATATATATAACAGAGCCATAACTCGTGCATGTCAAGGAAAATGTACATTCGCGTCCTGATAGTTTTATAAAGAAGCATGGATCGGAAGCTAATTATGTGTGTGTAATTGATCCGGTGCATGGTTTGATTTGCTTGATGCTAAGTTAGTTACGATTAGTGAGGGGGAGGCGGTGCTTTCGAGTTTCGACATGTGCTGGGGTAATTTTCAGCTTCACGCTGGTGTCACAAATGCCATCTGATCTATCTCTTCACATGTCTTTTAGGACATGTTTCGGATTTTAAGCTTTAGTTTCTAAAAAATCAGCAAACCCTCCAAGCAATTCAGTTTTTAAGCGATTTTTGGTATAAGCTAGAAGTTATATATAATTAGCAAAAGTCAAAAGCTGAAAGCTGGATTGAACTTGCTTTTGCAATTTATTGCTGAGGGAATTAGCTATTTGTTAAATGGTCTATTATAAAAAGCTACAACCGCTCTTCAACCCAAAAAACCAAAAAATAGCTTTTCAGAAAAGCTACAACTCCCCTAAATAGGCCCTTAGTTAGCTGGAGTAGCATTATTTATGTACCCACTTGATTTAGAAGAACTTTGACAATCTTACTACTTAATCGTGGTATAGAATTGACAGCTATATCGAGTATAATTGGACAGCAGCTCAGTTCAAGACTACACGCACATATTCAATAACCTAGTTTTGGCTTCAACACACGTTTAGGATGCATAAACTCCATAGGGATTCTGCAAGAATTTCCCCATGAACAATACAGTTTGACCAGAATTCATGTCGAACTCCCCTCTGCAAGTGAGGCCTTGTTGGTTTTTACGCACAAAATGCACCCGAAATTTGCACGAAATAAAAAAGGCGAGTATTAAAGAACAAAAAAAAAATGGTGGTGTCACGAGACTATGTAAAACTCCATCCTAAACAGTAAACACGAGGCCCGTTAAATATAGAAATTTATATATATCCTTTTAGGATTTAGAAAAGTGTGTTAGATGAATCCTAATAGGACTAAGGATTCCTAATCCTAATAGTAAGTATTCCTATTTACTTTGAAGGAGAACTAGAGAGGCTATATAAACCTAAAGGGAGGTCATGAAGAACCAAGCAAATCATAAGCCCAATTATACAGAGCAAAAGTTGTACAAGAGAATTAACGGCTAGAAAATTTTTTAGGACTAGATTCTTGTACAAGTTAAAGATCCGAGGGTGCTAAAAGGTTCAAGAGATCGTGAGAGAGCAAAAATCCCTTATACTCTTTTGAAGCTGTACTTAAGTAATTTATGATCAATTTCGTCAAATCTTTCTATCTCGTTGTGGTTGCTTCAACTCGTTGTTTTAGTTCTCCAGGGATTCATGTGCTTTATTCATAAATATATGTATATTTGTACTATATCTCACAAAAAAAACTCGTACGATCCGAAAGCATACGAAGGAGAATATAACACGACCTCACGGAACGGCAGAAAAGGTGGCAGAACTCAGAGCCCATACACACTTGCAGATAAAGCCGGTCTACCGCCTGTCAGATTCCGCTTGGGCGGGCGGTCACGCGGCCTGGGCCCGTTCGGCCATGCCACCGACCGAGACCTCTGGATGGGCTCTCGGCGACCGTTACGCCGCACCGCCGCAACGCCCGGCGAGCCCCGCCACGTTGCCTGTCACCGCAGCAACCTGCGCCCCACGCACGCATCGCAATGAGCCCCGAAAAGGAGAGCCTTTTATTCGGAGGCACCGCTAGTGGTTGGTGGATCACCGCCGATCGATCGATCCGTCGAAATGTCCATCTCGCTCCGCCTCGCCGTCCCGCCGTCGGCGCAGGCGCCCGCGCTGCGCCGGCCGAAGCCGAGAGCCGGCGGCACTGGCAGCAATGCCATCGCCGTCACCCCGGCCGCGTTGCAGACGCGCGCGGTCAGGTCCGGTTCTATACCACGCGGGTTTCGTCGCGTGTCGTGTAGCTCCCCAACAAAATGCTGCATAGTTCGTATCGTCGGGGGATTTTGCTGTGTCTGTACCTGCGTCGGTTTTCATTGGTGTGATTTTCTTTCTGGCGATGTGCAGGGGATGCGTGTCTCTGCCGCTGAGGCCGTCGGGTGTGTGCCAGCCGTGGTGGCGCCGACGGGGAGACGCTGCCGTGTGCTGCGCTTCGGCCCACGTCAGCGCCCAGACGATGCAGTGGATCTCCACCGGGGCCACCGCGTGAGTACTGTAAAGAAAGCAATCAGCTTCTCTCTATGTGCATCTGTGCATGCTTACATTTTTGTTAGTTATTACTCATGTGTCTGCTTGATGAGTTGATGATAGGAGTGTGCAGCAGCCAGTAGGGACTAACATGATCGTGTTGTGATATGTTTCTATTGGCTAATGCGATAATACAGGCTTTGAGAAAATTTGTACATTGCCACACACACTTGTATCCATCCTTAGGTTGCCCTGGAACTTTCAGATAAGTTTTTCTTTTTCTTACAAGATCGAGTTATTGGAGTTGCTGATGTTGTGGACTCAGATTATGCAATTCATCATGATGATGAACAATCAGATTCAATGGTGCAGATGCATTTCACATGAAAATAATGTTAATTCGGTTTTCAGTTATAAGCATGGTGCAAACTGCAAAATAAGTATTATGCGCCTTACTTTCAGTCTGATGCTACTGATCAAATGCTTTGGACTATGAAGACATAATACTTAAAATGTGACTTCACAATAATCTGTACAGTTTTAATTCTAAGACTAGATGTGTTATATTTTCCCTCTGCAGACTACTGATGCTTGCCAGAGGCACGGCCATACACAAATCTTTCCTTGTCCCTTTCGTTGCTCTACAAGCACCTGCTAGCGTCATCTCATGGATCAAGTAAGGTGTCACCATTTGGCAGAAGATAATAAGCATTCCACTTTTACATTCCTCTTATCTGTAGATACCTGCTTAAATTGGGACTTCAACTTTCATTGTTAGGGGTGATTATGGTCAGTGGACCGCCTTTCTTGCACTTCTTGTGCGTTTGCTATACTTCATTCCAGGTAGAGTAACAATAGTGCTGATGCAAAGCTTATTTAACATTTCCTTTTCTCTTGCTATAGTGATCTTTTAGTTAAAAAAAACATTTTGATTTGCCGTTTTCTTGATGATACTGCCATTGGCTTTCCTCAGCTTCAGTTAGCCAAAATTCAGATATTTGACTTGGTTGTAGTACCTGCATCTTACTATTGCAGGTGAATTAGAGCTTCCTTTATCAACGATGCTGTTCGTTAGCATCACTCCTTACCAGTTAATGAACTTGAGGTAAGGACGATTGTACCTACTTTGGAAGTAAGGTGTTTAGTGATAGTGATTCCGATGTCATGACTTGTTAAGAAAGAACTTCTGATGTGTGCAATTATGGCTTTCATATGCTTGCCTTTCTGTATTATGCCCTGTATTTCACTTCACTAAATATCAGTCTGGTGTCTGGCCACCACAGTTCCGTACGATATAGCGTATGTCATGGATAAACTGCGGCTTTTGCATGCCAGTTCGACTGTTTCTTCACTAAGGAACAGTTCCATGAGACGTTATTCAGTTTCACTTAGCTTGTGTAATATTTTTGGGCAGGGGGACTCAAGATGGTGCAATACTGTGCTTGGCAATAGCAGCTTATCTCACGTTTCAACATTTCACCCGGGTAGGAGGCATGAGTCAGGCCTTTGATCATGGAGCGTTAGTTGCAACCTTGTCCATCATCTGCATCACACTTGTCACCCTATTACAGTTGTTCTGATTCCGGTCAGGTTGTGAAGCCTTCTCCTCGTTGCAACCTGATAAACTGCAGAAAATAAAGAGAAGTTACAGAACATTGCATTGCAAACCATTAGCATGCAGTCTTTTTCCTTTAGTGATTAATCTAGTTTTATGAACATCTTGTTGTATGGCATGAGTTGCTGAAGTTTTTTAGGCAAGGTACGGTATAGCTTTTCATTTATGCATATGTTGCCTTGTCTGTTGAGAAGGCGGAAAATTACTGTTACCAGATACTGTCCTCCAGTTTCTGAAAGGCAACACAGTCTCGAACTGTTTCTTCAGATATTTGAAATAGAACATGATACCATACCAGCATGGCAAACCGGCAAAGACTGCACCCCATCAAAAGTTTTTGTACTACAAAATCAGATTCTGATGTCGTTGTCGGTAGATATCAATATCCAAAGTCATCTCAGATGGATTTATGCTACAAATATGGGAACAGAAAATAATATTCTGATATCAAGCGGTAACACTGGCTTTTTTTTATTCTCTTTCCAGCTGTTAATTTTGGCTTGCTGTTGAACCAAATCGAAAGAAAGAAAGAAAAAAAGACACTGCCTCCGGTATGGGCAGATAAAAATGGTTTTCCCCTTCAGCAAAAGTATTGCATAATTGCATTGCACTGAAGATTATTAGTTAAGAGCATCTCACTGAAGCTTATTATGTATATGAGCAGTAAGTAGCTTAACTGCTTAAGGCTTTCACTCAGATTTCAGAGGCTTCTGGTGGCTCTCCTGCCACAGCCGACCACTGCAGATGTACCTCTCAACTCTTGTTTTCTGAAAAGGATGTGCTGAATTGTGCAAGTGTATATTCTTGCAGGCGGCACACGCATATATAGATTTGACCGTGTATGCTAAACTACGACAAAAATATCTCCACTCCAAGGACTGAGGCACAGGACTAGTTGAAGTCTTTTTTTCTTTCTTGTCTTGATGTTGATGTGTTCTTTAGCCCAAAAATCCCATCAAATGTGCCCTTATCTTGCTATGTGTCGTTGCCCTGCCAAAATAAACGAGCAAAACACACCGCACGCAAACAGATGCAGTGGTGTGCGCAAAAATTACCTACACAACGCAACACCTCTAAATCACTGTTTAAAGTCTTTGCACCAACTCACATATATCTGAACAGCAAGACCGATACATGGTAGAATGAGTTTGAATGAGATTAGACGTTTATGTAATACTTGATTCCATTATTTTAAACTAATAGAATGGTTCCACGTCTATATCAAACACATAGCGACTTTTTTCTTAAACTATCCTACCAGCAACCAAACGCACTAGTATAGTGCCCGTGCTAACGCTACGACGATCAGTACACCCGCTTAAGAAAAGAAAACTATGCAGTTTAACACTTGAAAGGCTTTAAAATTGTCCTTTACGGCTATGCAGATGTAGGAGAACAAAATAATTTAGAGAGCCAAATCTGTATTAGGGAAGGTTCGTGAATTCCTAGCTGACCCCTTTACGATTCTATTCACAAAATCTTTCCCACTGTTTTATTATCAAAACACATTTCTCTGAAAAAGAAATCAGCCTGGAACGCAAGGCAAAACAGTTACTACTGAGATACCAGTTATTGGAGAATAAAAGACGTAAATGAGCAACAACTCAATGAGTCAAGACACAAGACCATCCCCAATTTTGGATATATATATATATGTGCCTCTGGATACTGATTACATATAGACAAAGAACAATAAAACATTGATGTTGACCATCGCATTCATGCCCCATAAATCTTAATCATAGGTCTTCAGTTCATAATCTTCCTTGGTTTGGTTAGGCTCTTCAGTTCACTGACACAATATTCTTCCTTGGTCTCGTCACTCTGATGTAGGCTATAAACAAGAATTCATTTTTCAAAATAACCAAGGATTCTAGAGCAGATAACCACAAATAAGGTATTACGAAAGTAAAGTACAAGGAAATGATTGTCCAAGTCAAAGAAACAGGAAGCTTATACAAATTTCCAACAGAATGCTAAAAATTGTGTGAAATAGTACTTACCAATTTCACCAATCCAGGACATCTTGATAGACAATATTCCTGGTGCTCTTTCCTGTAGGATCTAATTCTTTATTTGGCTTTACCAAAATTTTTGTTGTTTGCCTCGAGACACCCGTGACAATGCAACATAAAGTGTCCATGTGAGAACACAGTTTCGGAAGGTAGATCCCAACATTTGGGATGGTTTGTCCTTGCGCTTTATTTATGGTCATTGCAAAACTTAGGCGTATTGGGAATTGTTTTCTCTTGAACTTGAAAGGAAGTGAAATATCATCCGAGGGAGACATAGGGATCCTTGGTATGAACACCGTGAGCCTGCATGGTTGTCCACCCACAATTTCGGCATCAATTGCATTGTCTTGGAATGCTCTAACCATTAGTCGTGTTCCATTGCACAAGCCATTGTTAGGATCGATATTGCGAAGAAGAATCACAGGCGCTTGATTTTACTTTGAGCACATGTGGAGGAATGCCGTTTGGAGTGATCGAGTTCGAAAGTCAATAGGTACTGATTGTGTGAATCATCATCTACTAAGTCGGTTGTGGTAAAGTTTTTCCGGCCCGAAACGGTCAATCATCCTTGCGTTAAGCTGATCCACATGCTCATTTTTGGTTGAAAGTATGGCACGTGTGCTCATATAAGCTGCTGAACTTGCATTTTCATGAAGTGATGGGAACACATGTTGAATGAGTTTGCTTATTGAATCTTCGGTGTCCGTATGACCGATCACAATGTCATCAGGCAGTTGAACATAATCATCTACAATGGTCTTTTCAGTCCCATTTCCAATTCTGAGGAGATAATCTGCAAACATTGGATCCGACTGTGCCCTCATGTTACGTGTCAATTGTATCTTCCTTATACTTTCCCATAAATACGATCTCTGCAAGGTAGCATCAGTTATCTGTGCTCTTGTACCACGCGGTATCACAGGAAGAACTTGTCTAAAATCTCCACCAAATACCACAATCTTTCCTCCAAACGGCAAGCTACAATCCATAAAAATAATCTAACTATTTAATGTTTGATCTGTTTTGCTACCAAATTTATGGATGAACAAGTTCCAAACAAAGATACCCCGATTAAAAAAAACATGTTAATTTATCCTTCTTAGAAACTCAAGGTAAAGGGTAATTGATTTCAAGTGGTGCTGATTTGTGAAATATAAAAATGATTCATATTGAAAATTTTGAATTGAGAGAAAAGAACCTTCTGAACTTGCTCAAAGCCAAATACAAAACCATGTCATTACAATCACGACATAGACACATATATCAATTGTGCCATGCACAAATTAAACTACAGCGTGTTGCTTGGTGCTTCATTAGTAAAACCATTCCAATATTTACAACATATATCTGCTCCAGCACAAAAGTAAGCTCATGTAAAGTAACATATCATACCTTAATTTAATGTCAGGTGAAAGAAAACTTGAAGACAGCGAAAAATACGAGGAACCGTGAGTCTGTGACAATGGATATCTGTGCCAAGAGAATCTGTGAAAGAAAGAAAATAATCATGATCAGCACATCGCAATTTTTTTGTAACACAGAGTCATACAAAACAAATGCTACAGTTAAAAGTATCTTTGAAAAGTGATCTGGTTGCATATTCTGTATGGTCTATAACATCCTTTTTGTATATTCTCAAAGGAATAGGACAAAGAAAATAAAGAAAGTGATTTGCTATTCTGTATGGTCTATAACATCCTTGCCCATTTATCTACTAAAATTCATTATCATAATGCATGCGTATGTGATTTAGCAAAAAAAGTTGCATAACTTTTATAGTACCCTAGAACTTGTTCCCACAGAAGCAAACCTATAAATGGGATAAATAAACATTTTTAAGTAGTACATAATTAATCCATATATCTACGCAATTACACTGTTAGTATCATTTATAAATAAAGAATTACTACTGTCCAAATCCAAAAAGTATGCACAAATAACTGTCGGAGTCAGGATTCGGCCAATCTCACTATTACACAATGTGAGCCATCAAAGTTTGTTAGTGATGGATGACCATTTAATGTAAAGAGGACACAAGTAATGATTTTGATTCTAAACTATGGAAAAAAACTTGTCCTAAATGTGGTACAACTTAAATCCATCATAAGGCACATAGCCAAAACCGGAGATACCCTAATTGATGCTTGCTGATAATAGTGTTTGAGATATGGATATACAATTAATTAGGTCAGCACACGTAAACAAATTCCTTGTTCTATGAGAGCTAAAATGACATCTAAATCAAACTGGAACATATGTTCATAAAAATTGGAGCACTATAGCTAGCTGATTCCAATCAAATAAAAAACACCACCAGTAGATAAATCAGGTATCTCAACTGACAATTAAGCATGCTTTTCCGTAAAAAAATCCTTCTAGAAATTAATGATCAACGTGTTAGTAATTCATCTGAAAGAAATGACAGGGGTTGGAAAGAAAAACAACAACAAAATTATTCATACAATGGTGTGTGTAATGATGTTGCAGTTAAAATCACAGAGTGGAATACATAGGTCATGTATGTTGGGCACACAAATATATGCATCATGTACAACTGGTAAGGATTCAAAATATCAAAATAGGACAGTACCTAATATAATTTAGGACAAGAAGCCACCCAAAGTGATCCAGATCAAAACCGGAGATCACAAAGGGCCTAAAATAGGGCCTGCATAAGCATATTCCACAAGTGAGTTTACAGAACAGAAAAAAGGAAATCAATAAGCAATATCAGAAACAATATGTAACTCACCGTAAGCAGCTTATTCAGATGCAATCCACCTTATATGGTGTTTCACTGACTGAAGTTCATCTCCGAGTATCTGCAGGACAAGGGTGCATATGTAAGCTAACAATTATTGTAAAAAAAGAAGTAAAACACAAGAATAATTTCGAGTCAAAATGGCAGAAGAATCTTGCCTCCTAGGCTTGTTCTGGCGCTGATCAGGCTCTTCATTCACAATATCTGCAGTGCAAGTTATAGACAAATTATTTATGAAAGCAACTCACAAGTTGTAACAGGCTAACACGAGCTAAGAGTTAATGATCAGTATGGCATAATAGGGGTGCAGCATGGCTTACCATTTCGAGGAGGAGATTTTGTCCCTTTGTTACTATTAGGTTCCCTGTAATGATAAATAAATATTTCTTAATGCCCTTATTTTTGAAAGAGAACATCATGGATAATGCAACAAATACATAGCCAAATAGGTTATATAATCAGATAGGAATAGAGGTATAGAAAAAAAGAACTGTGTGCACTGCATGCGGTTCCCATCTACAAGAAATTGCTAATAGCTGTGTATAATTACACAGCTTAACAGAAGAAAGGCCAGCCCATTCTAGATGTGCCCGACTCAAAAAGTGAACTGTCTTTTACTTATCAAAAAGTGAACAGTGAGAGATTGCGTCAAAATACCTTGTTCCAAGGAGAGACCGTTGCAGTTCAGTCAGGGGAGGTTTGTGAGACTTGCTTGAAACCTACAAACAGAGTTAAATATCTTAAAACAATTGCCATTTTCAAAATAACATAAAAGCTGGACTAACACAGAAATGGGTGGTTGATCTTCTTGCTTCATTACCTCATCCTACGGCCTAACAGGTCTAATTGGAACTAACACAGAAAATAAAATTGCAGGTCAAAATATATGGAAAAGACAACAGTGAAATCAAGACTTGGGTGGGTTGGTTCTAGCAAAGATATATATAGAGCTCTTTTACGGTATAATACTTACCACTCTAGCGGGTGATTATTTATTATTAAGTTTACTCCTCCCATACTCCTCCCAGCAAAGAAAAATGTTGGCCAGCTCCAAGCCGCAAGGTAACACATGGCTGGTGCTAACAGAAACCTGATCTATGTCAATAACTGACTGAAACCAGGCTACACCACATGTATCACAAAGGGGAAAACTCAATTTAAAAACCCCCAAGTTATAAACAAGGGTTAGTGAATGGTATGGTTGGCACTTCCCAGAGCTCAACAAGGGTTAGTGAGTTTCATATCTATCATTAGAAACTTGCATGCTTGCTTCTTGGTTCAAGACTTTAAACTGTCATTATCCACTTTGTGTTATTTGCCCTCACACATCTCTGGCACCAATTGGACACAACCAGGATATAATTTCCAGCATCTGGATTAATGCCTCCATCCTCATAGCATGCTAAATCAAACCATCACCCAAACTTGAAAGCCTTTGTGTAATGCTATATTTATGATGTTCTTTCAAAGTGATTTCTTGTACATGCTATATGAGAAGTGTACCTTTGTGAGCTTTGCTGAATTTCTTGTACATCTATTCTACCCCAGAAGCTACGAGACCAAAAGGGGCTCACACAATTAGGTAGTGACAAATATAATTATACATCAGTACAAACATACAAAGCTTCTTACACGATAAAACATGTGAAGGTCCTAATTATGTGATGCGCAACACCCTGGTTATTCTTAAAAAAAAGAAACTGTACACCAGATGACTACCGATAAGATGGAAAAGGATGGATACCTCTGGTAAAGGGGATGCCAATGGTGTTTTGTCTTCCTCTTCTCCACGCAGTGACAGAAAAAACTAACTTGGGGCACTCCGCCGCCGCCGACCAAATTCCCAGCACCGCAAGAAATAGCAAAAACAGGAAGCAACACGAAATATATGAGTTATGTACCAACCAGAATATCTCCATACAAGGAAAGATTTGAGAGAAACTCATCTTTGGAAAGGAGATTTGCTTAATTCACAAGGACATCAATCAATCATTTTGACGAATCGAAGATTTGTTTCCTTCAGAAGAGCATCAATCAATCAAATCCCGATCGGAGGGAAGGGAAACCGATTCGGCAGGGGGCCGGGCTGAGTGAGCGAAATCCGGGCAGTGGGCTGTGGGGTGCTGGAGACCAAATCGAGAGGAACGCAGGCTGAGCGAGACAAATCCGAGCGGGGGATGTGGGGGCGCTTGACACCGGATCGGTAGGAGGCGGCCGAGCGAGGGAAACCGGCGGGCCTGCGGGGCGCTGGAGAACAGGTCGGGAGGGCGACGGGCTGGCCATGAGCTCGCGCGGGTGGAGCTGGAGACCGGAGCGGGAGGGGGACGGCCTGTCCGGGTGTTCGCAGGGGGCTAGGGTTGCTACACATCTGGTGGTAGGCGAGTCGATGGAATGGAATGGTGGGGAAGGAAACTGTTTCCATTCCATCCGGCCGAACGACACACCAGGCGTTTCTGCCGAAGGTCATTATGACCGTCTGTATAATTTAGACTTAATTATAAACTTAATTATATCCTTAATTTTCTTAATTCAAGGAAGATTAGACACACTTAATAATAGCCATCGGATGTGGGTGAGTAAAGCTGAGGAAAGATCCGAGACGTTCATTGTGATGAATGCAAGTTTCTGGGGACGTTCTGCTGGGTGCACGAACATTGGGCTATCTCTAGTGAGTGCACTATTTGGGGTGGACATAGAAGAAAATGCTTAGGTGCATTATATAGGAGTATAGACTAGCTTGTCGAGAGGATCGGGCCTCATACGGGAACACATGTAAATTCTACGGAAGACGGTTTGTTTTTCGCAAAATTTCGAGGAAACGGAGCCTTAATTACCGGCTTACCCCGCGAAACAGCAGCACGGTAATTCGCGTTGTCGCCTGGGCGAATCCGCACGGCCTGACCAGATGGGCAGATCCGCACGCAGCGAGTACCAACCAAATCGGCAGCGCCACCTCCTCTCCCTCTCCCTCTCTCTCTCCGCGCTCCACCCCGCCCCGTCCCGTGATCCCTGGGCCGCCCGTGGCATCTCAGGCTCTCAGCTCCGTTCGTCCGCGTCTCCCCTGCCCCGCTCCACGCCACCTCGCGCCCCGGCCGCCTCCCTCTCCGGTAAGCCCCGCGCCTCCCCTCCCCTGGTATCTAGACGCAGGGCCTCGTCCCCCAATCGATTCGCGTGGCGAATCGGGCTCATCCCCCCGCGTGGTTTTTGTTTTGTGGGGTGCCATGTCGATTCTGCTGCTTCTGCTGGATTGACGATCCGCTGAAGCCTGCCGTGTCGGCGTTAGAACAATAGCAAGCGGTTTAGAATGATCCCTTGGCCCAGAGGGCTGGAGTTCGTGTTGGAGCTGCGGAGTTTCGGTTCCATGGATTCGTGGAATACAAGTGTGTGTATTCAAGGATGTGATTGCGTTGTATCTGCACAGATTTTTTTTCGGGCTATACGTATGCAATAGGTCGCAGCGTGCATGTTTAGGACGTGCACCTTTTAGCGATGAACTGGAACGACCGGGAATAGCCCGTACATTTAGGATTTTGGTGTTGTGATAGTGCGATGCCGTTTGGTTCCTAGATCCTGACGGGGGGGTACCTCCTTTCGGCCGCATTTTGCTGCTAGGAACTAGTAGAAGATATTTTTTAGTGCAGTGGTGCAATCGGAAGATGCAGCGTGGTTCGCGTAAATTTGTGCTATTAGGAAATGTTTTGGGTGGAGTCCAGAACCTCGTCGTTTTTCTGTGTTGTTATGTATGGTTTGCTCTTGGAAGAACTGCGCCCACCACAATTCCATTTGCTGAAATTAGGAAATAAGATCAACACTTTGTTGTTTACAGTGGAACCATGTCAATTGTTTAGCCTTTGCTATGATAATGATGAAGCAACCCCATGAAGGTTCGAAAGAATAGAGGAGCCAAGGATAATTGTTTAGTTTGACTTAGTGTGTTGTTGAGAATCTGCTTGGATAAATTTGTTATATGCAATTGAAATTCCTACCAACACAGGACAAGAAAGCTGTATGGTTACTAATGAAGATATAGCTACAATAAATGATAACAACTGTATTTTCTAAACTGTCATTTAGATTTGTTCAATCTATATTATCTGCAACATCTTTGTTTAAAATAAATATTAATGTTTGATATTGTCGGTTCATAACTTTCTGTCAACACAATGACTCGAGCAGATTATAAAATGTGGTTGGCTGGGGTACTTGAGACATGAGACTACAATCAATTTCAAGCATGTTTTTGTCCTTTGTCCTCACTTGCACAATGCTACTATTCGGTACATTGCTACATCATTGGTGTTGTATCTTTTATGAATCTTCTATTGAGGGCTATTTGCTTGTTTGGAAATTTGGGATGTATTCTGGGAGCAGAATTTTGGTTCATGGAAAATCCAGATTGATTTAAAATTTTAAGCTCTACTTGAGTTGTTCCAGAATAAAAACCTTGCCATTTATAGAGCCCCTTGTTTTCTCCATGGCTCTGATTGAATGGGTAGCAATCTTGTTGCAACAAACAGTAAGCTGACATTGATTTTTCGGTCAGGAAATACTTATGCTGGACACATCCCTTCTCCTCTAAAAATAAATTTTATGTTGATATGCTACCACTGGGGCATTAAGGAAGGGAAAAGAGTTTGTATTCTGGTTCTTATTCTGAGAAAATATGAGCACCTTCATTGAAAATGTAAAATCATTCTCTTCTTTTTTTTGTGTATATATTAGCTAGTGTATACATCTTAAACAATTTTTGTTTCCACCATGAGTGTGAGCCATAAATCATGAAATCAAACTCTTCTCTGGCAGCTTAAGTTCATTATGTCTGGAATGCCGTCTGATGATGCAACTGGTCAAGTGAGGCTTGAAGGCGATGTTTCTGACGAAAAGGCAGAAGAAACTCAAGACCTGAATGAAGGGAGTGGGATGCCCTCGCCACAAGAGGAGGTACTTTCCTTTCCTATCGCAATTTTTTTCGTTTAGTGTGTATATAATTATATGACCTTTGTTCCATAAAATTGTGTGGCTACCTATTAAATAGCTCAGTGATACCTATATGAGTATTTGCAGGAGGCAGCAATCAAGAAGAAATATGGAGGAATATTGCCCAAGAAGACACCGCTTATATCTAAGGTCAGTTCCATTATCTTATAATATCATTGCCTTTTCTGTCAAATTAAATTATATAATCTTTATATGAAACTAAAGCTGGCGTATACTTCAGTTTTATTTATAACTAGACTGATAGTCTTAAATGGAAATATCTTATCAGGACCATGAAAAGGCTTACTTTGATTCTGCTGATTGGGCTTTAGGAAAGGTAATACTTGAATCTCTTTAAATATTCAAGAACTGTCAAAGAAGAAATGCAATTCTAACTATCTTTTCTGTTTGTTTGGCTTGCTGCAGCACGGTGGAAACCCCAACAAGCCTAAAGGTCCTCTTGAAGCACTTCGACCAAAACTTCAGGTACCAACATTACCGCTCATCAGATACACAAATTTTGTTTGTACTGTCAGTATTTTGTTTTTAGTTACAGGATGTATGGTTGGAAGATTTGTGATCCTTATAATGTAAAATAAGTGAACACCCAAAGATCATTAACTTTTAGCATATCAATCTTTTCAAAGAAGATGGAGGAGATAGGCATGCTGCATCCAATGAACACCCAGATCATTCACTTTTAGCATAGCAATCTTTGCAAAGTAGATGGAGGAGGTAGGCGTGCTGCATCCAATTCCAATATGCTCCCCATCCAATTCCAATATGCTCTCCCATATTTTTGCTTGTAAGCCTGACAGCATTTATTGTCACTCGAACGCAGTAATTGCGAAGTCAACTTGCATTGCTATGTTATGCCAAGTCCATTTCTTCACTTCAGTGCTTTCCAATCTACTTTCAGCCTACTCAACAACATGCACGTGCCCGTCGATCTCCTTATGCATCTGCAGACAATGATGGTACTCCTTATCTACACATCCTAATCAGTCTTGAGTCAATTCCTTGTATTCATATTTCATTGTTGTCACTGAGCATTGTTTTTGCCTTGTAGAGTGTGTGAATTTGCCTGCTGAGGATTTGAGCCAGAACGGTGATCCCATTGAAGACAAGAACAACAAGAAATAAGAATAATGAGTAGATTCCTGTCTTTCATATGGAAAATCGCCATTTTGCTGTCCTCATGCCGAACTATTGCCTTGGTAATAAGTAGCGCCGATGCCTATAGTACTCGTGAATTTGAGCTCTGCAGTTTTAGTTGCATGTGAGACGTGGTATATCTAGTGTCTACTACATTCAGCTGTTCATTCTTTCTGATACCTGAAACAGCTAGGAGGAACGAACATTTGATGATGGCGATGTTTGTACTGGATGTGTAAGCGAACAAATGAAACTTCAGATTTCACTCCCTTCGAATGGAAATTTACTATGGTAATTGAGAATGAGAAATGTTACAAATACGAGCAGTTTTGAGCTTGACAGCAACCCTACGTTTTGCCGTATGGTTGGTACCATGCAGTCTTATGCTATGCTAAAAGTTTCTATACACGAGCTTCTCTCATCATCTCACGCAGATTCAGTTTCAAATTCCGGATATACAAGCCCCGTTTGCACAGGAACTTTTGTTTTCCTATCATATAAAGATTGAACTATTTCATGTAGAAATTTCTGCCAATACATACGTTTGAAACGGAGCCATAATAGTGTTTTCGTTAAACCCATGGTCACATGTTTTGTTTTGATTTTTCAACTTTCGTGACATGTTAACGTTACTTCGCCGTACACCTCCCAGTCTGCCACTCCCAGCACTTTCTAGAATTTTTTTGAAATAATACTTTTTTAATGAAAAATTACATAAATAATATGCCAAAAAATAACAAAAATACCTACTAGTCGCGCTTTCAATTGGCGAGAGATAGTCAGTCGCCGTTGCAACTCGCGACATACTCCGCTAGTTGAAAAAGCGACTAACCCATTTCCACTCAGGCTCAGAAGAGAGGAGAGGGGAGGAGGAGAAAAGAAGTCGGCAGTGCTAATATTTTGTATAAAAATCATTATAAGTTTGGAAATATGCACTAAAATTTTTGTATTAAGCAGAGGTGTGTAGCTGAGATTTGAGTCGCAAACACAACAAAATTATCGGAATTTTATATGGGACAAGCTGAAACGCAAACCAATTACAATCTTCAATTTAAAAGAGAATTCTAGACACTATTTTATGACTGAGATGGAATTTAGTATCATATGAAATCTATTTTGAAAGACTAAAATGCATCAGTACATAGAAAGAACAAGAATAACTAAAGCATAACAGTCGTTGCATCTATAAAGTTCGAAAAAAACGAAATGAATGAAACATAGCATTTCATAATAAAGGGTGATTACATGGCGCATACAGTTGGGACAGTACAAATAGCGGCACAGAGCAGCCACGAACATGGACAAAAGTACGATACTAATGCGCCTTTTGGAATTGTAAAAGGGCGGGATGGAGTACGCTTTAAGGGAGAAGAACATTAAGGTTTGAATGGGTAACCATAAGGAACCCACATGGAGTGTTGATCGTCAGGACGGCGTGGACGGAGCTGCTGGTCGCGGTAGTGGCAAGAACAGCTACAGCTGGTATTGCCGTAGTAACAGTAAGTGTGGTAGTCGTTGCCGAGATAGACAACCTCCTCATTGTTCCTCTCCTTGAGTCTCTGATGACGTAGGTCGTCATTCTGGGTCTGGAGCTCCAAGTTTTGCCTGCGGAGCTGTTCGTTCTCCTTCTTGATCTCCGTGAGGTCCTCTTCCATTTCTTCGAGGCGACACAACAATGTAAAGATGTAGTATTGGGCATGTATGGGATACGATGGGTCCACCCACTCAGTGAATTTGTAATCCGCGACCTGCAAGCAAGAGTATGTGTCATATAGTGAGACATGAACCGAATGGTAAGTAAGAGTTGTAGTGGTTACCATGAACAGAGAGCATCGGTAGAAATGACGTCCTGGGTTGGGATTTGTAGCATCAGTAAATTGCATAATGGCGTCGAGGTTGTGATTGCATTTCGGCCAGTTCAGGGAGCGGAGTGGTTGGCCTTCGTAGATTAGATCTTGGAGGGTGTATAAGTCTGTTAGGTCGAGGATGCCGACTAAAGGGGGGTGAATAGACGGCTTTTAAAATTTCTCTCGCTAATTTCTACAAAGCAATTCACCCCTAGTTCCCCTAATGTCAAAACCTTAACAAATATTAATGCGGAAGCGATAAACTAAGGTTTTGACAATCAAGGCCTAAAATCTCTAGGCTCACTATGTGCACTAACTAATTATGTCTCTAACAAGAATATGCAATCCTAAAAACAAGCAATCAATCAATTTAATTCTATGAATATAAATTGCTTGAACATAAATAACAAACACAAAGCAAGCACAAGAGACACAATACTTTTTACCGTGGTGTTCGGAGACTTGCCGGTCTCCCCTAGTCCACGTTGAGGTTAGCCCAAACGAATTGGACCGGCTCCACGAATTGAGCACCCACCTCGAATCCACTAGATGTGGTTTTTCACGCTTTCGCGTAGGCTCAACCCGAACCTTCACAAACTTCGCCGGGGCTTCTTCACAACCTTGAGAGCTTCCGCGCACGATGCTCTACGCCGTCTAGGAGTCGGCAACCTCCAAGAGTAACAAGCCGAATCCTCTCGCTTGAACTTCACCAAGCACAACACATGTGCTTCCGGTGATCACCAAGTGCAACACATGCACAAGGATCCTCCTCAAGTGCAACACATGCACAAGAGACTCTCAATCCTCTCCTAATTGCAACACATGCAATTAGAGGCTCACACTACCTCAAGAAGCAAATGGAAGAGGGCAACACATGCACACAACTCCTACAAACACCCAAATGCTCTAACACACTGCCAACCAAGTGCCCTTGTCCCCCAAGGCCTCCTTTTATAGCCTCTAAGCCAAAACTAGCCGTTGGGGGCGAAATGGGCAAAGATCCAGCAAACCCGGTGCTACCGCCCTAGTGGGACCGGTAGCACCGGGCTCCTCGCCAACGGCTACAAAACTAGCCGTTGCAGGATAACCGGTAGCACCGGCCAACTGGAAGCGGTGCTACCGGTCGAGCGGTAGCACCGGCCTTCACCCCGGTAGCACCGGACTCAAGCCGAACACAAAAACACCTCCTCTGAATTTTTCACACCGGCCAGAGGAGCGGTTGCACCGGACCTCCGGTGCTACCGGCCTACCATGGACGGTAGCACCGGACCGCCAGACCGCCCAAAAACATCCCTCTCTGGAATTTCCACACCGGCCAGAGGGGCGGTAGCACCGGACCGTCGGTGCCACCGTAAATCGGGTAGCACCGGACCCGGTGCTACAGGGCCTCTGGTAGTATGGTGGCCTCAGGGAGAAAACACTGTTTTTCACAAAAACTTTTCTCCAAACCATTAAAGATATTCTTTGAGATATGTGAGGATCAACACATGATCACAATACTATGCAAAACAAATTTGCACATGTTAATCACATACTCCAAAGAATCTCATTAAGCACAATTTATTTGCAAAACACATATGCAAATAAACCAAGAACTTATGAGATCAATCCTCTTAGCCATGTGATGATCAACACATGATCAAGTCAATTTGCAAAACACATTTGCAAACCCTATTCACATGCTTTAGGATCGGAACCCATAATCTCAAGTTCATTTGCAAAACACATTTGCAAATAACAAATCCAACTAACGAAAACACATTTCGTAAACAATTCAAGATCTATTTGCAAACGATAAGCAAATCAAACTGAGTCTATGAGATTAATCCCCTAGCCATGTGAAGGTCAACACAAGACCCAGTCAACTTGCAAACACCCGTTGCAAGCCCTACTCACATGCTCTCGGGATTCCGGACTCATAGACCTCGGTTTATTCGCACAACGAACTTGCAAATACACATTAAACCAATTTTATGCTTGAGCATTGTTCTTTGCAACACATGTAAAAACCTAGCTCCAAGCAATATCAAAACATGAGCTCTCTATTTGCAACACATGCAAATCTCTAGCTCCATGCAAGCAACCACAACAATGTCAAGTGTATGAGCTCTCTATTTGTAACACATGCAAATCTCTAACTCCATGCAACCACTTTAAACCAAATTGCTTGAGCTCTCTCCTTTTGCGACACATGCAAAACTTAGCTCCAAGCAAAAACCAAATCAAATAAGATTCAAATAAGATGCAAGTATGAGCATCCTTATTTGCAACACATGCAAATACTTAGCTCATACAAAATCCAATGCACAAGCTTCACCAATTTGCAACACATGCCAAATGGTTAGCTTCATGTAAACATCAAACAAGAGAGTGAGCTAGAGTGAACCGGATCGAGTTCATCAACACATGATGAAGCTCAAGCTAAAAGACTCAACCCCTCTTAATAATACGGCACCTAACAAGCAACCCGGTCTCACAACCAAACACCGAGACCGGTAAAAGACTAGGAACACATCCTTAGCCCTAGCTAGTTATACCTTTGCCGCACTTGATCCACTTGGAGCTTTTATGATTTCCAATCATCTTCTCTCCAGGATCACCTCTTCTTCTTCTTCTTGGTCATCAACGCATGATGAACCTTCTCTAGCCCTTCTCTTCACTTCGGGATCACCTCTTGAAGCTCATCAACACATGATGACTTCTTCTTCCCGATTCTTCATCATCTTGGACTTAACCTACTTCACAACTCATGGAAGATGTTAGTCCAACAAATACAGTTGTCTCAATCATCACCGCACTCCATTAACACATAATGGATGCCTCCAAGATCGATTGAGCACAACCCAAATTAATTTGAATGATTAATTGTTATCTTGAGCACTTTGATGCAATTAATGCTTCATTATACTCAAGAACTTTTCGCTTGTCTTTAATCAACAAGGAAACACCATAAACACATGATGAAATGTTCTTTGATTGATTGAGAGACAATCGAACTCAATTTAAACTCATTTAAATTGACATGAGCATATAACTACACAAGTCATATATACTCAAAAGATTGTTTCAAGGTCTTGATCCTTTATATTGTATGACAAGAGGACATGGATCAATACAATTGAAACATCAAGTTAAATTATAAACTCCCCCTAGATGTGTGCATTTATGTATATATGAATTAAAAACATAATGCATATATTTAGTCTAAAGCAATGGAAGAGTTCATACTTTAACTTGAATTCTAAGTATGCATTTATATAATAGAATGAACACGAGTGCATACCTTAGGTTTTCCATTTTCCATCCAAGTATGAGACTAATAAGAATAAGACTTAATAAAACATGTTAGTCTCATAATGATTAGATTTGTCATTAAACAATGATTAAACATTAATATTAAACCAATCACCAAAACCAATAGAGCTTGAACTTACAAAGTCCCTTGTTCGAATGGAAAAATTTGAGTTGGGGGATCAAGGTCTAGCAGACCGTAGATTATAGTATCCTCGAGGTAAGAGTCGTGACCTCGAAACCATGAAGGGTCAGGGTCTCGAGGTGATCTTCGACCTAGTCTTCCCCGTCTACCTCTCCCACGGCTTGAGCTTCCTCCTCTGTCTGTTATTGCAATGGAGTGGAGGTTGGGGTAGGGAAGAAGGGCTTCTTGGGTGGCGGGTGGTTTGATACGTCACTTCAGTCTGAAAAAGCAGGCTGCAACGTGTTATCATTTTGGTATGAGAAAGCGGTGGGCTACAGCATGTTGTCATTTCGCTCTAAGATAGGCAGTGTGTTGTCGATATGGGATGGGCATTGTTTTGTCACTTTGCGATGTGCAGAGTGTTGTCGAATCGAAATGTAAAAGGTGCTGGCAGTGTATTGTCAAATCGCACTGAGAAAGCTGATGTGTGTATTGTCCAATCGTCCTAACATAGCTGATGGCATTATGGAAAAACTAATATGTCGTAGTTAAGCAAGCAAAAGATCATATCTGAGTACTACATAACCTTTGAAAGCAAAAGAACATATCTGAATGGTACATAAGTTAAGAAAGTAAAACACAATATCCGATTAGTACATGAGGTATGAAAAAAAACTAGTTGGCGCCTCTGTGTGGTGTGACCTCTCGTGTGGTCCCAGGCTTCCTCTGTCGCTGCACATGTCCGGATGGATATGTGAGCCGGTCAAGGGCTTGTCCACGGTACTCCTAGCAAGCCGTATTGGTGCTATCGGAGTAGCAAAGGCGGCCTACGACGGCTGAGTCGGTCTGGGCGCATCAGCGAGCTGCGACGGACCAAAGACCACACTCGGCAACTGCTGATCGGGGTCCACCAACCAGTCCAAGTCGACGTCGTCGAGGAGTGAAGTCGCTAGAGTGGCTCGCGCTCTGCTCAGGTGCTGCATCAACCGCAGCTGACAAACTTTAAATATTAGTAAACCACATAATGTGAAGAACATAATAGCATAAAGGAGAGCACGCAGTGTACCTGGAGTCATGTAGACGTACACGCGCGGAACGCTGCCAGATGGAACCCCCTAGCACGTTCGAAAGGAGGGGACGCTTGCGTGTACGATGTCCCAGTTGCAGCCTGCAGCGCGTGTCGACCCCGTACAGCTGAGGCACGCCTGTGAACCTATATGATGTCGTCGTCCCTAAGCCTCCTACAAGACGTAAGTTGGACGATACGAGCGACCCTCTAACGTACACGCTGCAACGCCCCTCTTAGGAAGTCCATTGTGACATCCAGCGTGTCCCCCTGGCTAACTCCGGTTAGCAGTGCGTCCAGCTCCTCCCCCTCCTCTTCCTCCTCTCCCCATCCTCTCTTTTTTCTACCGTGTCACGCTTAGTTGTTGTTTTTTTCTCGCTCGATGAATTGAGGCCGAAGGCTATGGCACAGCGCTTTAAGCCTCTATGTCATCTCAGAGGGTTAGTCGCTTTTTCAACTGGCGACATAGAGTCTATCACGAGTTGAAACGGCGACTGACTGCTTCTCGCCCGTTGAAAGCGCGATTGGCAGGTATTTTTGCCATTTTTTTTTGCATACTATTTATGTAATTTTTCATTAAAAAAATACTATTTCAAAAAAAAAATCCTACCAGAAAAAACCTAAGCCACCCCTCTCCGGTCACCGCCGCCGCCGCCGCCGCTGCAGCACAACGATGGGCTTCAATGTGCGTCGTCCCCTACAATCCCGATGGCTGGGCCCGCCGGACGCCCTCGCCGCACCGCCCTCCCTCGGCGGGGCCTCCATCCCCTTCGCCCCCCTTCTCCCGCCCCGAGAAGCTCGGCCGCATCGCCGACTGGATCCGCAACCCCCGAACCCCGCCGCTTTGGCCTCCCGCGACGCCGTCTTCGACTTCGCGGGGCTCGAGGAATCCGCCGCGCTCGCCTCTGCGGACGACGCTTCCTTCCGCCTCGTCGATGGCAAGCCGCAGCCACGCCACCCGTGGTTTGGCCCCAGGTGGTGCTGGGCAGGTCGAGGCGCGCGGCCGCGAGGCCGAGAAGGAACGTGCCCGCCGCGACCGCCACTACCACCAGCACCCCCGCTCGCACCATCACCACCACAACCACGGCGGCCCCTCCTCGTCGGCGAAGCCTTCCGTGGACATCCAGCCCGTGTGGACGATGAAGGAGCAGATCCCCTTCTCCTTCTCCGTCGCTGTCCAGCTCGAGGATCTCGTCATCTGCGGCGCCGTCGAGTACTACGACCGCGCCTACGACCTTGTCAGCCCCAAGGCGGAGCGCCGCCTCGAGCGATTCAAGTCGCGCAAGTTCTTCATGGTCACCACCACGGACGACCCCGTCATCCGCCGCATCGCCGAGAATGACAAGGCCACAGTCTTCGCCACCCACACCATCCTTGGAGCGCTCATGATTGCGCCCGCAGTGTCCAGTCCTGGCACATTGTCATACAGAAAGTTGACAACAATCTATTCTTTGACAAGCACGATGGCTCCCAGCTTGACTTGCTCACCTCAACGAAACCGCCCAAGAGCCACTTCCTGAGATCAAGGAGGACATCAACTCCACACACTCTCTTGCTGTCGAGACCACCTATATTAACCAGAACTTCTCGCGGCAGGTGCTGCTCTGTGACGGTGAGTAGGTCAGCTTTGATGAGCCTAATCCGTTTGCCACTGAAGGGGAGGAGGCTGCTTCTGTTGCTTACCGCTACCACCGCTGGAAGCTCGATGATGAGACCAACCTGGTTGCTCCTGTGAGGTTCATGATGTCAATGTTGATCCATGTGGTGACGGCCAGTTCCTTACACTCAATGCCCTTAACGAGTTTGATTCCAAGATTACTGGTGTTGACTGGAGTCAGAAGCTCGAGACCCAGAGGGGAGTTGTGCTTGCAACGGAGCTCAACAACAATGCTAACAAGCTTGTACGCTGGACTGCCCAGGCATTGCTCGCTGGTGCAGACATGATGAAGTTGGGTAATGTGTCGTGTTTGCACCCCCCGAGATCACTACAATCATTCCATACTCAGTGTGATAGTAGGGTACACCAAGAGATTTCGTTGCACAGATCAATTTCATCACGGCAAACATGCGGGGTGTTGTAAAGTCGATTGTTGATGTCTGCATGAAGCTTGGAGAGGGCAGGTATGTCCTCGTGAAAGATCCACAAGCTGTTGGTGTGTCTCTATGAAGCGCCGGGTGATGCATTTGAGAATGACTACGTTGAGGAACCGCTGCCCGAGTAGGAGCAAGTGCGTCCTCTTTCAGAGGATGTTGATTCTACCGCACAGGAAATGGATGCTGCTGCAGATGCAGAGGCAGAGGCCAGTGGAACAACTGCAGAGGCTGAGAATGGTTCTGAGGCTGTTTGATGAGGACATCACTTCTTTAGATACATACAACACTTCTCTACAAGTTGCTAGGCAAAGACCTATGATAAGGGAACGTGCACGATAGTTGAACTATCATGTGAGCTCGTTTGTAAGAGTTCATAATTTTTATACTGAGGATGGATTGCTACCTAAGTCATGTAATGTTATTCTACTCAAGAACCATAATGAAGCGAGCAGTACTACTACCTTAACAAGTTCAAGCTGACCCTACTTCAGTTCCAGTCTAATTCGGAATTAGCCTGACAGCTCTGATTTAAAACGATCATAACTTTCACATACGGAGTCCGTTGGGGGTGTATGAGTACTTAATTGAAAGCTTACGATGATACCTTTCCAACGGATCTAGCCTCACCTTCATATTCATTGTCTACACATCACAATCATCTAAGAGAAGTGCTACATCATCTGTTGGACCAAGTTAGGCCTTATAATGATATTCGGATCCAAGCCTAGGTTGTGTGTGCCCCCTGTTGGCGCACAACCCTAGGACGGCTTTCATTTGGTCACCCCCTCTTTATAACCTTTATGGCCATCACTTTTAGTTCTTAGATTTATTTAGATTGTTTTTCGTTCAGAAAACATTAGTTGTGTATTTGTGTCAACTAGACCAACTACTACGACTTTAAATCTCCATTATTCAATAAAATTTCATCTTTCATCCTCCAATTCAATTTGTGCTTATTACTTTCTTGCTTGATTCTCGATTGTTGGCAGAAAAGATCAACTATGTTAGGCATGGTTGATAGCAACAAAAGGTGTGGTCACCCCCTCTTTATAACCTTTGTTTCGTTTCCTGTAGTTTTTCACTCTGTTAATTCCTGTGGTTTGTGTTTTCGGCAATTGCATCTGTTTGGCTGGCCATTTGTAAATATGTCTGTTCATAGCTTGAAAAAGGTGGAAGTTTACTTGATGTTATATGAGCTTTACTGACCAGTGTAATCTGTAGTTCCTGATTTGTCCAAAAGCAGTGTAGTAAGCATGAAGATAGGATATCGCTTCACCTCGCAATCTTACCATATCATAGTCTCATTTCAAGCTTGAAATCTCACACGCCGGGGCTTGGTTGCTGTGTTGGATATGATCTTGGCTAACTAACTGCCAGATCCAAAATTATGGGGCTAAACCCACCTTAATCGCGCCTTGATCGGGAGCGCTCCAACAACCTTTTGGTGCAGTCCCGTTAGCTAGCGCAAGATTAAAAGGGGGAAGGCCGGCGCTCGTTTTTGGCAAGCTAATCTCGAGTCTTGCCTCCTCCCCACATCTTGATCCGATCCTAAGCTCGCGCCTAAGCTAGCGAAGACCACCACCACCACTGAGGCGATCTCGGTGTTCTTCGTACGCGTCTCCGCCGACACTCGAAGGCACCATCTACCGATTGAACCCTAATGGCTTCTTCATCTCCGGGTTGGTAACTGTCGATTCCTCTTTTCGGCCCTAATGTTTAAGTGATCATGTTTTAGGCTAGCTTATGTTCATGTTTTAGTTAAATCTAATGCTCGCGAAACCCTAGCTCACACCCTCTCTGCCTCCCGAGAAAAGCGCACAGCGGCGAAAACCGAGCGAGCGCCTTTGTTCTGGCTCGGGCTGATCGCATCCGTTCGTTTCGGATCAACGGCCGCCGCCTGCGCAAGCGCGTGGTGGCGCCTCGCGTGTGCGCGCAGCCGCCGCGCCTCCAGCGTGGGCCGCCCGTGCGGTCGCCGCCGCTCTTCGTGCGCGAGCCGCCGCCTCGTCTCCCTCCGCGGGCGCGTCTGCGTCACGCCACGGGCCGCTTGGGGCGAGCTGGGCAGCGGAGGCTTGGGCAGCGCCGTTTTTACGAGCTGCGTCGCTTTTGGGCGAATTCTTTTGGGCGCCTTTTCTGGCTTTTAACTCCTTTTAATTTGTCTCTTTTAATTCAGCAATTAAGTATTGTTTAAATGTTCATTTCCTGAGTACTTGTATCTTTTTTGTGATTATTTATTCCCTGGCTTTTATGTTATGGTTAATTTAATGATTAACTTTTGACATATTATTTAATGTGGTAATGTAATGATTATTTCTTAGCTTTATCTCTAATTAAAATGGAACCAACGAGAAGTTTTGATTAGAGATTAATTGTCTAATGTTGAAAATTGGGATAATGTCATGACCATATTCATATACTGACCAACGTTGTTTATGAACATGTGTCACCCATAAAATAATTTAGTTCTTTTTCGTTTCTGCCCAACGGTGATGCGAATTTGAACTTGAATGTTTTCTGTCATTAGCATGTTATTAATCAGACCAACGTAGGGTTAATTTCATGTATGACGTTCAATTTCCTTTTATAATGTTTACTGATTAAATTTTATTTTTGATTCAGCCATGAACAACACTAATGTTGCCGCTTACTTGAACGGCATTGAGCAGCTAACAGGGACAAACTTTCCTTCTTGGAAGGAGAGAATATTGATTGTCCTTGGAGTTATGGACTTGGATTATGCATTACGAGAGGGCGCTCCCATAGCTCCTTCCGCTGATGATGAGAGTTTTACTGAGAAAAAGAAACTCTATGACTTAACAGCGGAAAAGTGGGAGCGGTCTAACCGCATGTCCTTGATGATTATGAAAAGCACCATTTCTGTAGGGATAAGGGGAGCAATCCCTGAATCCGATAATGCTAAGCAGTACTTGGCCTTAGTTGAGGAGCAATTTAAGGGCTCTTCAAAAGTTTATACCAGTACCTTAATCATGAAGATGCTCACCACTAAATATGATGGCTCTAATAGCGTACGTGAGCATATAATGATGATGACTGATATGGCCGCCAAACTTAAAGGCATGGACATGGCCATTTCAGATGGTTTCTTAGTCCATTTTATTATGACCTCCCTCCCTTCTGAGTACAATGCTTTCAAAATTAATTATAATACTCAGAAGGAGCAGTGGACCATGAGCGAGTTGATCGCTATGTGTGTCCAAGAGGAGGAGAGGATTAAGGTGAGAAAAGGACCAAGTTTTCCATGTTGGCCATGGGAAAAGGAAATTCAAGGGATTTTAAGTCCAAAAGAAGCGCATTTTCCCTAAGGTTGAGTCAAGTAAGTCAAAGCCAAAGGAGAAGGCCCCTGCTGCATCAAATTCAACTTCTAATGAGCCCATCTGTCGTTTTTGTAAGAACAGTGGGCATATTCAGAAAGATTGCGTAGGCTTCATGAAATGGCTTGCCAAGAAGGGTAATGACATAATTTCTCTGTCGATGAAACCCTTTTGCTGATTTTTCCCTAATACCGGTGGATTGATTCAGTGCCTCTGTGCACGTTTCCAATTCATTGCAGGGATTCCTTACCGTGAAGACAATAAGAAGGGGGGAACGAAGCCTTAGAGTTGCTGATGGGAGAGAGGCTGAAGTTGAAGCCGTTGGCACACTATCATTAGCATTAAATAGTGGCTTCATCCTTCAATTAAATAATGTTGTTTATGTTCCCAATATGAGGAGAAACCTTATTTCTGTTTCTCTTTTAGATGATAATAAATACTTTTGTACCTTTGGGGATAATAAATGTATTATAAGTTTTAATTCAAATAATATTGGTCTCGCGACTCGACGAGACAAACTCTATATACTTTCTCTCCCTGAATACCTTGTGTCAATGAATGTGTGTGATGCCACCGATAAGCAAAAGAGAAGTATAAATGATGAGACTTCATCGAAATTGTGGCACTGTCGTTTAGGCCACATTTCGAAGGGGAGAATGGAGCGTCTCATTAAGGAAGAGATACTTCATCCATTAGACTTCTCCGACTCAGATTATTGTATTGATTGTATTAAGGGAAAATATGTAAAACAAATTAAGAAAGGAGCCACACGAAGCAAAGGAATATTAGAATTAATCCACACTGATATATGTGGACCTTTTCCTATAACTTCAGTTGATGGGTACGACTCCTTTATCACGTTTACTGATGACTTCTCCCGTTATGGTTATATTTTCCCCATTCGTGATCGATCTGAATCACTTGATAAGTTTAAAATATTTAAAGTCAAGTAGAAAATCAGCATAATTTAAAGATTAAGGTAGTAAGATCAGATCGTGGAGGAGAATATTATGGGAGACATGCTCCTTATGGACAAATTCGAGTCCATTTGCTAAGTTTCTTTCAGAAAATGGTATAATAGCCCAATATTCAACACCGGTGAACCTCGGCAAAATGGAGTAGCTGAAAGACGCAATCGCACCCTTATGGATATGGTGCGTAGCATGATAAGTTACTCCAGTTTACCAGTTGGTTTGTGGATGGAAGCATTAAAGACAGCCGCACATATACTTAATCGGGTTCCTAGTAAATCAGTACCTAAGACACCTTATGAATTATGGACTGGGAGAAAACGAGCTTAAAATATTTACGTGTGTGGGGTTGTCCTGCTGAAGCAAAAATCTTTAATCCACATATTGGGAAATTAGATCCTAAAGCAAAGAAGTTGCCATTTTATTGGATATCCCGAAAGATCTAAGGGATATCGGTTTCTTTGTCCAAATCGTGTCACTAAGTTTGTGGAAATCCGACATCTTGTATATTTAGAGAATGATGGAATCGGTGGGAGCTCAGAGGCTAGGAAAATAGATCTTGAGGAGATTCGGACTTATGTTCCATTACCGATAATCCAAGAGACTATTCTTCCTGTACCTCTTTCGATTATACCTCCGATTGTGAACCACAGAGTTGAACCTCCACCGAGAATGCAGGATTAATAATCTGACATTTAATGATGAGCCTCCACACCTGTGATAATTAATGAACCACCGAGAAGGTCACAATGGGAAAGAAGGTCTGCCATCCCGAATGACTATGTCGTATACATGAATGAAGATGTTAATGACATAGGGAAGGTCGATGATCCTACCTCTTTTAAGGAGGCTATGATGGCTAAGAATTCACCCAAGTGGCTTGAGGCCATGCAGGATGAAATTAAGTCTATGAGCATTAATGATGTTTGGGATCTAGTAGAAATTCCTGATGGAGTCAAAACAGTAGGCTGTAGATGGGTCTACAAAACTAAGCATGACTCTAAAGGAAATGTCGAAAGATTCAAGGCAAGGCTTGTAGCAAAAGGGTTTACACAAAGAGAGAGATTGATTATGTTGATACTTTCTCTCCGTCTCAAAGAAAGATTCACTAAGAATTGTCATGGCGCTTTTGCTCATTATGATTTAGAGCTACATCGGATGGATGTTAAAACCGCATTCCTTAATGGTGACTTGCATGAGAATGTTTACATGGCTCAACCTAAGGTTTTGTCGTGGAAGGCAAGGAACATATGGGATGTCGACTTAAGAAATCCATCTATGGACTAAAACAAGCATCTAGACAATGGTATCTTAAGTTCGATAAGACCATAAGAAATTTTGGTTTCAAAGAAAATGAAGTAGACAATTGCATATACATTAAGACTAAGGGGAGCAAAATTACTATATTAGTGCTTTATGTGGATGATATCTTATTGGCTAGCAGCGATAAGGATATGCTGTATGAGACCAAAAAATTTCTTTCCGCTAATTTTGACATGAAGGATCTTGGTGATGCCTCTTATGTTTTGGGCGTTGAGATTCACCGAGATAGGTCCAAAGGGATATTAGGCTTATCCCAAAAGACATACATTGACAGAGTGCTTAAGAGATTTAATATGCATAACTGCTCTGCCACACCTGCTCCTATTGTTAAGGGCGATAAGTTTGGAACATTCCAATGTCCAAGGAATCAATTAGAATCTGATCAGATGAAGGGGATTCCTTACGCTTCAGCTGTCGGAAGCATTATGTATGCTCAAGTATGTACTCGCCCTGACTTAGCATTCGTAACCGGGATGCTTGGCAGATATCAATCAAATCCAGGGTTGGACCACTGGAAAGCCGTTAAGAAAGTCTTGCGTTATTTGCAAGGCACTAAGCATTTCATGCTCACATATAAGAAGTCTGATGCCCTTGAGGTTGTGGGTTATTCAGATGCTGACTTTGCAGGTTGTGTTGATACTAAGAAATCCACATCAGGTTATATCTTCACACTTGCGGGAGGAGCCATTTCGTGGAAAAGCTCCAAACAATCACTTACTGCATCATCAACGATGCAAGCTGAGTTTGTGGCATGTTATGAGGCTACTGGGCAGGCTGTATGGCTTAAAAAATTTATCCCGGGATTAAAAGTGGTAGACAGCATATCTAAACCACTACCTTTATACTGCGACAATTTAGCCGCAGTTTTCTATTCAAGTAACAACAAGTCAAGTGGTGCTGCCAAACACATTGACATTAAGTATCATGTTGTGAAAGATAGAATCCAGGATCAGACTATTGATGTCAAGCATATAAGTACTAAGTCTATGCTTGCGGATCCATTAACTAAAGGCTTACCACCCAGTCTCTTTCGAGAGCATGTTGCCGGCATGGGTTTATTGGAAAGCCTCTGATTCTGGAAATGAGGACCATAAGTATAAAACCAACTCCCATTAAGAATAAGTAATTATCCTATCAAAATAGAATGATGCACTATAGATACTGGGGTTGCAGCGGTGTTTTATTAATCGTTGTAATACTTTATCTTGGTGTATTGTTTTGTTTAGTATGGACTTATGATGTTAGCCTTACGATCAAGTGGGAGAATGTTGGATATGATCTTGGCTAACTAACTGCCAGATCCGAAATTATGGGGCTAAACCCACCTTAATCGCGCCTTGATCGGGAGCGCTCCAACAACCTTTTGGTGCGGTCCCGTTAGCTAGCACAAGATTAAAAGGGGGAAGGCCGGCGCTCGTTTTTGGCAAGCTAATCTCGAGTCTTGCCTCCTCCCCACATCTTGATCCGATCCTAAGCTCGCGCCTAAGCTAGCGAAGACCATCACCACCACTGAGGCGATCTCGGTGTTCTTCGTACGCGTCTCCGCCGACACTCGAAGGCACCATCTACCGATTGAACCCTAATAGCTTCTTCATCTCCGGGTTGGTAACTGTCGATTCCTCTTTTCGGCCCTAATGTTTAAGTGATCATGTTTTAGACTAGCTTATGTTCATGTTTTAGTTAAATCTAATGCTTTCATGCTGCTCTCAAGGGACAAGGTACCAGATATTGGTAATGAACTAATGGTGATTGTGCTTTAGATATTTAGATGGCAATATTGCCCCCAAACGTCCATACTAAGACTGACAATAGAAGGCTTCAAGTATATGCATACAAGAGCGGGTTGAGACGATATGCTTGGAACTTGGGATCGAAAGAGGTGAAGGGAGGAGAGAGCGGGAACGTGAAGGGAGGAGAGAGAAGATATTTTTTTCCTGACGCTTCAAATATATAGGCCATTTCTCTTCGATCATTTGTGCTAGTAAGTTGGTTTCAGTTACTCAAGCCAGCTGTACTCTTCTGCTCTTCGCTCAAAAAAATTGCTTTATTTTAAATAATACATTTTTTATTCAAATTGCAAAAATATATCTTGATCTCAAAAAATTACAAAAATATACTTTTGTCGCCCGTATATTAGGCGATCGCCCCATATACGGTGCAGCTCTGTACGCGCGATATTTTCTCTATCCGCGGTCAGTCCCTAAAGAAAATCATAACTTTTTCATATGACGTCGGATGGAGATGAAATTTATATGAAAATTATAGCTCTCGACGGGATCTACAACATTTGTATACAAACTTTTTCAATTTGAATCCATTTATATGGTCAAAAATAGGATAGAATATTCAGATCTAAAAATCAGATCTGTTTTAGATCTGAAACTTCTATCCCGTTTTTTGCTATCTAAATGGATTCAAATGAAACATATTTGTATACAAAAGTTGTAGATCCCGTCGAGAGCTATAATTTTTATATAAAGTTCATCTCCATCCGACATCATATGAAAAAGTTATAATTTTCTTTAGGAACTGATAGCAGACAGAGAAAATATCGCGCGTTCAAAGCCGCACTGATCGTCCGTATATAGGGCGATCGTCCCTTATACGGGCGACAGAGATATATTTATCGAAGTATATTTTTGCAATTTGAATAAAAAATTATATTGTTTAAAATAAAAAAATTATTTTCAATAATATAATTTTTTATTCAAATTGCAAAAATATACGTCCATCTCAAAAAATTACAAAAATATACTTTTGTCGCTCGTATATGGGTCGATCGCATCGGTGCCGCTCTGAACACGCGATATTTCCTCTGTCTGCGGTCAGTTCCTAAAGAAAATCAACTTTTTCATATGATATCGGATGGAGATGAATTTTATATGAAAATTATAGCTTTCGACGGGATCTATAACTTTTGTATACAAACTTATTCAATTGGAATCTATTTAGATGGTCAAAAATGGGATAGAAGTTTCAGATCTAAAATAGATCTGTTTTAGATTTCAAACTTATATCCTGTTTTTGGCTATCTAAATGGATTCAAATGAAAAAAAAAATTGTATACAAAAGTTGTAGATCCCGTCGAGAGCTACAATTTTCATATAAAGTTCATCTCCATCCGACATCATATGACAAAGTTATGATTTTCTTTAGGATCTGACCGCAGACAGAGGAAATATCGCGCGTTGAAAGCCGCACCGATCGCCCGTGTATGGGGCGATCGCCCCATATACGGGATATCGCCCCATGTACGGGCGACAAAAGTATATTTTTGTAATTTTTTGAGATAGACGTATATTTTTTCAATTTGAATAAAAAATTGTATTATTTAAAATAAAAAAATTTCGGTTACGAGACCTCGAGACCGACATGTTAGGAAGGGAATTTTTTTTTCTTTAATATTTTTTTTTATTCTTTTTTTCAAAACTATGCGTCCGAATTAAAATTTTATGAAAATACCCCCCGGTCGCCTGGTGTATGGGCGATCGCCCCATACACGGCGATAGCTCCTCTGCATTCCTCGCCGTCGTGAGCACACGCCGTTACAATGGGCCCCACATGCCTGAGACAGGGTGATCGCCGAGCGAGGCGACAGTGCGCTTTAAAGCCCCCGCTCGCTCTTCGCTCAAACAAATTATAGGCGTAGCAACGAAGAGAAAAGAGAAAGAGAAAGAAGAAGAGAAGAAGAAGAAAAAGAAGAAGAAAAGAAGAAGAAGAAAAGAAGAGAAGAAGAAGAAAAAGGGGAAAAAGTCGATTAAATCGTTTACTGAAGGTATTTTTACAAATTTTATAAATCTATTATTTAGGAATTTTACGATTTTGTAGTGTTTAGAAAATCTTGTAGGATTGTTTGTTATTAGAATTCTAATGTAGCATGTAATATTGATCGAATTTAGGATTGTGTAACGTTTAGAACTTTAATGTAGTATTTAGTTTTTAGAAATTTGAGGATGCAGTATTAAATAAGTTACAAATTTATTGTAGTATTAGAAATTTATTGTAGTGTTTAGAAAATTTAGGATTGTGTAGCGTTTACATTTTCTCGGATAGTGTTGTTTAGAAATTTAATGTCATGATTCATATTTAGAACTTTAATGTACTATTTAGTTTTAGAAATTTGAGATTGTATAGTATTAAGTGCGTTACAAATTTATTTTAGTCTTAGAAATTTATTGTAGTGTTTAGAAAATTTAGGATTGTGTAGCGTTTACAATTTCTCGGATAGTGTTGTTTAGAAATTTAATGTCATGATTCATATTTAGAACTTTAATGTACTATTTAGTTTTTCAAATTTCGGATTGTATAGTATTAAATGCGTTACAAATTTATTGTAATGTTTAGAAAATTTAGGATTGTGTAGCGTTTACAATTTCTCGGATAGTGTTGTTTAGAAATTTAATGTCATGATTCATATTTAGAACTTTAATGTAGTATTTAGTTTTAGAAATTTGATTGTATTGTATTTTAGAGTAATATTTTTCCGTCGGACGTTGCGGCATGTCGGAGAAATTGTATTTCCAAATATTTTATGGAGATGGGGAGATAGCACGGGGCGGATGGGGTGGATCTATCATCATTTTCAAGAGTCGTGCAGGGCATATGCGAGACGGCGATAGGACATCTGAGGGTTTGTTGGAGTGGATGTCTCGGATGTTGGTTTGGATGCCTGATTGATTCTTGGTCGAGCGAGAGTGAGTCGAGCGCAAGACCGTTTTTACGGAGAGTTGATTCCTATTAACTCGGCGTCAACATGGAGGAGTTATGTTGGTTTTGCCGTAGAGCGGGGTTGGCGCTCATGTTGTTGGTCTGATGCTACCCGGTAGCTCCATCGGTGTCGCAAGTTCGTGATGTCGGGGTGGACATTACGGCGGAGGACATCAAATGTAGAAGGATGCGAAGAGGAAGGCGGCGAGGAGCCCGAGGCGAGGAGCACGAGGCTGGCGGTGGCGAAGGGACCGGGGCGAGAGGAGAGGCGGTGGAGGCGCGAGGGTGGCCGACGAGGGAGGAGGTGGAGGACATTGTTGACTGATGGAAGAGGAGGACCGTGCGGATGAGAAGTCCTCGATGGTGAGCACTCGACGAGGAGGACAACGCCCCTGAGGTGCCTATCCCTGGTGCGTGGACCAATTACAATTTCGAAGACCTAACGATGAATGAAGGGAACATTGATGCATGGGAGTATCGTGAGAACGAGGTGAAGCAGGGGGCCATATATAAAGACAAGGAGGCTGTGATGGATGCGGTGAAATCTTGGGCAATGTCTCTCGCGGCAATTCAGGGTTGTGAAGTCCAGCAAGAAGGACTACGATGTGAAGTGCGTAGTTGATTCGTGCCCATGGCGGGTGCATGCATACCAGGGGAAGTGGACGGACTACTGGAAATGCTCCATAGTGATGGAGCATAACTGCGAGCTGGAAGAAGCGGAGCAGGGACACCGCAATCTGTCGTCCACTTGGGTGGCAAATGTGTTTATGGTCGGATCGTGGACAATCCCCATCTGCGACCTCGATCTATTATCACGGTAGTGGAGGAGAGGTTTGATACAAGATTAGCTACGCAAAGGCATGGAGAGCAAAAGGACAGCTCGGAAATACGGTTCGGGGCGTCGAGGCTTCGTGCGAGAATATTCCCCACTTGCTCGGGCAATCGCACAAAGGAACCCCGTACATCCATCGACCTTGCGGAGTTCCTGCGGGTGGTGCGTGCACCGGAAGTGGGTATTGCGGCGTGCATTCTTCGCCTGGCGCATGCATAAATGCGTTAAACGCATCGCCGGTCCTTTGCATGGGCGGCACATTCCTCACGGGAAGTACAAGGGCGATTCTAATCTGCGATCGCGGTGGATGCCAACAACCGAGTTCTACCGGTTGCGTTGGCATTCGTGGAGGGGAAAACACGGAGAGGCGATGCGGTTCCTTGAAAGAGTGAAGTGGCGATTGTTCTCGGCGGGCGATGTTTGTGTCATCCATGGCCGATATGCGAGGCTGCTAAGGGCGATCGTGGATATGCAACAAGGGTCCGTCGTCGTGGGAGCGACAAAGTGGCGGATCGAGGAGCGGTGGTGCATGAGGCACATGGGTGCCAATTTTTCCGTCGATTCGAGAACAAGGAGCTTATGAACATGTTCAGCGCTGTGCAAACAGAACCAACGGAGGAAGTTCGGCGCTTGGAAGGCGTTGGGCGAACTAACGAAGAAGCAATCAATGGATCCGAGAGGTACCGCTAGTTCATCAAGGAACCCGATGGTGTACCATGAGCAAGGAGAGGACCCCACACCTTATGCGGCTGCCGATGGACCCCAAACATCCGGCGTGGCGGGTACCACATATAAAGAGTTTCACCGATTGGATACGACATGAGCCTTTGGATAAATGGTCCCTTACGCACGACGAGGCGGCTCGCGTTATGGGATCATGACAACGAACTCAGCGGAGATTTACAATCCAGGTAATGAAAGGCACGGATGCCTTCCATTGGTGGGTATAGTTGAGGTGTCTTATTAGGGACACGAGATATTTCATTGAGCGATACAAGACCTCCACGGCATGTATGTCGGACAATCATTGTCTTACTCAAGCTGTTGTGTCTACCTACATGTCCAAGAAAACAAGAAAGCGCGAGACACATCGGGTTACACCGGAGAGTGGCGTGGAGCGGAGATACCACGTGCAATGCGCGTGGCCGAGGTCGCGAGGTGCCAGGGAGAGGACTTCCCATCCGTGCATACTCCGAGTAGGCGATTGCGAGTGCTCTGCGGAAACCACGCTGCTTTGCACTTGCCGTGCTCGCACGTCATTGCCGCGACCGCGAGAGGCGCATCAATCTGTCGTCCGTTCGTCTCCCGTACTACTACAAGCGGGCGTTCTCAACACGTGGCATCACGAGGTGTACGGCACCGCAAGTGGACGGATCGTTCACATGACCCCCTCCGGACCATCGATGGGTGCGGACATCCGAATGTTGAAGTCAAGGTCGGACGTCGAAGGACAAGGCGCGTTCGAACGATATGGACGAGTCCGAGGCGCGTCGCAACCGCGGATAATGTAATTTTCCATGTTGTTCCCATCTTGTATTTTTCAATGGACCGTAAGTTGTGATGTAAGTTGTAATGATCGATGTAATTTTCAATGTCTTGGTAAGTTATTTTTCGCATCATGTAATTCTTGATGTACGATTAGTAGCTATGAGGATAATGTAATTCTCGGCGTTGTGTGCCTCGTCGAACATGTCGTTGTCTTCGTATGTTTGTAATATGAGTTTTTTGGCTCTCACACTTGGTTGTATTGTTTGATGAGTATGGTACAATTCGTTATTTCGCATTTCATTTTGTGTGCACATGTAATTCTTGACAAATTTGTTGTATTTGCTTTCTAACAGCCACGATGGCGCGACCTTGCCACTCGAGCTTTGGGCGTGACCGTCGATCGACCCACCGATCTAGGTACTCCGCAGAGGAGAACCGAGAGCTAGGGACACTCCGACCTCGGGTGCCCAACGAGTACGCCGCGCTCGACCCACGCTGGGTTCCACGGTGGTCGCCAGCGCTTGCACTCTTTTACGTACATGTACTTACACGTGAATGCAATTCTAACGACGCATTGCACTACATGCGAGTTGCGGCGGTGGCTTACTTCCTCTTTGTAGGATGGTGGAGCGGTGGCTACCCGTTAGCGGGCAAGGAGGTCCCGCGATTCGGTGCGACCGGTCCCTGGCGGCGCGCTTGTGGACCGGTGGAGACCGGAGACGCACACGTTCCACCTTCCGTGCGGAGAGATGGCTCCGACGCTGCGAGCGTGTCGTACCTCTTAGGCCTCCCTGCGCGGGTCCAGCGATCGTGCCGCCTGACGCCTCATCACGTGTACACGCCGAGTTGTCCGTCGCGTTCGCCGAGTGCGGCGGCACCCCGGCGACCCTACCGGCCCCTTAGGGAGGCCGGCGCCACGGACCGACGAAGGCGTGGTCGCTTCGATTCACGGTGAGTACCTCTTTCTTTGAGAATTAAAATAAGCGCCAAGTTCTTGATAATGTTTGTTGCGAACAGCTGCAGGCTCGGCTTCTCCACCAAGCGCGGAGGAGGCGGGCGTGGCCCGCCACTTGGAGGCATACCTCTGTTGTTGTTCGGTTGGGTGATGTTCCGTCCTCCCACGGGAACACGGTGGACCGTCACCGATCGAGTCGCCCGACACATCGCCGACACCCGGTGGATGAGGTAACACACTCGGTTCAATCTCGTCTCGGTGAGCACGTCTAACTCCCCTTGTAAACGGGTGATGCGGTGGTCGTGGGCCTCAAGCGTGCTTGCGGCGACGTCTGAGGTGCGTGCGGCGCCGTCTCTCGGCGAACACGACGCGGCGATGTCGTTGCGTCCTACTCCTCGATTGTGGTCTTGGGAGCGCTTCTCCGTCGGCGGGCTGTTGTTGACACGACACCGTACCGAGGAGCTTTACGGAGACGACCGGTGGGTGGCCCACCATGGGCCACTCTGGGTCCGGCGGCGTATGCTCCTCGTATCTTTTCCCCACTAACGCGCTTGAATAACCTTCGCCATTTCTTATTTCCTCGCGGCGGAGGTTCACGCGCCGGCAGTGAGGAGGTCTATCGAGTTCGTTCGGAGTTCGACCGCCTCCACGACGAGGCGTGCGGTGGGCGCCATACACCGCGTCTGACGTCACGCCGAGCACCTCACGGGGTCTCCGTGCTTTGCACGCGAGATGAGGCCTTTGGCTCACCCGTAAGGTGCTCGTCTTTGACCTTTGTGTCGAGGAGTACTCCCGCACCGAGTCTTTGCGCGATTCGGCTGTTCGATCCTTTCCTTTGCGCCTCGTCACGTTGTCGCGCGTGGCGCTCACGATGCTGCCTAATCCTACTACTCCGCATCTTTGCGAAATTAATGTGGTGTGTACTTACTTTTTTGCATTGCGGATGACCGGATGGGTGTTTGCGGTGGGCTCTCGATTCGCGCCGTATGCGACCATGGGCCTGCGCAGGGGCGCCGCGCTCGACAAGAGGTCACGAGACCGGTCGTGCGACCATGACATGTACGATCGATACATGGAGTGGATTCGCCCACGCGCTCGCCTCGGGGTGGGGTACACACCAAGACCGTCGTCGCCACGGCATGCATCGGTGGCGGACCGCGTACCCTTCACAGATGTCCCGGAGGACAACGCCTCGGTAAGTGTCGCAATCGAACCTACATGGGCACGTCTTTTTCATGTAACTTACGTAATACCAATCGGCGTTACATGCGGACTCGGCTCTTGGCGGAGATTGAGGTGGAGGTGTGTCCATGTTGGCCGCGCCTAGAGGGGCATACGGTGACCACCGCCGAGTCCGAGACGACTTGGGGTCGGGTCCTCGCTACGGTGAGGCGGTTGGCTCGCAGCCACTGCCGAAGCGCGAGACGTCGGCGGGCGCGGCACACCACGTCACGCCGCCCCACACCGCGCCTACCCCGGTGCCCGTCGCGCCCCACGCAGTGCGGGGGCGGTGGTAGACGAGGCTCCTTCGCGTCTCGCCCTATCCGTCGGTTCCTCGCTACGCTCCCACGCGCGGCGGTGGGGGCGATGGTGGGAGGCTCCTTCGCGTCTCGCCTACCACAGCCGGTTCCTCGCTACGCTCCCACGCAGCGGTGAGGCGATGGGCTGCGGAGGCTCCTCGTCGTCCGCGCCCGATGGGACCCGTGGTGGTTTCGGCGAGCCTTCGGCGACGAGTTCGACACGGAGGAGTACCTTCGGTGACTACCTCGACCCTCTCGGCTCTCGCGCGCGCCACGAGACTTGGCCTCGCCGCGCGCGCTACTCTCGCGCTGCGCCAGCAGGCGGCCTAGGAGGGCGTCCGTCGCCGTCGCCACTCACCTACCCCACGGGCCGATTAGGAAGCGTGGCGTGATTGACTTGTTATGCGGATGTATTTTTGTAATGGCTTTATATTGAAGACATTGTATAACTCCCGAGTTAGTAACATGGCAAATTATCACTATAAATTGTTCAAATCATTTATGCATTGCTTGCCTATGCCACACGACGTGACAACACACCAACGTTTGGTACACCTATCGCCTCTAGTAGGGCGATCGCCTAATGTGAGGCGATCGCCCTTACATGGGGCGATCGCCCAAATATGAGGCGATCGCTCCATACGGCGATATCGCCCTTTATAACATTCGTTCTCACAAGCGGTCTCGCAAAGAATAGCGGAAGAAAGAATAGAGGTGAGCATCAATCGAAAATGCCGAGGCGTGCAAGTGCAAAGGGTAAGGGAAGGCAAAGGAAGAAGCAAGTGCATGCCGCGAATTTAGCGTACCAAGATCTCTTCCTACCTCGTGGGTGTAGCACCCATGTGTATGTGCGGAGATCTTTGCGGGCTTGTCGCTCTTGGGAAATTTCAACTTGGAAGAGGAGGTATTGGAAGTGCCGCCTTCGCCTTCGATCCGCGGGAGAAGAGCACGAAGGATCGCCGCATGGTAACAATCGTGCGGGGTTACATAATATTTGTGAATAAAACTTTGCTAATTTACGTTTCATGCAGTCACCTCCGCCATGTGTGAATTTGGCGATGGTTTGATACGGAGATCAACCCCGGGACCAACGGCTTCTTGACCAAGCCAGCCGCGAGGATGAGTTCACGCGGCGGTTTCAAGAACAACGCGATGCCGCACGCGAGGAGGCATGTAGGAAGGAAGCGGAGGAGAAGGAGGCCGAGAGAGAGAGAAGCGAGAGAGGCGCGGCGTGCGGAGAAGCCCACGGAGGCATGGGCGAATGGGAAGTGGCCTCAAAGCACTCAATAGATGTCGATGTTAACTTTGGTTTTCTTTGTTCGTGGTACTCCTTTTAGTTTTAAGTCGTAATAAGCAGTGCGACCCAACCTTCAAGAGTATGCTCACCGTCCGGAGGTCTCGTATATGTCCTCTTGCTCCAGTTGTCCCAAATGATGTTATTTTCTCCATCGAGATAGGTTATAGCATTTTCGGTTCGTCGATTTGATTTCATCGAGTTTTACCATCGTTTGCGAAAGATACGGCAATTTTCATGTTTCTGGGTGCATGTTAGGACAACAATAAAATAGTGCGACCTAAAGTGACATCTAAATATTTTTATATAATTGTAACCTATGCAAGCCCAAGAATGCAACAAAGCTGGTTATGTCAAGTTTTGAGGTCGTTCGAACATTATTCTAACTGCTTGAACAATGAATGTTATAAAGGGTTTAAACTAGCCATCTTTTATTCAAAATGCAATCATATTTAGATATTTTTGCAAATATGAAGTGCATAAGGTTGTAGTAACTTATTCTATTTATTTCATGAATTATGGATCAACACACATTATAATTCCTTCACAATCCATGATTAGAGCCTAGCATTCGAACTCAAATAAAAAAATTCGCAAACAACACATGGATTTTTATTTTACACTCTAATTCTTCATTCCAAAATTTAAATTTAGAAACAAGTTTCATTTAATTTGGACACTCTAGCAAAAGTTACGGGTTTATATTAAAAGCATATAGTAATTACAAAACAAAACTAAAAAAAGGCTGCGCATGTCGCCTGTCTCGGCGCGACAGGGGCCCACTGTGGCGCGAGCGGCGTTGACGGCAGAGGGCACCGATCGCCCGTGTATGGGGTGATCGCGACGGGGGGCATTTTTGTCATTTTTTTTCGGACGCATAGTTTTGAAAAAAAGAATAAAAATAAATATTAAAGAAAAAAAATTCTTAGGAAGGCCGGGTCAGTATGGGCCGAACACATTGGGCCGAGTGTGGCTATTGTTTGAGACCCATCTAGACAGACTAAGCTCAAATCTCTAGCCCGTCTATTTTGCATCTTTTGCCTTTCCTTCGTTTTCACCCTTTCGTCGACGCACGTCTAATCATCCAATTAGAAATGCAATCGTGTCGTGTGGTATGATCTCTTGACATTGCCATTGTCTACACTTACTCCTACAAATCTTGCTAGGAGTCCGTCATCTTTTGCTTCTTCTTTTCCTGACCAGAACTTACAAAGCAATCAAATTTTGATTTCTGAAACCTTATCTCGCAGACCATATTTTGCTTGTGTTTGGTCCACTTGCGTCGCAAAACTCATCTGCGAAGCAACCAAGAAAAAAAGAAAGAAAAAGGAAACACGCGCATGCTCTCTAAAACTGGCCAGTCAACATACATCGACAGGTAGTAACCTCAACGGCCGTGCCTTGTTCCGCATTATTTACATCACATTTCCCTGTCCTTCCCATCATACACATTTCTAGCGACTTCCAAGTAACCATCACATAAATCACGCGTGCATGACAGCAAAATTGATTAGACAGCACGGGTGAATAAGTTTTTACAAAAAAAAAATGCAATCCCAATAACTGATGGCTCGTTTGGGTTGGAGGATTGGTACAACAAATGTACAAGAATCTGTCCTGTTTGGTGCAAAATCCATGTGTGTAAGATAAACGTTCATTCCTAATAGGAGAATTGCCAGGCCAGCAGGACAGGGCGCCCCAGAAACCTCAGCAGTCCCACAGACTAGCAGCTAGGAAGGAGAAAGCAACGATGCTAGCTAGGAAAAAGCATGTACCGAACACTTCTGCCACTAATCTAGAAAGGAGAAAGCAATTGCTGCTAATGGAGATGGACGGGTCGTGTTGCAGCCAATACAGAGGAGGGCTGACTATTCCAAGAAGGACAAGCATCCGGGAATCTCAGGGGGGAGACGCTTGTCAATGGCTCCGCAGCTGTTCCTTCCTACGCGTAGCATTTCTGGACAAGATCAGAGAGGGAAAGCGGCGTCCAAAAGTGCCAACCAAGCTGAGGGGCCATCTCTCCAAGTGCCCACACGCAACAAAGGGGGCGATCAAGCAATGGCTGTTAATGTTAATGTCCCCTTCGTAAGAGATTTTTTTTTAGTTTTGCAAGTGGTTTGGTGGTCCTGGGAATGGCGGGGTTTTGCTCTGCACTCCTCCACGCTTGTTTCCCTTCACTTGCCAAGCAGCTTTGCATGCTGTCCATACAGGCAGGCAGCTCTGGATAGGCTTGCTGACGTGGATCGATCCCATGGTACTTACTATATATGCTGCTCAACTCTGTCACTGTCGCCATTGCTGTGCCTGTCCGTGTGATAATAATTAGGGTTTGGGTGCTGTGTTCCAAATGAATAGCTGAGGTTGGTCTTTGGTCTTAATTAGAGTGTTTGTGTGTAAGTGTTAACCGGTCACTCTACTTGAATCGTTCTCCATTTTCTGGGTTGAATGTCAGAGAATCTCCCAATTATTGTATAGGAGTATCCAACTGAACCAATTAACCTAGGAAAATACCACTTGCACACTTCACTCAGGGTGATAAGAGTTACCATGCTGATCAGTCTCTGCACCCAATCAATCAATAACCACACACTTTATGATCTGTACAATTTTCCATAGAAGCATAAGAACTTTTTCTTTCCTTGAGAAAGGAGGCTAGGCATTCCTGCAATTACAACCATCAGCGATTCCTTTTGTTGCTTTAAATGTGGTGACACAGACTCCACGAATTCATTAATTTAAAGGGAGGGAAAGTGACGTTGCCTTCTTCCCTTTGGATCTTCCAGAAATGGCGTCCGTCTTATGGGCCCTTTGATGTGCCCCATGCTATGTCCAGCACAGATCTAATTCAAAACTAATATTCTTTTTATAAAAGCCTGGTCTAAGTCTAAATAAAAGATTAGGCTTTGATTTAGACCTTTATCTAGACAAACTGTTTGTTTGATGAGTCAATAGTTTACGGTACAAGTGATAAAATTAGGTCTATAATTACATCTCATTTACTGGAAACAGAGGTTGAAAGTTAGAATTTAAAGTGTACCGCTGAAGTATGTAAAACAAAAAAAAAAGCTTTAGTGCTACAGACAACATCAGTTGGTTTACTTGACTGGTGATGAGAGATTTAGTAGAAAAAACATAAGGTCCAAGACTAGTACAATCTGATCTATATCTGATCTAAATAGCTATAGATTCAAAATGAGTCTAATCTATTTGCAGTTTTAGACCAATCTAATTCAAAAGCCTGGAGTGGTCCATATCCATTAGCATCCCGACCTCATGTGCTACATGCGCATACATACACAACACCATGCATCTCATTGGAAGCTGCACGCCACTCCCGGCGACCAGAAGCAGGGGCTTCACCAAATCAAGGAACTCGATTTCAGGAATTGCGAATTAAGCCATGTGGATTATCTGACGGTTTGCACGAATTGAATGGGAATTTTATTTTAGCAAAAAAAAAAGTTATAGTGGTAACTGATAAGCGTGCACGAATTGAATAAGAAAAGTTCTGGTTGTCAGTGTCTGTTACGGGATTCTAAAATAAGGAAAAAAAAACCTTCGTTAATTATTCACGGCCCTGCTTCCACGCACGCTCCCGTGCTGATCTCCATGTCACTCGGCTGTGCTTGTCAAGTGGATAATGCCATGGGAGGCACCATCGAGCATGCTGCCAAGGGCGCCGATCACGTGCTGGATTCTGCGGTCAAACGATACTGTGAGCTGCCTAGAGTAACTTGTCGTTAGCTGATTACGTTAAACATGATTTATCCCTGCAACGCCATGTTTTGGGCCGGTGGAGTCGATAGACCCGGCCATAGGTTTTTGTGTTTCTTTGTTGTTACTATTCCATCGGTGAAGTTAAATGTTGTACTATTTGATGGAAATGGTAAAGAATACACCACATATATGTGTCATTTGCAATTAAATCTTAGCGCCTTTCGGAACCTAGGAATTCCGCATGAATTTGATATGAAACAATCTAAATCCTTTAGAAAATCCAAAAAAATAATAATTCCCTCGTAGATAGAAAAAAAACTCCTCAATTCTAAACGGGTCCCTATATGGCTGATATGCTGTCTTCATCGTATACTGATGCCTGACGAGGATTAAAAATCTGTTATTTATTTGAGTCAGCAATTATTCGTGACTATATTCTATTAATGGGCCTACAATACATAAAGTCCATAATATATAGAACGAAGTCCACCCTTATCCAAACGGTGGAGTCTCTGACCAGTTCAGTCGATGTGGTAAATAACTTTGTTTCATACTGGTCGTCCTAGACCAGTGAAATATTCACCCTGACCAGTGAACTGGTTGGGGACAAGCGGTTATCTCCGCATATATCTTCATGCGGACAGTTGTTTGACGAGTATTTATAACTACCCGAAAGTTATCTCTGAAAAAGATACACTTTGACGAGAAGACACCTCTCAGTTACACGACTCCCCTACAGAGAACAACTGACGTCACTTCAACTAATATAAATAGGGGGCCGATCCATACTGTTTGAAGCATCGTCAACTTACCATCATTCTGATTCATAATCACTTTGTAATCTGTATACTCTGTTAAGCCGCTTGGCTAGTAAAGAAGCGATTCCCATATACTTTTTTCCTCACTTTGTTTACTAAGAGCTCACGATCACATTTTCGTATGCTCAATTAAGAGACATCAGGTCTTGGATAACGACAATGCCCAACATTAATTTACATGTTTATGGCATGAATCAGTTCAATTCACGAAAATAAATTTACGCTATCATAGGGTGACTCGCCTCTCCGTGAGATCTCTAGCGCTGCGCCACGTCACTTGTGATCCTCTATTATGTAGTAGCCTACATAAGTGTAAGTGTAGCATGAACAAGGGCCAATTATTAGTAGAAGTAATGTAGACCAACTATTCCCGTAGATCGACCTTGGCCAATCATCTTGGCCGACAGAGGCATGTGTGGGACCATTTGGATTAATCACATTGTCAATTATTAGATGGGGGAGTTATTAGGAGTGTCCCTGCATGTCGTCATGCTTGTGACGGATTGCTTGCTCGATCGTGTTATTGCGGCATTATTGTTCGCGAAATTCCAACGGGAGACCTCACTAACTCTCCTGCCGGAGTACCTTGGTACGACATCATGCTGCTGAGATGTTGATTTGTGCGATCGATAGCATTCTTGAAGAGAAAATTACACCGGTTCTCTTCAAAATGAGCAATCGCGATGTTTCTTCCCTAGAAGGATGGTTCTAGCAATATGACTAATTATAACATTATGATTTATGTTATATTAAATTATACAATTGATATAAAGTTATTCCTTTTTTTCAATATACAGGTGATAGATACTTAATTTGCATGGCTCTATGAATAACCAGAGATTGGAATATAAAAGCTTGCAGATGCGCAGTGCTTTTAATTTCAGTCACTCCCACATGTCATGAGCCCTTAAAAAACTGTTGTGCCAATTTTTTAATCTACAAATATCTCTTGTGACCTATTTGTGAGGAAACTAGCTGCCTCGTTAATTTTCTTTCTGCGGTTCAATCTGGCACTAACAAAGGTCATGTCCATGTCTAAGACCTAGAGTCTCTTAATCGAGTTTATGAAAATATAATTGTAGGCTCCTAGTAAACAAGATGAGGAAAACGATATATAGGGATTGCTTCTTTATTAGCCAAGCAGCTCCACATAGTATACAGATTACAAAATGATTACAATTATCTGTTCTGATTGCGAATGCTAATTGGCAATATCCTCAACAGTATAAATTGGCCCCCTATTTATATCGGTTGAAGAGGCAGCAGTTGATCTCAAAAAAATATCGTGGAACCGAGGGGTGTCTTCCCGCTAAATGATGTCTCCTCCCCAAGGGGTGCCTTTTCCAAGGATAACTTCTAGGTAGTTGTGCGCATCTGTCAAACAATTATGCGTACGTAGACATGTGTGGGTACAACCGCTTATCCCCGACCAGATTTTTGGTCAGGATGACTATACTACTGGTCGGTCAAGCTTCATTGCCCATGGAAAAGGTCGGTGCTCCTCCTGTGACGACAATGGAGATGGTCGGGATGACCACTGCTGCCGAGGAGGTGTCTACAGCTATGGAAACCGAAGACCCTCCTCTGCAATGGAGAAGGCGCTGGTTGTTTCGACCAATAGGGCAGAAGAGGTAGTGGTGTCTGAAAGGGCCATGACCACCTCTGTCGCACCTGTGGCTTTGCCACAAGCATCTTCTTGGGTCATTCTGACCAAGAGGACTTCAATCAAGTTTTTAGTAACTTGCAAGCGAAGGTTTACATCTTATCTCATTTCTTTTTAGGGAATATTGAGAGAAGGTAGTTATTAATTCATTTGCTATTGTTGCTTTTTATAGCATTTGCAAGAACTACTCGATCTACTAGGTCGACATGAAAAGATTTTGGCCAAGGCCAAAATTGAAATAATAAGAAGGTATGAATCAGCTTTGTTATTGTTTCTCTTTTTTCCCTATCTTCTTTATTCTAACAGAACTGTTTTGAAACAGACAAAGAGAACAAATAAAGGAATTAGAAAAGCAACACTTGGTGGCTCAAAATACTGCTAAGAGTTATAAATTTGATCTTGTTCTAGCTACCGACAAGGTCAAATACCACGAAGATAAAACTGCTAGACTCCATGAAACCTTCAAGAGAAATGAAGACAAGGTTCAAAGGCTCTCCGAAAAGCACAAGATTACTCTTCAGACAAAGGAGTCTGAAATAGCAAGTAAGAACCACATCTCAACCTACTTAAAATTATTATTATTTGTTATTTAGGAAAAATGAAAACAACTTTCAATTCAATCTTTGCAGAATTAAATAATACAATAAAGGCCAGAGAATCTCAACTTTCCGAATGGGAAGAAGAGAGGATGAAATCTGAAGAGCAAAAGTCAGTGATGAAGAATGAAATGGAAAATCTGACTAACCAAATAAAGCTATATGTAAAATATTTGGCCACAGTTCAGAAAGGTAGGAAAACCATTATGAACTTTATTTTTGAACAATTTTAGAAAATAGCCGCGGATTTAAAGGGTAAAGAAGTAAAACTTACAACTCCTGATCCGTCGGTTGATGACCTGGTCGCGAGGGTGAATGACCAGTTGAAGATCATCCAAAACCACATCCCCGCAATGACGCAGACTATCAAAACTGCTCTTCGAGCTTCAATTACCATGCATGTGAGTGCCCTTTTTGTCAAATTAAGGCACTTTTATAAGGATGCAGTTGAGTTGGAGAAACTGACGTCCGACCTGAAGCTAACTACTCAAGAAGATATTGCTAAGAAACATGCGAAGTAGCCTCTACCGTTGAGACATATATGAAAAATATAAAGATTACATTCAAGCAACATGTATGACCTATTTTGAATTAATGAAAAATAAAAATCTCTTCTTGGGTTATATTTCATCTTGTATCTCATCTACTTGCATATTTTTCTGAGTATATCATTAGCCCTCAACTGTTTGTGTTCTGACCAGCAATATGTTCGAAATACAAACAATTATAGGATGGACGACTGTTCTTTTCACGTAGTACTTGGTATTAACCAACAACAGATTGGAGATAAAATCATTTTAATAAGTTTCAATGCAGTAAGTATTGGCTTACAAGAAAAGTCTCTATTAGATATTCTCACAATCCGACCAATAACCTCATATGTTATTTATAGAGAGGTCGGGGTAATTTTTTTCAAGTTGTGTGATTTTCTCTGAATATGATAAAAAAAGGAAGAGAACAAGTTGAGATATCACAATAAAGAAAATATGTAAAAAAATAGAAATAAATATATTTACATAAATAAACTACGAAGATGCTATATGTTCCATGTGTTTGACAGAATTCGTCCATCTTTCATAGCCAATCGAGCATAATTAGGTTGGGTTATTGATACTACTGTAAAGGGATCTTTCTATTTGAGAGATAACTTATGTAAGTTAGAATGATTCTGGATACGCCTTAGAACCAAGGTTCCCACATTTAGTGTTCGTGGTTGAACTCTTTTCTTGTAAGAGATTGTTATTATCTCTGCGCTGGTCGTCTTGATTAACCTGTTAATAGAGAGAAGTCCGTGTAGAACCCAAATGAATCTCATTTGGCAATACGGCTTCAGCTCCATAGACCAATTGAAAAGGTGTTTCTCCTGTTGTTTTACTGGTCGTTGTGCATATGCCCCAGAGCATAGAGTAAAAGTCGTCTACCCAAGCCTCCGAGTGTTTGGTAAGACGATCAAACACTCGTTTCTTTATACTTTATATAATTTGGTCATTAGCTCATTCAAATGCTCCGTTGCTCTGAGGATTAGCAACTGAAGCGTAGCAAATTTTTGTGTCTATTTTATCACAACAATCTTGAAATAGACCACTTACAAACTGTGATCCATTATCAGTAATTTGCCTACCAGGTACACCAAATCTAGTTACTATTTTTTTACAAAAAATTTCTTTGCTGCCTGAGCTGTAATAGAAACTACATGCATGACTTCAATCTATTTTGTGAACGTGTCGATCGCAACAAATAAGAATTTAAATCCATTAGTTGCTCTTGGTAAAAGAACTACTATGTCAATACCCCATATCGCAAATGGCCATGACAAATGTATAGTTTGTAATTGATTAGTAGGTAAATATACTTGTCGAGCATGAAATTGGTATTACTCATAAGTTTTTACAATGTGCATGGCATCTTGTAAAGCAGTGGGCCAATAAAAACCTTGTTGGAAAGCTTTTCCGACCAGAGTTCGATATGAAGCGTGCGCTCCACACAAGCCCCCATATATCTCATTATGCAATGTTTTTCTCTACTCCTGGGTAATACATCGCATTAGAATACCATATGTTCCCTTTCTATAAAGAGTATTGTTGAGAATTTTATACATTCACACCTTTCGAACTAGTTTGTCCTTTTCATGAATATCCTCATGCAGTTTCCCATTTTCTAGATTGGCTTTAAATGGTTTAACCCAATCTGAATTCTGCTCAAGGACTTCGACCTCTGTACTGGTTGGGTGTTTTTCTATGAATATGTCTAAAGAAGATTTAGACAGATATTCAAGAAATACACCTGTTGCAACAGGTGATCGTGAGGATCCTAGTTTTGATAACTGGCCTGCTAGGATATTGTCTTTTCGCGGTATATATTGGACTTCGAAATGACTAAAGTATTTATCCAATTTCCTCACTTCATCCAAGTAGTGAGCCATTACCTCATCGGATGTCTTGTATTCCTTGGTAACCTGGTTTACGACTAATTGCGAATCGCCTTGCAAGAAGCCGATGGACTCCGATGAGTTTTGCTGCTCGGAGCTCGGCTAGAAGACTTTTATACTCTTCTACATTATTGGTAGTAGGAAATTGTATTTGGATTACATATTGTAACTGATCGCCTTGAGGTATGACCAATACTATAATAGCCATCGAGCCTTTTATCTCTCGAGAACTGTCAAAGTATAATTTTCAGTGGTCAGAATTAGCTGTATCATCTTTTATAGAGGGTTTACTATTTGTCCATTTAGCAATAAAATTTGTCAAAATTTAGGACTTAATTGCTATTCGAGCAACAAAATGGATATCAAATAACCCAAGTTCAACTACTCACTTAACAATCCGACAAGTTGTTTCTTGGTTATATAAGATACTTCTCAATACAAAAGATGATGATACTGTAATCCAATGAGATCGGAAAAAATGTCTCAATTTTCTAGAAACCATTAATAGGGTGTAAAGCAATTTTTGAACCTGAGGGTATCGCTCCTTAGGTCCACGTAAAACTTCGCTGATGTAATAAACAATTCTGAACTTGCTCTCGTTCAACAATTAGTATAACACTAACCACATTATTTGAAGCCACTAAGTATACCAACAAAGGGTCCCTTAATCGAGCTTATGAAAATATAATTGTGGGTTCTTAACACCATAGATGAGGAAAACGATATATGGGGATTGATTCTTTATTAGCCAAGCGGCTCCAGAGAGTATACAGATTATAGAATGATTACAATTATCTATTCTGATTGCGAATGCTAATTGCCAATATCCTCAACAGTATGAATTAGCCTCCTATTTATATCGGTTGAAGAGGCGACAGTTTATCTCTAAAAAGTGTCGTGGAACTAAGGGGTGTCTTCTTGCCAAGGAGTGTCTTTTCCAGAAATAACCTCTAAGTAGTTGTGTGTATCTGTCAAACAACTGTTCGTACGTAGACATGTGTGGATACAACCGCTTATCCTTGACAAGTTCTCTGGTCGGGATGACTATTCTACTGGTCGGCGATAACCAATGTGAAGCAATGCTTTTGAGCTGCTTTGATTGAACTAGTCGGATACTTGACCATTTGAATGAGCACGAGCTTTATTCTAAATTATGGATTTTTATAGCCTATTAGCGGAGTATGGTTTTTATCATTGAGGACTTAAATAGAAGATAGCCTTTTAATCTCGTCAGGTCACATCAGCACAGTATATATGTCAAATCAAGAACACAAAAACCCAACGGCATTCATTCATCCAGGTTAGCGGTCATTCAGCGATCGATGGTAAGCATATATAACAGGCCAAAAACCGCTACCAATTGCATCTAGCGGTCGACGGAGGAGAACCGGCCAAGCTACCCTCCCTTCTCCTACCCCTGCACTGTACCACGACACGACAACACGCTGTCCTGTCGACTCGAACAAAAAACGAGCACAGATTCGCATCGAAATGGAACCCAAAGCGATCGATGGATCAGCGCATGGCTCGTCGGCCGTACCCCTGCCGTCGTCGTCTTCTGCGATTAGTATTTGCTGTATCTAGCTAGCTGCACTGCACGGCTCTCTCATCGGTTTCACGGCATGTCAGCACGCGGAGATCGCCCATCGTATCGGCGCGTACGTCGCATCACATTCACCTGCGGATCAACGGTGAGTGCAAACATAACGTTAAGAAGTGCAGATGGGACAAGGTCGACCTTATTCTAGCCCGGCCGTACGTTACATATGAACCAACGGTGTAGGCGAGCAGACGGGGACATCACTTTTTGAATAAAAGAGACAGCTCATGGACGACCAATTTGTCTGGTTTCCGGCTACACCATGGGAGCCTGGGAGCTGGGTTCAGAAAACTGGTGATGACCAACCAACTACGGTTAGTGCTGAAAATCTCGGAATAGAGGCAATAAGTGGAGATCCATTTGTAGGAAATAGTGTAGATTCCGTAGGATATGTGAAAAAATCGTGTATTTTAACCGGGACAGATAAACGTAGGGGTGACCATCGAATCACTGCACCATATGTGTATTCTTTCTCGAAAGTGAAAAATTGTCAGTAATTTTTTTAAACTGTCGTAGATTCTATTGATCAATGGTTATTTGTCGTTAATCACTGTTGAATCTAGTTTGTCGCTAAATAGATATTTTACCATCGATTTTTAAAAATTACCGTCGGCAAATACAATAGACGAGGGTTTCTTTTTTAGATAATGAAAGATTATATATTCCGGCCTTTACATCATAAGATACACACAACCAAACATTTATTATAAAGTTTCAACAAAAAACTGCTTCCCTATCATAAAAGTTCCAACAATCTATGACAAACAAAAACATAAAGACAAAAATACAAATTTTAGTACAACTATTGAAAAAATGGAAAACTTACTGGTCATTTACTTAGTAAGCACCGAGAGTTTTCTTAGAATGTCGATCATTTGTTTTTACCTGTCAGGCGATGGAAAAGTTGCATATTTTGTAGGTCATAATTAGAGTGAAAACATATTTAGGTGAAGCAGTCGCGCATTTTCACTTGTTCACTGTTGCATGGAAGCCAATGCAACATGCATGTGTAATTTCTTGCATGTTTCTTGTGACCTATTTTAACTATGGATAGCTCACTAACTAGCTACCACGTGTTAAGATCCGGTCGATCGCGTGTAAGATCAAGAATCGGATAAAATGATATCTTAACAGAGGAAAGGAAAGACATGTGTGAATATACTAACACAACTATCACCCACCAAATATATAATATTGTTTGCTTAAACAAAGAGAGAGCATCCAAATGACACCGACAAGAAGAACGTATAATGAAATTTCCAGGATGAACGAATAGTTTAGAAATAAAGCAGATCTTACTTAATCGTTTATTCCAAAAATTGCGATGGCTGAAGATTGAACAATGAAATTTCAGAGTCAGCTTTGACGACTCCTTTGGATTTAGTTAACTTGACGTTCCAAAAAACTATGCAATTGATCAAAAGCTGGTCATAATGGAGTCCGATTAATTTATGGTCAATGAAACCCCTCCAATTGAGAACTACACATTTTTATATAGATACTATTCGTGGGGGTTGAGGTTTAAACATCTCTTTTAGATAAAATATGCCGAAGTACTTGGTTGGTAGAGTACAGAGTACTAGCACTACACGATCTTCTAGTGTGGGAGTTTTCCAAGCTCCTTAGTTTTCATATACTTCGATCGCATCCAAGAAAATGCAAAATATTTTTCTTGCGCGGAATATTTTTCTTGCGATGAAACACATAATAACTTTAACTTTATTAATTGTCTCTAAAACCGACGAGCTATGATGTAATCATAAACGACAATCCCTTCATTTCATTTTATAAGGCATCCATGAGTTTTGAAAGTCAAACTTTGTAAATTTTTATCAACAATAGTATATAGGTTTAGTAACTAAAAACCTGGAGTAATAGAATTGCATATTAATTGCATTCATACAATTGTAAATTTATAGTTACAGTAAAAAAATTAACGATCAAAGTTTAATTTGATGGCATGCGTATCGTGCCGGATCGAACCACGTCTTACAATTTGCGATATAGGGAGTGTGAAAGATTAGCTAAAACATAATTATAGTATTTTACCCTTCCATGAAATCAAAGCATACACATGGGGAAATGTAGCTATCAAAGAGGGACAATAATTGTTTAAATTATCGGTTCATCATAATTTAATAGTATTGAATTCTTAGTTATCCATAGCCAGACTGACAGAGATAGTTGATAAAGGCTTTGATCCATAACCATAACCAAACTGGGACAAGGAATAGCATTCGTGGGTGATTTTGTGTGTGGGCACGCGTGCATGGCTTTGTTTGGAACACGGGAATTTTTCGGAGTTTATATAGGAATTGAACTAGTTTTTCCTGTGAAATTTCTGTAAAATTCTTACATTCCAAATAGACTAAGGTTATGTAATAGACTAGTGAAACATATAGGTCACCGATATGCAAGGAAATGAAAACCACGTAGGTAATTAGCTGGGATGTCAATTCCAATTGTTCAACACTAAGGGAACGCAACACCTAATACTCAGAGACAACGGTGAAACTAGAAAACTTTTGATAGAGGCCGGTGCACACTTCACACATACAACTATATAGTCTTATACAATGATTTTGTAACATCATAAATCTAACATATATATTTGAAATATGATAAAAAGTACAATTTAGATAGTCCTAAGGTTTTAAAATCCCAAACTACTATAAACGGAGCCAATTCAATTAACAAATTTGCCCTATTAAAAAGGTGATCCTGTAGGTTTTTCAAATTTTCGGGACGGACGATCTCTATTGAATTAAGTACTGGGTCCATCAAATATTACTAGTACGCCACGTATTGATCCAACGTGTACTCGCTACTTTGGACCGGATTGACGCTGGAGAAATCTTCAGTTCAAAGCTTTGCTTTAGAGCAAATATCAGCTGATAGCTAGGATTAATGGATTAGATATATTCCTTAATTATATGCCACTAATAACTTGCAAAATCCCTTATATACAAAAATCCGATGGCAAATAAGGAAATTCTTGTCAGGTCTGTGATGATCTGTTCGGCTAAAAAGGATATCACGGACGACAGTCAATATAAATTATAGGAGAAGAAAAGGAAACAAATACTAGATGCATCATTAACAACAGGTGCCATACACGATTGCTTTAGATCATGCCGTAGAGGCTCTCAATCCTAACACGTTAGCAGATAATTGTGATATCATATCATGCCACGGCACAGGGAACTTTGTACGCAAATTGCACCTTTATTTGACTTGCTAATGGCAATAGGAAAAAGCTTTCCTTGGAGAAAATTTTAACCACTTCAGATCGGGGACGTGAAACACTTGCGCTCCACGCCCGCGCGCACATGTCTCCATGTGACTCGCGCATAAAGAAACGGCGAGGGGAAAAGCTCTCAAAACAGCGTCAAATCTGCTTGCCAGGCTACCGGGTCGTCGTCGCACCGACCAACCCGAAAAACTTCCGCAGACGTCAAATGCCAACAACCCAAAACGCACCCGAAAACACAAGAAAACCACCACGCCACGCCACGCCGCGCTGCGCTGCGCTGCGCGACGCAACGCGCGTCGGAAGTCTGAACCCACCAATCCGCGTCCCAAATCGCAGGCCGATCTGCCAAATCTACCCCTCGCGGCCAGGCAAAACCACGGCCGCGCGTGCGATGGGAGGCGAGGGGCAGAGCCGTCCGCCCGAGCCACTCCCATCCCGCCCCGCGGACGCCCACATGGCGGGCCACGAACCCCACCGCACTGCTGTTAAAGACGCTGATTTTTAACGCCCGCCCGGAGCCACGGACGGATCCACTCAGGCCACCACGGAACCCGACCCAGCCAGGCCAGGTCGCTCGCGTCGCGCGAGAGAGCTCGCCGTTTTTTAACACCCCCACCCGAGCGGCCAAGCCCATCACCACCACCACCGCGCCATAGAAACGAAGACCACAACTCACCTCACCCCACCTCACCCCAACCCCACCCCGCGACCTCGCCGCGAGTTGCTCAGTCGCAGCAAGGCAGACCACAGAGCGGGCGAGCGTTCCGGCTGGGTTGCGCTGATACGACCCCGGGCGAGATCTCTCGCGCTGGGCGGGCGTCGCATGCGGTGGAGCGGGGCAAATGCGGGTAGATTCGCGGGCGGAGGAGCGGAGAAACGGCCGAGGAGCGATGCAGGCGGAGCAGCAGCGTAGGAAGGTGAGAGGAGGGGTCTTGGTGCCCGAGGCAAAGTTTGGTGTTTCTTTCAGGGTGGTTGGGTCTGGGTGAGGTGCGGTCTTGTGGGTTGTTGGCGTTTGGAGATCGGTTGGTCCGGCAGGGTTGGACCTTGGGAAGGATTTGGGCTCTGGAGTGGTGAGATTTGTGAAAAGGAAGGTTTTCCGTTAATTTTTGGAATTGGATGCGTATGGGCGTAAGGATTTGTTCTTGCCACTGTTTTCTGCGACTTTTCTCTCTCTTTTTTTTGTGTATGGTTCCGTACTGTTGTGGTAGATTTGAGCTGTGGAGCCGCTACAGTGCCTGTTCTTATGTTCCATGTTTTTGCAAAAGAGATTGTTTCCTTTTTCTGGATCAGAAGTTATCTGAATTATCAGAAGGTTCTCTGTTGGATTTGCCAGTGGATGCTTTCTTGATAATTTCTGAAATCTTCTGGTGTTGGGCAACGTCTTCTTTTGTGCCTCGAAAGGAAATGGTATCCTCTTGCAACTTTTACATGTCAGTCGAATACTCATTTCTCGACCTTTTCAACCCTGCTAATCCGAGGTAACACGCCAGCAAAAAGCTGATTCAGATGCAACTTAGAGGTATCACAAACGCGGTATTAGATTAGCTGAGTAGATATGCTTATCCTAAATCCAACACTTTGGTCTTACCTTCTTTTTTCTTGGAAGAAAAGGATAGCCAATCAGGTTAATTGTGGCAGTGGATTAGCTCGTCAATGTATTCTGTACCCACTCGGGAGGCATATTGCTTGAGATGGTTTTATGCACAAGAACACTTAAAGAGCCATTAATCGGCTTTTGAGAGTTCATTTTATTTTTGCGCTTGATCTGTCCTGCTTTGCTCATTGTTGGAGACCAAGAAGGCTTGCATCGGACCGGGAGGAGTAGCTACTGTTTTTGTGTCTGATCCATAAGCTACCAGAATCCAGTTCGTGATATAATCTATGTTAGTTGAACACAGATTATGTGTCTGCTGTTTCGGTGGTCTGTTCAGTAGGAACTAGGAAGGAAGCTTCTATACAAAGCATTGCACAACTCTAGCAGTCTTATTGCTGACTGTTATATTTGGTATTCTCGTGATTTGTTTGGAAACTTGGATTAGCTTTGCGTTAATTTTGTCAAAGTTGTTTCATGAAAAGCTTTATGTTGAGTTCTGAGGGTAGTTTGTATGATCACCCTAGGTTCATCCAAAGATTGATTCAAACGGAAACGTTTTCTAGTGCTTCGCTAAGGTATTTTTTTTGGCTGGCAGGACCATCTGACATTGAGTTTAATGCTTGAGGCAGAGGCTACTCAGTTAAACTGGGCCTTGTTTTTTATTCATTGCGTGTTCTTTGTCCCTTCTGTAAAAGAGTTGTCCTCTGTATAGTGTTAGCTCAATTTGTTGAACTTTTTCTCAGGGCTCATCGGATATGGACTTCTTCAGTGAATATGGTGATGCTAACAGATTCAAAATTCAGGAAGTCATCGGCAAAGGAAGTTATGGTGTAGTTTGTTCAGCTATTGACCAACATACTGGTGACAAGGTGGCAATCAAGAAAATACACAATATCTTTGAGCACTTATCTGATGCTGCCCGGATCCTTCGTGAGATCAAATTACTCCGGCTATTACGGCATCCTGATATAGTTGAGGTCAAGCATATAATGTTACCTCCATCAAGGAGGGACTTCAGGGATATTTATGTTGTCTTTGAGCTCATGGATACAGACCTCCACCAAGTCATCAAGGCTAATAATGACTTAACCAAGGAGCATCATCAGTTCTTTCTATATCAGATGCTACGCGCACTGAAATACATTCATACAGGTATGCTTCTTTTTAGAAATTGAGGTCCCAGTTAGCATACAGTTCTTTATTGTTGTATTATAATTCTAAGTGTCTATGGATAGATTTCTCTCTCTCTAAAATATCAGGACAAGTTCTATTCACACTTTTGTATTGGTGCTTTGTTATGCTCCATTAGGAGCATTGGCGATTGGAGTAGTGCCTCACACATAAATTCCACTGTAGTGCTAACCCAATAACCAAGGCCTATACTTTAAACAAAATTTGTCCTTTGCCCTCCATTAATTATGCGCTTGGTTGATTGTCTGTTCATTGTCTCCCTGGTGCTTTCTCAAGTTGCCTTGAGGTTCTGATTTGTTGGCATCCATTGATTGATCTTAAAAATGTCTCCCACTTTATTTTGGACCTTTTGTTAATATAAGTGGTCACTTTACTTGAATTTACTTTCTGTATCATAATTTCCTTTTTTTTACTATCCTTTCAAGCACTTAGCAATGTCAGCTTTGAAAATCCTTTATGTCAAGTTTAAACTGCATGTTCATTCACTAGATCTTTCAGAACTGACAGATACAATTGTTTTTTCTGTATTGGCTATTATCTGACTATTATTTTATCTGGTTGCAGCTAATGTTTATCATCGTGATTTGAAGCCAAAGAATATATTGGCAAATGCTAACTGTAAACTCAAAATATGTGATTTTGGTCTAGCAAGAGTGGCATTTAATGACACTCCTACAACAGTATTCTGGACGGTATGTCAATTTTGCTAGACTAGAGTCATTGCATTGTTTGCCAGATCAGATTCATAGTTAAGCATACTTTTTAGCATTATTCTCATCTTCTATGTCATAATTTTTTACAGGATTATGTTGCTACTAGATGGTATAGGGCACCTGAGCTATGCGGGTCTTTCTTTTCTAAGGTAATTAATCTGCACATCTCGTGTTGTTTCTATGAATATTGCTTGTTACTTTTCTCCAGAAACATAATGTAAAGCACCAATATCGTTAATGCACCTAACAGTAAAAGAAAAAAAAGATCATTATCACAGCCCTATACAAGGTTTCACTATGGTGTTCCAGTGCTCTTTGGCTTTGTGCTGCACTGAGATTTTATTTTATTTTTCCATATCATTGTGGAGTTCTGTTTCTGTATATAGTATATTGTACAAAATTGAATTCAGGGATGTTCATACTAGAGAACTACTACTGGTCCAACTGGTCTATGCCATTAAAATGGCCATGACATCTCTTCTAGAGCCCAGTATTCATGGTTATGCATACTATACATTACTGGTACTAGCTAGTATATTGGTATATGGTAGTTGTCCCTTTGGGGCCCTTACCCCATATGCCATTCACTAATGAATCTAATGATGATCATAGTAACCAATATCAGAGACCCTCATTGACACAAGTCCTAGCTTAGTGGCCTTCCTATTGGCTATTATCAAGCATTCACAATTCAAATTATATGGTGTTCTTACCTGTCATCATAGATAATGCTTCACATTTTGTAGCGTCCTGTCAGTTCCTCGAATCTTATTTTCTTCATTATATTTGACAGCACAAACCTGGCCTGTGCCTATTTGGATTCATAATAGGATACATATTTTGTCGTTTTTGGCCAATTTTACTTGTACCTTGGTGTAATCGCAAAATATTTAATTCCAAGCTCCCTGCAAATACGTACTTAATCTGATTAGTGCTCTTTTTAAACTTGGTGTAGCACCAAAACTGGTGCATGTATGTTTATCCATTTCTTCCAATCTTTTATTCTTTGCTCCCTTTTGGTGTATATAAATTAATAGTTCTTATATGTCATCATCTTTTGAAGGATTGAATGGTCCACATGTTAAATTATCTTCTTGTGTATCATGACCTTTTTATGCCCAAGTACCCCTATAGCTAAATGTGATTTTGCATCAGGCAATTCATCATCTGTGATTCCAATTTGGCTACCTACCAAAGGGCATGCATATCAAGGATCATTCATTCCAACTGTCTTGTTCAGGAGCTGCATTCTCCTACAAAACATAACATTCTAGATGGCATTTGCTACCTTTTAGTAGGTATTGCCTTCATTGATAATCATAGATAAAGTCCAGTACTAGTATTCTTTGGTTATGTGTGGGAAGTATAGTGTTTAGTGTTTACAGTAACTCACGGTGCTTATTCAGCCATTCAGGGACTAATGTGGAGTACTCGTGAACATTAATGTAGTTATATAACATTCTTACAACTGTCATGTTAGCTATCAATTAATATCTCATCTCCCCCTATTTAAATTTACTTTTGATGAGTAACTTGAGTTCAGTATGCTAAATTGATTATTATGTGCAGTATTCACCAGCTATTGACATATGGAGTATTGGTTGCATCTTTGCGGAGATTTTAACTGGGAAGCCTTTGTTTCCTGGCAAAAATGTGGTTCACCAATTGGATTTGATGACTGATCTCTTGGGTACACCATCACTGGATAATGTTTCCAGGGTATGCTTTTTAATTCATGCTTATTGCTTCAAAGTAAATTGTCCATGAATGTCAAGCATTATTGATCCCTTCACAACTACAGATTCGAAATGAGAAGGCAAGGAGGTACTTGAGTAGTATGCGGAAAAAACAGTCAGTACCTTTTTCTGAGAGGTTCCACAAAACTGATCCTGCTGCACTCAAGCTTCTGCAGAGGCTTTTAGCATTTGACCCCAAGGATAGACCAACTGCTGAAGAGGTAAGTGTTTCTTAATGAAGTGTTGAATTTGAAATTCGTTTTTTTGTGCTTCCATGTGATTGCTGCAACCAGCCATCTTCAGGTGTTAAAATCATTCTAACAATGTTTGTTTGATCGTGAATGCTTGTAATCAGGCATTGGCTGATCCATATTTTAAAGGCCTCGCGAAGGTAGAGAGAGAACCATCATGCCAGCCAATAACGAAAATGGAGTTTGAGTTTGAACGGAGAAAGGTGACCAAAGAGGACGTAAAGGAACTTATATTCCGGGAGATATTAGAGTATCATCCTCAGCTTCTCAAGGATTACATGAATGGAACTGAAAAAACGAACTTCATATATCCTAGGTTTTTTTCCCAGAAGACCTCTTTAATATTTCGTTCCCTCCATTTTCTTTATTTGTGTCTACTCCCATCTGCTACATGCCAATGTTCAGAACTGATCAGTTCTTGGTTGTGCCTAATTGTTATTATGCAGTGCTGTTGATAATTTCCGGAGGCAATTTGCCAACTTGGAGGAAAATGGAGGGAAGTGTGGGGCAGTCGGTCCATCGGACAGGAAGCATGTTTCGCTCCCGAGGTGACAAAAACTTTCAAAGTTTTGCTTTCCATTGCAAATATTTTAGCAATGATATGCTGCTGTGTTCTGCTTTCTGTTAAAAAAATATTGCATTAAATTAAATGAATAGCTCATATTTACATGGTTAAAAGACTGTTCTTTGATGATCTTGTGGACAGCAAAAAATGGTCAGGTGGTCAGAAATTTCACAAGTTGGATAATTTGGGGTGATACTAATTACAGAGACTGCCCTCAAAATTCGCTGCTAACCTTTAATTTGCTATTTTGCAGGGCGACTACAGTTCATTCTACTCCAATTCCTCCAAAAGACCATCCAAATATAACTTCCCAAGTTCCGCAAAGGATCCCAACTGGTAATAGTTTCTCCTAAATAAATATCGAGTTTTTTGTTCTTCAAATGGAGCCAATCTGATATATTTTCCTCTGAAAATTTCCCAGGTAGACCAGGAAGGGTGGTTGGCCCGGTAATACCATTTGAGACTACAAGTACTATGGATCCATACAATCAACGAAGGGTGGTGAGGAACCCACTACTTCCTCCAGCCACCACCAACCTATCAGCATACGCCTACCACCGAAGGCCAGACAACTCAGAGAGCGAGCTACAGCAGGAACTTGAAAAAGATCGCATGCAGTACCAGCCATTGCAGCGTTTCGTGGATGCCAAGGTGGTGTCACATATGTCCCCTGACTTGAGGTCTTCCTCCTACTACATGCCAAAGGCTGTCCCAAAATCTGATGTAGCAGAAAGGGCTTCCTTACAGTCTAACATGATGCAGGGAATCGCGCCGTTTAATGGCATTGCAGCAGTTGGAGGTGGCTACAATAATGGAGTTTCTAGGATGTACTAGTGCAATGGCCACTTCCGAAATGCTCGGCTGAGCTGAAACAATAACTTGGGAGAATTGAAGTACTTCCTAAGTTTAATGATTTATGAAGTACTATCAGCTGAGGATCCAGACAGTGGATTGACGATCTCTGATCGAGGAGGAAGTTGATGTCTGGTGAAAATTAGATTATGCCGAAAGGACAATCATCCTGCTATCCTTCGATCTAGCTGTTGAAGAAAGGAATGCCTTCAGTTATTTGCTGCTAAGATGAAAATGAAGTCGGCGCTGAGAAGATAAGAAGGAAATATATGTACTTTGAAAGAAAGGGAACATATGGGAATAAAAATGGTGAGCTTATACCATAACTTGATTTAATATACTACTGACGGGGACAGCCGTTTCTTGTGTTCCATATTCATGTGGGGGGTTTGTAGCACTTATGCTTCAAGAGGAACTCAGTGTTGCCGAATTTTGGAGTACGTTTAGGTCTGTAAAAAGTAACAGCCAATCTTAGGCTCTGATTGTTTCGGTTTTTTTACTGGCTTAAAAGCAGAAAAGTGAAAGTCGAAACAAACGACTGGCTTTTAAGCCGGGTTTAAAAAAAGACAAAAGTTTTCATATAACTATAAGCCAAAAGTCAGGTGATTGGTGCTTTTTTTTTTTGGACTTTTTTAGGATGAAATAACCCTTTGCCACTGGAAGTCTCCAAAATTACCCACAACCTTAAAAGGTATTTCAAATTTTTAGCAATAAGCTACACCCAGGGTTCACAAAACCGAATTTCAAAAAATCGTTCGAAATTCGAAAACCGCAAAAACCGCTTGAAAAATCGCTTGAAAACGTCAGAAATCGAAGGGTTAAGAAATAAAAAAAATTCAAAAAAAATTCGATTTTTCGCAAGAAACCGCTTGGTTATTAAGAAACGGTTTTCGAGCGAAAACCACGGTTTTCGAGCGGTTTTCAACGCATATTTTTTTTTCAATTTGTTTGATTTTTTTCAAATTTAAATAAAACGGTTTACCGAGCGGTTTTGGATATCGAATCACAATGGTATACTCGAAAAACGCAGTTTTCGCCGATTTTGTGAACCCTGGCTACACTATCTAACCCATCAAAAAGTCAGGATACCAAACAGCATGTCTTAGCTTAAAAACAGATGGCTTAAAAACTCGTTAAATCAAAAAGATAACTTTAAACCAAAAGCCAAAAAGAGCCTAATACAAAGCTCCTCGGCTGTTCAACAGTTTAACATCGTCGTGCAATAATGCAATATACAATTGGAAAGGATAATAATCCCTTCCGGACAGCCCACGCAAGTCTGAAGATGGCTGGTTCTCTTGACTCGAGGATGGGATTCATCGTTTATCGCTGAGAACCACCCGGCGCCACGCGCAGTCCGGTCCACTTCACCCCCCCCACATCGTGGCAACTATTACCATCTCGCGGCGCTACAGCCTCGACGTTGCCGCAAAGTTGCCCGCCTGCCGCTCGGCTTGCGTCGCGAGTGCGCGACATCCTCGGTTCGGTTGCCCTCCGAACCCGACGTAAGACACCCACGCACGCACGGTAGTACGCTCGTACTCCGGCCCCGGGGCCGCAGACCGCGCGGTTGCCTGACGCGCGCCCATACGGTGGCCCCGGCGAGTACCAACTCGTCGCGGCCAATCGAGAGCGCGCTTCCGGAAGTGTTGCTACTCGGCACTCAGAGCGGTGCCAGCCACCGCGAGCGCACGCTCTCCTTCCCGCCGGCCGTCGGGCCCTCCACTCCCTGCCACGCGGCAAGGGCTGCCTACTCTCACGTACGGTCCCGGGGCCGAGCGTTTCCGGTCACTTGCGCCAAGCGCGCGCCGCCAACTGTAGCAGCCGCTCCTCCAAGTAAGTTGTAACTGCTCTGCTCCCGTCCCAACCTCCGCCGCTGCCTGACATGCGTCGTGCGGACTGCGGGGATGCCCGGCCTGTCGCTACCGCCGCAACACAAGGAGGACAGATCGACGTAGGCACGCGTTAACTTTGTCGCCGTTGTATCAACACGGCAAGTCGGCAACACTACACCAGGAAGCAGACACCTCGTAGTAATTTGTTAGCAGATAACTTGTAATCTGTACCGCGCCATGCATGAGGACCAGTAAATAAATAAAATAGTACTCCGTCCTAGATACATGTTGTTTTCGATACAACAGCAGTCAAATTTCCGGCCTAGGATAACCAACAATACAAGGTGGTTCATTTCCGGCCTAGGATAACCAACACGGAAATAAGCAATTTTACCAAATGAGTACCTTTAGCCTCATTACACAAGAAACGTGTGGATGACATGATTTAACAGACGCACTCATCCGTCCACCGTTGAACTTATGAACTGTGTCAAAACGGCAAGAACACGAAAGTACGAAACACTTGCCACCCACATAGGGCAGGGCGCGAAGAAGAAATTTTGAAAGGAGGTTCATTTTCATTTCGAACAGCATTCTATGTACAAAATTGTGAAGCAGAGTTGAGGATATGTACAATTCGCAAGAAAAATTCTTAATCCTATAAAAGCAACTCGCTGTAAAGAGAAAAAGAAAAGTCTCAGCTAGTCCAGTTAACATGTCATGTAAGTTATTGTTCCTCTACGTGAGTAACAATTAACTATTCGCAACACTTATTTGGAAACCTCAGCAATTGTCCTTTTTGTTGCCAAACTTCTTGGCAATGATGGGTCGGACATCATCCGCAACAGCAAGGGTCTCCAGGAAAGGAATCAGCTGAAATAACGCCTCGTCCGAGGGGTCGTTAAACCAACTCTCTATGGGTATACCATTATTCACTTGCAACTGAAAAACCTGAACAAAACACGGAACAAGTACTAAGACGGTGGAACCTTTCAAACAGATGTACGTTTACGCTATTAATTCACAATCGAATTTTAGGAAACACAAAAATGAAACATGTGACAGAATATAACAGTGGAAGCTTTCTAGCAGAGATGTAGGTTCGGGGCACTTTTTAAGACCTTTAACTACTTTAACCCAGTAGTGACAGTATTGAGGAAGAAGTGCTGAATAATTTATCACAGCAATTTACCTGCGGAGTGTTGTCAATTATGGCAACCTTTGCGAGGTCAACTCCAATAACAGTCAGATCTTTTGTGTAACCACTGTCCGTAAACACGCATGACTCGCGGAAAAAACGCTTGGAGAACAACTTCTTCTCTGGATCCAGCATGTCAAGCAGCTGATCTGCATAAACACTTTGACTGGCTGTGAATATAACAATCTCAAACATCTTGGCCATCTTTTGGAGGAACGTGTGGAGATGTGGTCTCTTCCTCACATATACCACATGTTCTTTCATATCAAAGAACATTGGGAAAATAAAATCAGCATCATCACATTTCTCCATAGTTGAATGAACAAGGGTTTCTGCGCAGGAAGAAAAAACAATGTTATTCTCAAGGGCAAGCAACAAAGTTCTCACAAGATACTAACTCCTTTCACGCTAGCAACGTACCATCCAAATCAAGTACAAGAGTGACCTTCCTGGTCCCTTGCTCTTTAGATACACAAACAGCATTTGAACTCAACTCAGTAAAATCAATAAGATTAGGCAAATCCTCCTCGGCCAGATGTGGATTAAGCCACTCTAACACCTCAGAGTTACTAAAGCACATATCCCCCTGAGAGTTACTAAACATATCCCCCACAGATGAGCATGGCTCATTACCAATACTGGCCTCTGCAGTGCTCTCAGTAAGTGGGAATACTCCACATCTGCCACTCATGTTTATCAATACATCAACAGGTACAAATTCATCACATAATGCATTGTAACTAGCCAGGAGATCAGTTGGAGCATCAAATAAGAAAGGGAACGCATCGTCAGGATTATAAATGTCCAATAGGTTGCAATACTGATTAGAGCCCCAGCTTCCTTCATGATTGTTAACAGCACAAAGATTATGTGCGGCATAATTGACATCTTCGTCTGCAAAGCCTGAAATGCAAAATTATAAATGAATATGTGCATATTAAACCTTGCTTTTGAGCATAATAACTGTTTTTTCTTACAAAGATAGATAAATAGGCATTTAGAGAAGATTGTATGAAATTAGTTTCTACATTTTGTGCCTTAACTGATCATCAGCTGGGCCTTGCTTCCTGCTGGTGCTAGATAGATGCAAGCTACTAGTGTTCTAATGCATGAAACCGCACAATAGCATGCAACAGAACACTGGCCATTAAAGAAAAATTATCACTTACATGACCCTGATTCATGCACCTAGTACATGCTCGCTACATATGTTACAAAATTTTCAGAGCAAAAGATGCAGTGAAGCTAAAAAATAGGCAACCAAGCAACCCAGAATTTGTCAAATGTGGCAAAAATATCAAACCATTAATTAAGGTCATTAGCATGTGTCCAGTTTCTGAACAAAGGTAGTTTTGTCAAAGTTTAAAAAGTAGATAACAGTCATTATTTGTCAAATACTCCTTACAATATTTTTTTTTGAATATTTTAGGATCACTGACATCATATTGTGTATGCTGCTTTAATTGCAATATTAATTAATCGAACTCTCATGGAAGCGCAGAAGTATAATACATATCAAATTTACGCCTGTTAACATCTCTTTATAGATCTACATTTCTATATTCCTAGCGTTGTTCTGATACTCAATACCAACATAGATACAATTATTGGAGGGGAAAGGGTTACTCCTTACCTTTGTCAACATAATTTACTACATTTAACTGAGATTTGCTGTCGTCATAATTACATACGGAATCAGCCTCCATACTTGGTGAAACCGCCACTTCAGATATTAAATCCTGTAAATCAAAAGGACAATCTTAGGTTGCAAGATTTTCTTCAGAATAATTGAACAATAACGATGCTGATATACGGCGCTTAGGCCTCAAAAGGAAATCAAACAGGAAAGAAGACACAAAAATAACAAATCAATGTACTACCCGGCCTTCAAATGCTAACTTAGATCATAATAAGAATACCAAACAAAGGTGATGCATTCTATCCTTTATTCCTTTACAACAAATATTAAACGCTGTTAATTATTTAAAATATTTAAGTTGAAGTGAAAGGTGAAATGGCAACAGGCAGCAGGTAATTGCATAAGTAATATCCCAATCATCAAAAGTTGCTAATTAGTAATTGCATCTTCCATTATCCCAAACAAAGGTGACGCCTTCTAACCTTTACAAGAAATATTAAAGGCTGTTAACCATTTAATTTTTTAAAATTGAAGTGGAAGGTGAAATGAAAACAGGCAGCAGGTAATCGCATAAGTTATATCCCAATCATTAAAAGTTACTAATTAGTAATTGCATCTTCCATTATCCCAAACAAAGGTGATGCCTTATAACCTTTACAAGAAATATTAAAGGCTGTCAACCATTTATTTCTTTAAGTTGAAGTGAAAGGTGAACTGACAACAGGCAGCAGGTAATTGCATAAGTTATATCCCAATCATCAAAAGTTGGTAATTAGTACTTGCATCTTTCATTATACACCCTTTTCACTGTGTCAAATCAATTTGGAAATCAACACTGATAATTTATTGAGGAAGAAGAAAGCAATCATGCAAATTTACAAGCAAAATGAAGAGATTTAAATCCAATTAAGATTGTCAGACTATCATCAATTGGGATGACACCAAACGCATCAATAATGAAAGTTAGCATTAGAAAAACATCCAACTATCCAACCACCCAACAGTACCCTAAGTGGCATTATTATAAATAAGGGAGAAGTGAAGAATGTGATCCTTTGAAAATAGAAATACAAGATGCCACTATAACAAATAAAATAGAAAGTATTTAACTCAAATGATTAAACACATGAGTTTAATATGAGATCAGTCAAAGCTGCAGCACCTTAAGCAGAGCAATAGATGTTCCTCCAAGCACATCATGCAAGCCAGAAGTTTCCATGATCCTAATATCCTGACCAGCTAGCTGAGTTGTCAGATCAGGCTTTGTGGAAAAAGAAGACACTGTCAATCCATAAAAATACACATGTTCACTAACCTTAAATCACTAACAACACATGACGTAAATATATAACAAAGGCAACACTACTCATTTTCGAATTTTCATGAGATTATCTAGCTATGCATTGTGCGACTATCAAAAATAGCTTCAGAACATACATAGTTCCCAGTTAAGTGACACATGTTCACCAAAAATAAATAAAAAAACTAAGAATAAACAATACACCCAGTCAAGGGTGTATTCATCAAGCATCAAAGATAACAGTAGAGCTATTTTGAAAGAATTCTTTATGCGAAACTTGTGGAAAAAAATCCATTATTCCTAGAGAGCAAGACACCTAGTCCATGGCACATGCAGTCACCTCTTTTCTTTTCTTGAGAGAGCATCCATGCAGTCACTTACCATCCTGAGGATTTTTATAAGATGAATTCACCACAGTTGACTGCTCTAACTCTCCGACTTGAAAATGCAAGATTTTCATAGATTTCATGGGCTTGGTGTCAAAGTCATTCCCAAAACCATCATCATCAAATTTCCTCTTCATACTCAGTGCTGGCATCTTGATCAACGTTGTGGATCAGAGTATTAAACCTGCCTGGACATCCATTACAAATGTTAGAAAAAGCGACTTTTGAAAAAAAGGAACAGAACATTGAGGCTCAACATATTAAACTATATAAGGGGGAAAAGCATAATGATATGTAATACTGCCTTATGTATGAATTAAATTTTCATCTATGGTTATTCAGTAAACAGACATGGCTATTGAGTTGGTATATTGATGGTAAACAAAACCCTAAACCCACAATAACTTTGCGAAAGAAAGTATGAATCATTATCATGCTTCTTTATACATAAAAGCTTACAAGTGATTAGAACTCTTTAGTAACTACAAAGTGCAAAAACTGTAGGTCTGAAATCACTTGAAAGTACGATCCGGATTTTTCCAACCTATGCATGGACAGCATCAGTATCAGATTCATTAGGGAGCACAACACTGGCCCAAGGATCACTGACATGGCCTGCCAATGTGAAGTATAAGTAAAGATCTATTGCTGGGCCACTACGTAGTATTATTGGGTATTGGATATGCAAGCTAGTTCATACTCAAGTAAAAGCAACCATACCAACTTGTATACTCGTGAACTAATATTGTGTGCCACGTCCACTTCTCCTTACTTACCCTTCTACCCCATAGAAACAAAGTAACACCAATAATTATTGCGCAACAAACAGGAGTAAAATATCCTATAACTTTGTGAATCATAATTTCCAGTGTAATTCAACAATACTGCAACCAAGAATCTAAACAACCAATACAAATATATTGCATCGCAGTTCACTAGCATCACGAATCTTCCTACTGTCCTACACCTTTTACCCTGAACCTTGTGCAACATTGCTGGTGCCAATTCTGAACCTAGGTCAAACTCGTGAAAGAATATAACTATTACCTATACCCCAAAAGGCCCGCCTTTGAGTAAAGGCCTTGCCTTCTGTTTCCACACTTCAATCACATATTTCTGCAAGTGCTCTTTTGCTTACGCAAAAGCAGTATCCTTTTACCAGCAAAGGAGGGGCAACCGTAAGATGAGATTAAATTAGTATAGTTTACTTCTTCAATTGCACAAGCAATCACACAAACCTAGACGTATTAGACATGGTTTTATTAATTACTTTGTGCTGTGCAACATCAAAGGGTAGCAAAATGTTTCACGTAAGAAAACAAGCTAGAGTAGTTGATTTGAATACATGACCATTTGTGTTGCTAGCGGACCACAACTGAAAATGGATAGCACCTAGATCGGTAGCAAAACCCTATATGCAAACTAGGAAAGGCATCAAATACACAAGTTCCATGCAAGAAATTCCGTAACAACAAGGTGAAATCAAGTAAAATCAGCACGCGAACTCAAACCCTAGACAGTAAGAATAAACAATTTTACACAAGGGTGAAATTATCGCACCACAATCTACTACCAAAGAACAGCTTTTAATTGAAAAAAAAAACTGAAATTCAAGCGAAGAAACCCTGAAATTACTGACACAAAACACTCAGCTCGCCGATGTGCACTAGAAACCCAAAAGCTCTCGAATCAAGCGAGAAATTTAGCTCGAAATTACAATCTCCATTTCGGTAAAAGGACACGATTCCGACAAAAAAAGACAAAATAGAGAGAATAAAGCAGATCAAAGTTAAACCTGATGAAGAAAAGTAGAAACCCCCAACTTGAACGGAAGAAAGAAGAAAACAAGCATCGCAAATGTAAGTGGTAAGAATCTCGCGAGCCCCGAGCACCAAAACGCCCCCGAATATCTAACCGAATCGCCATCCCCAACTTACAATTCACCCGGAAATTTTCAAAAAATTCCACCAAAAACCAAACCCCCGAAGCCAGGAGAAGCGAATCCCCACGGCATCCGCGTACCACAAGCACGAGAGACCCCGCAGCACGACAAACCCGAACGAATTCTAACGAATCGAGCAGAGCTACTACTACTTGCTACCATCTCTAACCAAGCCAGACCAAATCGACGAATCAAATTCCACGAAGGTAGCCTCGAAGCTTACCAGAATTATACTACCGCAGGTTGCTGCTAGCTCTCGCACCTCTCTCTCCCTCCCTCCCTCCCTCCCTCTCTCTCTCTCTCTCTCGCGGAGGCGGACGGAGGAGAGGAGAGGGGGAGGAAGGAAACTGGTGTGCCGAGGCAGGGGCAGACGCAGAGCGGCAGCACCCACCCAATTCACAGGAGGGGAAGGGAGAATTATGACGGGTCGGTCTCGAATTTGGTAGCGAGCAATTGCCCTCCGTCTCCACTCGCCTCCCACGTACCCACTGACCTGTGGGCCAGGTATACGATTGGGCCCAGATGTCATACTGACAAGCACAGCTGTGGCTCACCGTGTCGGGCTTCCCGAATTAATCGCCCTCGTACGTGCCGCACTTCTCTATCTGTGCTGCAGCATGGGGTTTGTGGTTTGCTGTCACTGATACGTGGGGTGCGCGCGGTGGAGGTTCGGCATGTCAGTGAGAGAGAGAGCGGCCAACGATGTGTTGGATGGGATTACAGAGGTCTGAGGCTTTGCGGCTGGGAGGAGGCTTGTCAGGGCCGACATGTCATTGGGGGGTTGCGTGTCGGGGTTGGTGAGGATGGGTCAAACTTGGGGGCACGTGGACGTACGCGATGAGGGGGATGTGGGTGGAGAGGCGGTATCTGAACCGTTGATGTCCGGGTGAGCGAGCTCTGCGTCATCGGTCGTCTCGCTCCGCACGTCACCCGCGAGGAAACGAAGGCGGCGCGCTGGCTCCGTCGCACTCGCACTCGGCGCTCGCACCGCCATTTCGAATGTTTTTCGTGTCTGATTCACTGGCACTAATTGCTCCGTATCAAATTCCTTATCAAAACAATGTCCAATTTTATATTAAAAACTAGAAAACACTAAACCCCTTTTAAGCTGTGAGAGAAAATTTTATTTCTGCCACTAAAAATGTTTGGAATATCATTTTATGTCATCCTACCTCTATTCATTTCGTTTTTGCCACCTTACGGAAGTGTGTATTTTATTTTTACCACTTCATCCAATTTTCTGTCAAGTCATACGGTTTGACCGTTAAGAAATATGCATAAACATCAGGAAAAACAAAGGAACTGAAAAAAAAAACAGAAATTACAGAAGAATTTAGGGACCATTTCTAAACAAACATTCTAAAATTGCACAAAGTTTCCATCAGAAAACATTTACAAATGTACCGTAAAAGTTCAAGAAGATTGAAATGTCATTAAAAATTTGTTGAAAAGTTATTATTAAATTATTCTATATTTTTTATAATTTTATTGATTTATCCCATTTTCAATAAATTTTTGGGTAATTTACAATTATTTTGTATATTTCTTAATGATAAATCTGTAGATTTGACGAAAAAGTGGACTGAGTGGCGAAAATGAACTACGCATTGATAGAAGAGTGGCAAAAAAAAGAAGAAGCAAATGTAGGTGACAGAAACGATATAGTACGAAAGAGTAGTAACTGCCTAACAGGAACAAAATTTCTCTTTTAAGTTCTGGCATGATGGGATTCACCGAGGACAACAGAGAGCAAATATGCCACGTTTGATTGAATTTTGTACTGCGTGACATTGCCAGATAGGGGAGGATGAGATGGGCACCGACAAGTGTAGGGGAGAAGGGTGGCCCGATGATTAGTTCAGCAAAGCACTCAATGGGCAAATACTAAAGCATCAACTAAAGATGGATTCAGACTGCTTGTCTTTTGGCAGTGCTTTAAGATATGTGCAACCTCTACAGGAGACGAGAAGTATAGAAGCACTAACTGCATCAGTATAATCTTGTGACAGCCGTCAAAATTAGCTAGGTATCCCGAAACATGGGGAGGTTCTCCCTCTCACACAAACCATAATTATACTTTTCAGATTTCTTGCAAAAAAATAATTCAAAGAATTACTATCTATATTTTGAAAAGGTACCCTTAGATTTTGATAAGCATTCATGTTAACGATAAAATTTCATTCCACACAAGTGTTTCGTAAAAAGACACGAACTAGAGTATGGCATGACAGACCATTGAATCTTCATCAGCAAAGTCCCACACTTGCTTTGTTTGCCATTTGTCTCACAAGAATTAAATTTTGGTCTAAAAAGACACGACTTCTATATTATGATATACTAATTAAGAATGCTTCTGCTCCTAGCCATCGACTCCTTGAGATGATCTTTTCCTAATTATTACATTGGTATGTCGCTTTATACTTAACTACTTGATTCGTACTAGTATTCATCTAATCTATAGGAGAAGGCAAAGTTACATCTTGCTATTGATTCAGCTGAGTTCAGCAAAGAAAGGTGCTGTCAGTTTATATCAACATTGGTAAGTGTTGTTTTGAAATATTCGTAGTTTTGTACATCTGTTTGTAATCTCAACGAGTGGCCGAGTATACAGGTGCTAGTGCACATAGTTGATAACTAGTTTTCTATTTTCTCTCTCTTTTTAGTTGTTACTATTGGTTACATGACAATATAAGAAAACTGGGGACCTAGAACACAAGGTGTGGGATCTCTTCTCCATTTCTTCTTCTACTTCAACCTTGGTTTTCTATGTGTTGTGGCCTCCCACAATACGTCATGAGGTGTGCTCATTTTGCCCCCAACGCTCTAATACCAAATAAGTGCTACAAGTCAGACTAACAGTAGATGGTACCACAATCACGACAGCTATTAGGCGTGATGATCCTTATGTTACTAGTTTCAAGTTAGTGAAAGGACAATTATTTGCATGTGTAGGTGAGCCCAAACCTTCATATCAATATTAGCCACCTTCACAACCTTCGAGATCACCAGATCTCACACATTCAAACTGTTTAAGAGGTGGTAACCTTTTAGTGTAACAAGCCGATTATCTTTGCTTGAAGGTCCTCAAGTGCTACAAACCTTAATCAATAGATGCAATAAAGGTTCAAAATCCCGGTGAAATTTCAGAAATTTCGTCCGGGGATGAGATTAAAAATCTTGATCGAATAAAAAAAATCAAATTGCTACAATGATTTTGGTAAATTTCACCAAAATCTCGATAATTTTGACCGGATTTGGGTAGATCCTCTTAGGAATGACATCTTCCATGAATTGCTTTTGAAAACTGATTTTTTGAGACATTTTATAAAAATAATATAAATACTGCCAGACTTTTATAAAAATGTACAAGTTTGATCATGCTCTAGAAAATTTATGGTACCATCTTTAGCAGTCTAGGATCATACAAAAAATGTACAAATAATTGAACTTCATTTGTTATGTTTGAAAAATAAAAAACATAAGGAATATAAATAAGACAGTAACATTGTTAGAATTTTATAAATTTGCTCGAATGTGATAATGATCTAAAATTTTTAGGAGAGCTTAAGCATTGCCTCGGTACCCTTCTCTAAAAGTTTAAAAAAATCTAAACCTGTTTTGATTGCTCAATAAAATCTATGGAAACAATAAAATCCATGTTGTATGCACAAAGGGGAAAAAAGAAAGTGAATTTTTTTTGCTGAGACTGGGATTCGAACCCACACCCTCTCAAGCCTCACCTGGCGCTTAGACCAACTCAGACACTGAACTTCTTACCATGACATCATTTAAAAAAAATTTGTAGCCTCGGGAGACCATTTCAAGATAGTAGCACTGTCAAAAAAATTTAAAATTTCTTATGCTTGATCATCGAAAAATTTTATGGGAAAAATTTTCTAACGTGGTTTAGACTATTTTTCATTCGATTGAAATTCATAGAGATTTCGGCAATTTACTGCTCTTTAGCTCAATTTGCTAAGGGCATGACTAACTACTCTTTAGCTCACTCTGCTCAATCCTTAGTCATTCACATGTTTTTCGACTGTCGAAAGGCTACACAAGCTGTCCTCACTTCACTCAGTCGTTAGTTGTTCGAGCTCAGTTCACTCAGCCTGTCACTTTCCCCAATCGGCCGAGCTCCCTCTTCGGTGGTCTCTGGCGCAAATCTGGCTACAGAAGTTCAGCTCTGATCAGAAGAAGTTCAAATCTCAGTGAGATTCACTGAGATCTCGAGTGTCCACGCCGAGATTTCGTCAAACTAGTTACTTTTTTTTCACCGAATTTGTTTTTCAATTTTCTCACTGAAAACTCGTCTACTTGGACCCAGATTGTGCCATTTTAGGTCAGATTGAACTTGTGGGTGTTTGGCAAAAGTCAATATACCATTGCAAAAAAAGAGAAAACTTGGATCTAAAACAGTCGATTATATTTTTCTAGGATATGCACATAACAGCACGGCCTATATATTTTTAGTAGTAAAATTATAAACTCCTGAGATTATTGCTAACACAATAATGGAGTCCAGAGATACTTTATTTTTTGAGGCTATTTATCCTATGAGACCAGCAGGTGGTACTTCACAAACTGAGAATAATCAAACTAATAATAATAATGTTGAACCTACCACTATTTCTGAACCAATAAGTGATACACTACCAGTAGAAGATATTTCTGAGGAGGATAACAATTTAGTCGCAGAGGCTCCTCGTAGGAGCAAGAGACAAAGGGTTGAGAAAACCTTTGACGACGACTTTATTGTATATCTCGTGGATGATGTGCCAAAATCTCTTTCAGAGAATTATGCACTACCTGATGCAGAGTATTGGAAAGAGGCGGTCCGTAGTGAGATGGATTCCATCATGGCTAATGGGACTTGAAAGATCATTGATCTTCCTAGTGGGTACAAACCTGTTGGATGTAAGTGGATCTTCAAAAAGAAGATGAGGCCTGATGGTACTGTTGATAAGTACAAGGCAAGACTTATGGCCAAGGGTTATACCCAGAAAAAAGAAAAGGATTATTTTGATACTTATTCTCCTGTTGCCAGAATAACCACCATTAGAGTGCTCATTGCATTAGCTGCTTCCCATGGTATACACGTCCATCAAATGGATATAAAGACAGCTTTCCTTAATGGAGAGTTGGAGGAAGAAATCTATATGGAGCAACCAGATGGTTATGTGATTACTGGACAGGAAAATAAAGTGTGCAAATTATTAAAATCCTTGTATGGCCTAAAGCAAGCACCTAAGCAATGGCACGAAAAATTTGATAAAACTTTAACATCTGCAGGTTTTGCTGTTAATGAGGCAGATAAGTGTGTATACTATCGTTATAGTGGGGGTCAAGGTGTTATTTTGTGTTTGTATGTTGATGACATACATATATTTGGGACAAACACTGCTGTAATTGACGAGGTCAAAACTTTTTTATCTCGATGCTTTGATATGAAAGACTTGGGAGAGGCAGATGTTATTCTGAATATAAAATTGATCAAGAATGAGGATGAGATCATTTTGCATCAATCCCATTATGCTGAGAAAATATTGAGTCAATTCGGCTTTGAGAATTGCAAAATTTCTCCAACACCTTATGATCCAAGTGTTAAGCTTCGAAAAAATCAAGGGTTAGGGAAAAATCAATTGAGATATTCATAAATTATTGGGTCTCTTATGTATCTAGCTGGTGCCACAAGACATGATATCTCATTTGCTGTGAGCAAATTGAGTCGGTTTACATCTAACTTAGGAGATGAACATTGGGAAGCGCTTGAAAGAGTGTTGCGCTACTTGAGAGGCACAACATCTTACGGAATTCACTATACTGGATATCCTTCTGTTTTAGAAGGATATAGTGATTCCAATTGGATCTCTGATGAGGATGAGATCAAAGCTACAAGTGGTTATGTTTTTACTTTAGCTGGTGCTGCAGTTTCATAGAGGTCTTGCAAACAGACTATATTAACGAGATCAACTATGGAAGCTAAACTTGTAGCACTAGACATAGCCACTGTTGAGGCTGAATGGCTTAGAGAGCTACTGTTGAACTTGCCATTGGTTGAGAAACCAATACCGGCGATCTTAATGTACTGCGATAACCAAACAGTGTTGACTAAGGTTATGAGTACTAAGGATAACATGAAGTCCTCCAGACACGTGAAGCGTAGGCTTAAAACTATCAGAAAAATGAGAAACTCCGGAGTTATTGCTGTGAATTATATTCGTACTGAGAAAAATCTGGCAGATCCTTTTACAAAAGGACTTGCAAGGAAAGCGATTTCCATTGCGTCTATGGACATGGGCATGAGACCCGTTTGAGTTACATCACAACGGTAACCCATATCTTCCTGATCGGAGATCCCGTGAATTAGGTAATGGGAAAAACAAGTTGATATTGTAACAAGAGAGTGCATATTATTAAATTGTACCCGTGTCCTAATAGACAAATTACTCTCGACTGTACAGGAGGTTGGCTTAAAGCCTTAATGTATTCTAGTGTTTAAAAAATAAAGGTATTGGCCTACAGGATACCTATAATGAATACACCTACTTGAGCTCAACTTTGAGGTCGTGGTTCACGAGGATTGGGCATTCTCTAGAAAGCTCATGAGCATATAAGGGAGCATGACCATATAACGCTCCGTTTAGGCGTGGTTTATTGGCAGCCTAGTATCAGTTGTGATTTTCAAGTGAAGTCTGATCACGAAAAGCTGTGAATTCAAGGCATAGTCCATTCATCAGCTGTGAGAGAATGAATCTTGCTAATCTAGGTGCAAGTTCAACCCGTACGGGACTTACAACAAAAGACTGGTATATTAACAATACATCAGTATAGCGATCTTTGTTATCTTTTCTGCTGTTTGCTTTGGAATTGGTGGGGGATTGTTAGAAATTGGCCCATTGGGTGGCCTATTTCCTTTAATTCCAAAGCATGCATGGTTTAGTACCATATTGCCTAACCAAGTGGAGGAAAGACAACTTAAAAGGTGGAGTCCTTGCCACCTCTTGAATAATGACACTTGGCATGAGAAAGGCATAGAGTGTACAGTGGCTAAACACACACATGCACGCGCGCGCGTTCGCGTATTTTCGCGTGACAATTCGCGTGACTTGTGACTTATGACGAGCGACCGCGCCGCGTCATAGTGTGTTTCCTGGCATTTGGAAATCACCTTTTGTTTTGCTGAACCTTGCAATTATCTCTCCATCAAATCTGTTTAAATGTGATTTAAACATCTCTTTCAATTCAGTGTAATTGTCATAAACACCGTCAGTTACTAGTGAGTTAATTGACATTAAGCTGTCAGTTACTAGTAACTGTCATATTTAACTGACATAATGTGGTCAGTTACTGGTGTGCATCTATATAAACTCCTGGAGACGTCCAGGATAGGACACTGAATTTATTCTCCATTCTTCCTCCTCATCAAAAGATTGTTGTACTGTTGTGTTGAGCTGTTGAACCTCGCCGGCCTTCCTCCTCAGCGTGCACCGTGAAGGAGGGTGAGCGGTATCTCCGAGCCTTTGCCGCAGAGTTAACTTTGCACGGGCGGCAATAAGGTTTCGGCAACAGATCGCAGATGACCGCTCTGCGTCATCCTCGACGACTTCCACGACTGCACTGCTTCCTTTTCTTCAGCAAGCCCGATTGTAAGTCGTTTGTGTGATAAATCGCATATTCGTGAAGAACAATGTGTTACCTGCTGTTTTATGCATCTCTAGTCTTTTGTTCTATTTGTCTCAATATAAAATCTGGAATAAAAATATTGCGCATTTTTCCAACAAACCCAAGATTCTGAGATCGGATCTTGGTTTCCTAAACTTCACAAATCAGTGAATCAAACTAGAATAAGAATTTAAAAATAATTAAACATGGCGCTCATTTTGTATGAAAATAAAAGGGCATAGTTCAATGTGTGCACCATGGATTTGAGATTGACAGTCAAGAGAAAAGATAACACGATTGAACATGTGACACACCTGCCAATGGGGCTCGTCAAAAGCCAAGCAAAGCGGCACGGTGATGCTAGGTTTGTGATCGGGAATTTGGGTGAGATGTTACGTAGAGTTTCTTTCGTGCGAATGCATCAGCATAGAAGCCAATGATTGCTGGCTTTGGTAGTGGAAGTGGGGGCAGGTTTTGAGCGTGGTCGTTCAAAGTTCAAACCGTTTAAATCCTCAACTTAATGAAATGAAGTGTATGCTTGTTCTCGAAATAGACGACCAAATAGACCTAGTTGAGCCACTATTCAACACAGAGCAAATAGACTTGGCCACCTGGTTAGGTTGATTGGGTAAGCCGTCCGATCAGCAAGCAACATAATCTTATCACTAACCACATGAACAGATGATATAATTCTCCACAAAAGATCTTTTGAGTGGATATGCATGTATGCAAACATTTATTCACTAAAAATCTTGAGGGCCTCTTTGGAACGCAGATTTCTAAAAACGCAAGAATAGAAAAAACGTAGGATTAGAATGTCATGACTTGTTGAATACTACAGGAAATAAAACCACAGGAATTGCTCAAAAGAGATGTTTGGATGCCTCACAGGAAAAGCACAGGAATTTTGAGATTAGATGTTACTTGATTAGAGAGAGTGGAGAGAGAAACATATTTGTGTATTGGACTTCTTAATGGAATTTTCAACATGAGGTTTGAGCAAATGTTTTGAATCCTCCAAAAAGTGAGGAAATAGAAAGAATCCTATAGGAATTCTCAAGGCCAATTGTACATTCCAAAAGGGCACATAGAAAAGTTTTCCATAGAAATACAATCCTATAAAATTCCTTCAAAAATTCACCATTCTAAAGAAGCCCTCAAGATGTGGGGTGTTTGATAACAAATCCACTATCAATACCACCAACTCTTTCTTTTATAAATGGTATATAAAGATGATACCTTTTGTGAATAAAGTGATTACGAAAATTGCCATTTTGTGAGGTAACTTTGCACTGGTATTTTTGCGCCTTTCTCTATGTGTGTATATATAGCTAAATTTCCTTATGCTATACTTGTTCATGAGTGTAATAAGAGTTGGCCATGCTATTTTAGTCTTGTTTAGGTGATTGAGTCTTTTATATGCCGCATTTGGTGTGTGGTTTAACCTGCCCACCACTGATGGGTATAATTCTATCAAGGTTTCCAGCAATCTTATCAATTCTGTTCCAATCTCTACTACTTCTAATTACCAGTTGGTGGCGGTGGTCCGTTCTCCACGATTTGAAAAGAAAGTAGTAGTGTATCATATCACGATTTGATAATTGATTGAAAATTGGTATCTCTATAGAAGATTACGTAAAATTTGAAAGGAAAGTAGTAGTGTATCATATCACGATTTGATAATTGATTGGAAATTGATATCTCTATTGAAGAAAAGGAAAGTAGTAGTGTATCATATCACGATTTGATAATTGATTGAAAATTGATGTCTCTATAGAAGATTACGTAAAATTTGGACAGAAGAAAAGGAATGTAGCAGTGTATCATACCACAATTTGATAATTGATTGCAAATTGGTATCTCTGTAGAAGATTATGTAAAATTTGGATAGAAGAAAAGAAAATTTTACTTTGTTTGTCTTGAGCCGTGAATCTGTGATGGCGCCATCACAATGCAAAATCAAGGAAACGTCGTGACGCGCCGTGGTCTTATAAGCATGCAACCGTAGCCATCCGTCCCACCCCGCCTCGCCTCGCGCGTGCAAGAAACAGAGCAAGCCGAGCGAGAACCATGGGCAACACCACGACTGTCGATGTTGACGTCGCCGCGTGCCTGTCCTCATTCTAACTAACTAAACTAACATTACCTAATCGTGGACGTGGAGGTGCAAAGACGGCTTGTCGGCGCGCGGTTTGGTCCACATCGATTCGGCGACCGTTGCGCTGTCCGACGGCGGGCCAGACAAGAAGGCGAAGCTCCAGGACGTGGTGCTAGGGTGCACCACCTCGTATGACGGCCAGAGCTTCCAGGCCTCGGGCGGCGTGCTCAGCCTCGGCAACAACAACATCTCCTTCGCGTCCCACGTCGTCGCGCACTTCGGCGGCCGCTTCTCCTACTACCTGGTTGATCACCTCACCCCGCGCAACGCTACCAGCTACCTCACCTTCGGCCCAGGCCCAGACATGGTCTCCAGCTCCGGCGCCGCGTCGTCGTCCCAAACGCCGCTGCTTCTCGACGACCGGAGGAGTCCGTTCTACGCCCTGACGGTGGAGGCCATCTCCATCGCCGGCGAAGCCCTCAACATCCCCGGCGAAGTGTGGAACGTCAAGAGGAAGGGCGGCGCAATACTGGACTCCGGCACAAGCCTAACGATCCTCGCCACCCTGGCGTACAAGGGTGTGGTCTCGGCGCTGAGCAATCAACTCGCCGGTCTGCCGCGAGTGAGCATGGACCCGCTCGACTCATCGCTACAATCGGGCGGCCGTGCACCGCCATCACAAAAGCTAACGGTGCGATTGGGGTCGGCGAATCGAACCGCCGACGAAGAGCTACGTGATCGACGCCGCGCCGCGTGAAATGCATTGGGCTGCAGGAGGGCGCGTGGCCCGGTGTCCGCTCATCGACATCCTGCAGCAGAGCATCTCGGGAGTTCGACCTCCGAACCGTGGCTCGTGTTCAGCGCACGTCGTGCACCTAATGATTTCGACGGTGCACGATTCATTTAGCCATGCAAATCGTAACGGTGGTGATGGTAATATTGCTGCTTTTTGTAAGGCTCTTGGCCAAGTGTTAATAACGCTATGGAATGATTTCTGAAAAAGAAGAAGAGGCGTTAGTGCAATGGAAAAATGTTCGGGAATAGCTAATTTGATGGTGCGGTTAGGATGTCCACTCGTTATGATAAGTAACAATACTTTATTCCTTTTATCACTTTTTTCCTTACTCAGCGTTATCCCATTCATCCTTCTCTATTTTTTAACCGTTTTTGAAAGTTTTTAAACCGAAATTTTTTAAACTGAAAGTTTTTTAATTGAAACTTTTTTTTTGATAATTTTCAACTTGAAACTTTCTAATTTGAGAAATTTCTATTTGAAAAACTTTCAAGCTGAAACTTTCTAATTTGAAAAATTTTCAAGCTGAATTTGCGAAGCCTTCGACTCTCTCCACGCGTGGGGCAATTCAGTCGGATTTCGTGGTTCTGCGCGCGCAAACACAACTATTGATGGCCGTGCCCACGTGGAAGGTGGCTATGGAGCGACACTAGCCAATCGATGCACAACTGCAGCTCCTCGTCCTCGGCAAGGTTCCCTTTCTGACCCCTCTACGGTTCTTCGATCTGTCTACCACCTGATTATGAAAAGAAGGTGATATATATAGTAAAACGTTATCATCAAATATGATTTTTTTTCATAATTCCCAGGTTTTTTTATGATTTCGACTAGGAATAGCGGGATAAGCCTGATAAAGGCTGCCACGGAGCAGAGCATAGTCAGGCGTGACGATGGAGTCAAGGAGGTGTGTAGACCAGGAGGAGTGTAGATCAAGTACAGTGGAGAAGACACGATGCGGGTCGGGCAGAGTTCAGCTGGTTACTTCAACTGAGTTGATGACTTGATATAAGCCAACTCAATGTGTTAGATAACATGATTTTTTTTATTCGTAGTAACACACGGTCATTTTCTTTTATTGCTTGACCTTTATATTTCGTTATCAATTTTGTTTTCGTAGCAATGCACAGGCACTGAACTAGTACCGGTTGGAATGGACGGAACGTTCCATTCCGTGACACAACATGGCACAACGAAGACTGCATCCCGTACCAGCTAAAATTCTGGCCATTCCGGGCGGAATTGAGCTTACCACCAATTCCTGTACCAGCCAAAATAGCAGTAAAATATACTTCCAATCTAGCCCAAAGACACAGCTCAATAGGAATTGCTCGAATACGCAGATCTGAAAAAAGGAGGGAAGAAATCAATGAACGCAAGATGCAAAAGAACAAGAGAGTTGACCAAAAGAAGCTCGGGCATAATCTGATGAGAAACGATGCGACAACAGGGAGGAGAAGATGGCAGGTGGGAGACTCCGGTGGAAGACGCTCCGGCTGCGGCTCTGGCAGAGGCGGCCCTCCCTTTTGCCCCTCCTGTATCTATGCGTGTGTCGGTGACTTTCTGTGTGGTGGCGGGTTCGTTGTTTGCATTACATTTACATCTCTTCAGAAAGCTTGCGATTGTGTACAAGACGTAGTGAGGCTGGCAGCTTGCCAGCTTGGGCAGTCGAAGACTCTAGCTTGGCGTGTTGAGGCGGCCCAACTAACCCATTTTTAGGCTTCAAACATGTTAGGCAGTATAGTAACCCAAGTTAACATGATAATATCTACACTTATATTTATATATATTCATAAACATATATTATTATAGAGTACTCCGGATCCGTACGCCCGAATCTATACCCCTTTATAATGCACGTAAACATTCTTTTCTATGTCCACCTCAAATAGTGCATCCCACTAGAGATGATCCAACATTCGTGTACCCAGCGAAACGTCTTCAGAAACTTGCCTCCATCAAAATTAACCTCTCAGATCTTTCCTCAGCTTTACTCACCCACATGGGCCACATCCGATGGCCATTATTTAGTGTGTCTAATCATCCCTGTGGCCCACAACAGACCTCCCCACCTACATATTTAGAAGGAGAGTGAATCAAATAAGGAAATAAACAGAGAGGATCCGCATGCAAGGAAACCAGACTTGAATTTTTTACTTGCTAAAATTGTACGTACTACATATTTGGAAGAAGAGCGAATCAAACAAGGAAATAAACAGGGAGGATCCGCATGCAACGAAACAAGACTTGAATTTTTTATTGTCCTGGCATCGTGATCGTATTTTTTTCCGAATACGACCCTTCTCGAGACCTTTTTATGGATCTAGCCCCATAGAGCCTAATTTCAGCGCACGGAGAACGCTGAATTTTTGTTTTCATTTTTTATCCACGGAACCAGCGGTTCGTGAGTGTTGCTTAATTTTTTCAATTTTTTCATGAAACCCAATGCCGATTTGCGCTGTTTAATTTTTATCTTTTTCCTTGCGGATCCAATGGTCGGCGAGCGATTTTATTTTTCCATATTTTTCCAAATCATCCTCAGAGCCCACAATGCACCTTCCCTACCTCCAAAGATCAACAAGGAAAAGGAAACAAACGTCTTGGAATAAAGGAAAAGGAAACAAACGTCCTGGAAAAGGAAATGACCATACATTACGTGCTGGGAAAAAGAAACCGGGAGATGGAGCAGCGTGACCGGGAGAACGCAGGTCTGCAACGGCTCCACGGTCACCATCGGTGGCTTTGCCGACACGGTGAGGTTGCTGGTCGGCGACCTCGCAGCCGCCGTGCCTCAGCAAATTTATAATTCAATTTTTTTAAAATAATTTTATTAAGTACAAAATAATCGAAAGTTTTTTTTGAGAATTTTTCTAGAATTTTTTAACCTAATGTGCTATCTTTTCAAAAATCCTTTTATATTTTAAAAAAATGAAGGCAACCCACGTGTAGCTTCTTCTAGCTGCAGCCCAGACCAGAGAAGCTTCTTCTCTTCCCTCCCTCCATTAAAGCAAGAAAGAAACTCCAAAGCTCCATCAATCCCGCACCAAATCTCCTCTTTTCATCTATGGTGTTAATTCCCTAAATTTCGTGCTCTATTGCCAAAATTTCCTCCCAATCTGATTTGACCCCAAATTATGGTTTCCATAAATATGCTTGTTTCGGGGCTATAAAAGCCGGCGAGCCCTCCTCCACCCCATCGCATTGCGTAAATCCCCAAGTGCTCCCTCTTGTAAAGATCACTAGATTTTGGAGGTAACCCAAGTTATCACCGTCATCTTTCCCGAAATTCACATAACCGTGACTCCTTCCTCAGCAGCGCCGTCTTGGCGATCTCGCCAAGACTTTGAAGGTCTTGACCAGTGCGATCGTGGCCACCCCGGCCTTCCTCCCCTTGCGCTGGCCAAGCCCAGAGAACACTCTGTGCTCTCTGTGGAAGCTGCAAAAAAAGTAATCCAAAATCAGAATTTTTTTCTTTCTCTTTCTTAATTTAAAATCGTTTGGGAGCTCGTTTTCGCTCATTCGACCTCCATTTAGTTCCGTTTTTCTTTATAAATTCATTTAAAATTCTAAATTTCTCTTTTATTATTAAGTGTTGTATTCATACTTATCTTCTCATTTAATTGATAAGCAGGTGTACTGTCGTTGTAGCGTTAGCACGGGCACTATACTAGTGGACCATAACCGGCATAATTCAGTGTGACATCCACAAGTTTCAAGTTTTTTTTTGCGAAATTGTAAACTCTCAATTCTCAAACTTACGTTCAATTTTTTTTATCTTAGTTTTTCCTCAAAATTTCTCTAAACTAACCTAAGTTTTGTTAAAAGTGTCCTGTATTAAAATTCACATTAGCAATACATTGCTCCCCATTCCCCCAAACCCCAGTTCTAAGAACCTCTATGTTTTAGTCCTGCACCCATGTTGACAGAAGATGTAATCTTGTGCTTAATCTCCTTTTGAGACACTTGCTAATGTCATCAGAGATGGTTGGAAGTGTCTTCTGAAACGGTTGATCATCATCAGAGTTGGTTTTCTTCATTTTCTGTTTTCTTCTGTTGTTTCAGTTTAGTCTCTCTTGTTTCTGCATATCTCAAGTCTCTGGAAATAGTCCGGAGTACCAGAATTCAGTTAGACTTGGATATTTAGTTATTTTTAGTAACCGAGATAATCTCCTGATTATTGGCCGTGATCTTTGGCAGGTTTTTATGTAAGTATCTATCTTCTTTGTGGAGAGAATAAATAGGAAAAGAAAACATCAGAAAAGCTGCAGAAGTTTGGGCAACGCTAACTCTGTTTCCTCTCTGTATTGCCGTTGTCGGTTTTTTATTCAGATACTGTTGACGTTCGTCAAAAGGTTCAGAAAACGTGCGTAGCAGCGAGTGTTTCAGACTCCAGTTGCAGGCGTTTTTCTGACAACCCAGTCTACGCTTTCCCTCCCGGGAAAGACACCTTCAAAGAAGCTTGTGCGCATTGTCTTTCCTGCCTTCGCCCTGAGCTCACACCTTGTCCAAAGCAGCTGCCCCTGCCTTGCACTGCCGCCGCCATAGCTGATCCTGCAGCTGCACCTTCGTTGCTCGAACTAGCCACGCAGCTGCTTGCCATCGCTGTGTCGTTATGCCTCTGCGACGCTTGCACCATGCAGCAACAGTACGACCACACCACCCGCATCCCACGCCATTCTTGTCGCTGCAACCTCACTTCCCCTCCTCTGTGCAGCACAGCTGCAGCTCGCATCGCCTTCTTCTCAAGCCAGCAGAGAAGCCATTTGCGCCGCTAAGGCCTCATCCTCTCCTCCGTCGAAGGGAGTAGCAGCAGTGCGCCAGCAGCTCGTGCTCGCCTCCTTCTTCAAGCCCAGACCGACTCCACAGCCGTATCCCCATTTCTTCTTGACCTCGGCGAGCCACCGCGCCAAAAAACAAAATTCGTCGCCTCCCTGGTCCTCCCTCAGAAATTAGTACCACCCTCACCTCCCCAACCTCCTGGAGATCACGTTTGTGCCATCTGCTTGCAGCCTTGCTACCGGACTAGTGCAGGAAGCCAACTGCGTCACCGGCTCGGCCGTCGCGCGAGCCGCCCACGCCGCGCCCGGCGACCTGCTGCCCCCGACCTCGCCAGCTCGCACCGTCCGCGTCACACGATGTCTTCCGTCCCTGTCGCTACCGGACGCTGCCGCCGAGCTCGCGCCATGGCCACCGCCGTGTCTAGCCCACCTCAAGCCATCCCCAAGCCAAGAAGTCGCTGCAGGGAGAATCGCCGTGGTCCCAACCTGCCCATGCGCCGGCAAATTTGGCCGGAGCACCGCCGCATCTCGTCAATTGCGAGCTCACCTCCTCGCAGCCGCCGTCGCCATAACGCCCACAATTCGGCCACCATGGACAACCTTAGCGCCATGGACCACCGCAAAATGCTTCGTATATCCTGGGAACACGCCGTTCTCGCGGCGTCCCAGCCGTTCCGCCGCTATAGCACGCCTCCGCGGTGCACCCTAGACGCTTCCCTGTTCAGGCCGCCACCGCCTAGCACTGCCCCGCCGTCCTCCAGCCCAACTGCTGCGCTGCTCCTTCACCCTGCAGTCTAGGATACATCCTGCGCCACCGCTTGCCCGAGTCTTGCCTCGCCGTGGGCAACGACCATGGCCAGAGAGAGAAACCAGGAGGAGAGAAACAGAGATAGAGCAAGAAAAATAAAGAAAAGAAAGAGAGGCAGTGGGTGGGCGGCCTAATCCTTTGGGCTCGGCCCAGATCTGGCCCAAGTTTGTTTCATGGCCAATACCAGCCAAAATGCAGTTGGTTGATTGGTTCATACTTCTTTTAATCTGATTTGGACCAATACAGTCTCATTTGATCCGAATCTGGACTAAATTCAAACAATTCAGGACAGCTCAATTCAATTTCAATACTCCCTAGTCCAAACCAGTTCTTTTTATCACCGCTCTTCCACATCTTACATATATACACTTCTAAAAAAATTGATTTCCATTCGGTTGGTTAACTTAATTTATCTCTTTTAATAAAATCATTTCAAAAACTACTTGCATAGCATCATCAAATGTTTCTTCATTGGATTTTGGTGTTTGTGCTCAATCGAGTATTTCGTTTTTACGTTAGAATACAAGACGTCGGACAATCTTGGAGCAAGAACAGGAGAAGACGATCGTGACTCACAGCCACTTGGTTTGTACAACGACTCCAAGCAAGAGGACAAGCCATGATTCTTGATCATGTTAAACATATATGTTATATGTAGGTTATGTTCATACGTTGACACACTATTCATACTTTACTAGTGAAACTTGACAATTGTCGAGGCCCAGCCAAATGCTGACAATTTTGGTAAAGGGAGCAGAGGATGATGGCGTGTAGGGGTGAAAACGGGTCGGATACGGGCGGATATTGTTTTTCCCGTATCCTAACCCATATTTCCGAATTCGGAACCGGATACGGGTTAACCGAATACGGATACGGATTCGGGTTATTCGGGATATGGATACGAGACGGATATGTGACGGATTCGAATCGGAAACGGATAAAGATATACGGATAATGCACGCATATATAGAGTAATATATATTGAATTAAAACCATACGAGTACATGACTATAGTAACAAATTATATATCAATTAAATTCAACAAACATCGTAGAAAGAATATGCTATTTGAGGATCAATAGAACCAACTAATTGTTAATATAAATGGACTGAAATGGAAAAAAATGATGAAAATGGGTTGGGCCTTGCTGATATCCGAATAGGAAAATTCGGATATCCGATCCGAATATCCGAATAGGAAAGATCCGGATATCCGAATAGAAAAAAATCTGAATATCCGGATCCCATCCCGTATTTACCGGATATTGGATACTCCGGATCCGATCCCGAATCCGGATTCAAGTATCCGGATCCGGTCCCGGATCCGACCGGATAGTAAAATCCGGTCCCGACCGGATCCGATCCCGGATCGGGCGGGAGATATCCGACCCGTTTTCATCCCTAATGGCGTGGACCTGCCCATCCAGAGGTCCGAGTCATCGAACTTAGTTGGTACAATGCTCTTGCCGAGCAAACGTGTATATGAATTAGGTTTTTTATCACCAGGCACGCCTTGGCCTTGGTTGATCCCTAAATGTGAGACATAAGTGGACTATGAGATTATGTGGAGGTCTATCCATGTTTGTGATAGTTATTGACAGTGTTTAAGTATGTGATACTCAAGTTTGAGTTTGTTTTGAATTCTATTTTAAATTTGAAGCAATTTGAGTTGATCTCAGTGTTGGGCGGCACTACCGGCCTTAGGGCCTGTTGGGAGCTGCGCTAGGCTAAAAGTCGCTTTTGGTTTGTTTGGTCAGAAGCGCTATAGTCAAGCGGTGTAGCTTTTCTTGTTATCTTTGTTTAAAAACTGTGTCTGCAATGTAGCTTTGAGGACTAACCGAAATGGAAGGTAGCAACATAGCGAAGTACAGTGGCATCCGAGTGGGGAGGTGACGTGGAGGCGGCGAGGCGGGGTGGCAAAGGTCAGGAAGGCGGAGCGAGCGAGTTAGGAGGTGTTCAAGTGATGTCACAGCTGAAAAGCTCATCTTCAGCAGCTGCAGCTTTTGGGGGTGCTTCTGCTGTGGTATAGCTTCCCAGTTGCTTTGCAGCCATGCTGTTTGGGGGAGCTTTTAGCCTAAAGCTAAAGCATAGCTCCCCCAAACAGCCCCTTACCTGATATGACAGTAGTGCCGGTCCTGCGGTGCTACAGGCCGTGAGTGCGATAGCCTTTTTACAGAGAAGTGTTTCTTTAGGGTGTGTCTAAGTGGCACTACCGGCCCTAAGAGCGATAGTACTAGGGGTGCGGTACTATAGGCCTCTAGTAGGTAGTAGTCATTTTTCAGAGAGGGTTCTCTCGGGGTTGTTCAGCGGGAGCAGTACTACAGGCCAACCAAGAGTGGTAGTACTGGACTTCCGTAACTGGGTTTCCAGCAAATTGAAGTTTAAATTTTGTTGATTTAATTGCATATTATTGTGAACAGTGCTATGTGATGTGTTTCTTATCTGTGTTGGTTACATGATTTTGTGCTAGATCATGGTGAGGCGAAGGCGAGACCAAGACTAAGTTAGGAGAGCTGAGATCCAAAACGGACAAGGGACGTGGGAAGATGATCGAGGCCGGGAAGTTGTTGCAAGTTGAGAAGACAAGGGAGATGAGTATGAAGCACTAGTGATGGACATGGCGGACAACGGTATGGACCGAGACTAGGCTCAGGGAGGAGTCGAGGTCCAGAATAGTTAAGGAAGCCGGTGCCGCCGTGATGAAGCGATCAAGGTCACGGGCGCGTCAAGAGACTTGGGCCTGTTTGCAAGCGAGGACGGTTTGGGGGAGTCCGGGCACATGAGAGGCTTGGCGGCAAGTTATTGGAGCCACGTGGAAAGTGCGAAGCATGGGCGATGCTTCGAGAGGAAGAAAGATCGGTCATTAGGGCAAATTGGTAATTTGTCCAATACCGGCGGTCGAGGCAGTTTGAAAAACCGCAACACTAGTCTAAGTGGTTTAGATCACGTCAAATTGGAGTTGGACGCAAATTCGGGCTCGCGGAGCGGTTTTGACGTCAATACAATGGATACCTTGAAAAGCGTGCTTGTGTAAGTGAAAAACCCGTTAAGAGTGTTGGATTTTGGGTTAGTTCATGTAAATGTGGATGGTATCCACAAGTGTATCTAGGTGTTAGGGTTAGGGTTGCCTCTACTATATAAGGAGATGTAGTGGGAGGAGAGGCTCTAAGCCACTAAGCCTAGGATTAGGGTTTTCACAAGACTTTGGTGTTCTTGTGTGGGTGTGTAAGTGCTCCTTGGGAGCTTTGCCGTGAAGTGAGAGGCTTTGCAAACCCTCCTCTTGATCTAAATGGAAATCATCTCTTCGCTCAAGTTTTTGCCTCAATTTTTGATCTTCTTCTTACTTGACTCTTGATCTTTTCTTGTGGTTTCTTTCTTGCTTGATCTCGTGGTGCCAATGATGTATGATTGATAGATGTATCCTCTGTAGATCATCTCCTCAATTATCTAAGCAAGTTTCTTCTTGATCGACCAAGTTTCTCTAAAAAACCGTTTTTGAGTTGAAAGTAAGTTCTTGAGGTAGATCTTGATCTTACTTGTTTGACGGATTTTTCTTGAGTGTTCTTGCTTGATGGGACATGTGGAAGGTCATCTAGGATCATCTTAATCATCAAATCCCCACGAGCAAGCACAAGTTGAAGATTTGGTTTTTGACCCCATTTTGGTGCAACTTCTGGTAAACTTGAAAAAGGATAGAATTTTGACGTCAATCCTTGTGGTTAAAGGTTGGAATAGGTTCTTTACATCCTTAGGAAGGTGCATACAAAGTTTCACGAGTTTTTGATTATCCAATCAAAAGATACACTAATTTTTGGATTTGAACTCGTACTGATTTTACTGTTCATGTCGCGTTTCGAGCACCGGCAAGTAAATTTGTAAGTCTAAGGGGCCGCGCGTTCCACTCCCTGAATGGTTAGACTCAGAAGTCCAAGATGTATACTGGTTCGGGCCGAAGGTCCCTACTCCAGTTCGTGTGGTATCGTTGTATTCCCTTTAGTACAGATGACTGCACAAAGTTTACAAGCGAGAGTGCTAATGGCTTAGCAAGATGAGTTCGATTGCGATCCTCCTTTCCTACGGGGTTCCCGCCTCCTTTTATACGAAAGGAAGGGGCAGTTACATCGAGAATTGGGAGAGGACGAGATGACCTACACTAGGAGCTTGGTCCTTCGCTCTGTGACTCGTCATCGCCTCGCCTTGCCCATGCTTGGTCGGTAGCTTAGTTGGTCGGGGTGGTTAGGTATTTCCCGGAACGGCGTGCCGCCTCTGCGAACCTTACGAGTGTTGACGTTGCTGCGTCGACGTGGGTGTTGCCTCGGGAGGCGTGTCTTCGCATCTTGTATGTGACCGGCATGGGATCGGGAGCATGACTTGGTCGATCATTAAACCTTCTAGGAAGGAGCCACCGCCTTGTATAGTCACTTCGATTGACCCGTTCGTGGGGTACGTGGTCATTGGTCGGTAGAGGCTTCGACACGCGCCCTGGCGAGTTTGTCTTGGCGTGATCGGTCGGGGATCCCGACCAGCGCGGGGTCGGAAGCCCCGCTTGTCGAGACACTTCCCTCGGTCGGTCGGGAAGGGTGTCTTGTGTGGCCTTGTAGGTGCTTCTGCCAGAGCGGGTGGGGGAGCGGCCTGTTGGGCTTGAGCTGTGCTTGAGGCTGCCGGCTCGTCGCTTTGGGCCGTTGGGGTACCCCTGTTATAAGTATTCGTAAGTAGCCCCCGAACCCCCGAGCGATTTCGGCAGATTCGGTTGGGGTTGAGCTTGATGAGAATAGTGATCGGCCCAAGCGGTCGATCCGACCGATTAGGTCAAACGATTCGCCAGTGTACCCCAACGCATCCGACGGCCGCTCGAATTTTGCACGGGCATTCGAACGGCGGGGCTTTGAATCACCTTGTGCCGCACGCCGCACACACTTAGCGCCTCGCCCGCTTCGTCTTCGGGATCGCCGGGTTACGGTGAAGGGCGCTTGCTTTTCCGACGCTTGCATTTATTCAGAGACGTTCAATCTCCTCCGTCTGGTATATAAGGACACTACGGCTTGCTTGAGTGATAAACCCTTAAACGAGAATCTTTTCTTTTGCTCTTTAAAATGGCTTCGGCACCCTCTAGTCTTGGCTTTGGTGATGATGTCATGGCGTAAGAAGAAGACCTTTGGTCGAAGCTTTGAAGTACGACCAGCGATGTCGAACTCCGGAGAAAGAAGTCGAGCCCGCAATGCTTTGCTACCGTCGATGCGCCGCCGAGGTCGCCCCGAGGCTCGAGGTAGCAAGGGGCCCTTCGAGGCGATGGCGCGAGGGCGCCGATCAGAAGTTAGTGCGGCTGCGTCGATGTCATTGAACGGCAAAAGCGCGGCGTCTGGTTTCGCAGCTACGCGGCTGTCCCGTCGATCGAGAGGCCTACCAAAGATGCCGCGTCGGTGCGATCGATCTTTGCACGGATGTTTTAAGAGGTCTTGCACGGACAAAATCCTGCCGTAGCGTAGCGTAGCTATTCTTGTGTCTGTTTGGGTACTATATTGTAAAGTTGTGTAAAGTTTGAGCCTGTTGGCCTATAATGAAATCTCCTTTTTCTTTTTGAATGTCTTCGTAATGAGTTTGCTTCGCTTGAGTTGTCCGAGTTGCTCGCTTAATCATCGTAGCTAGACCGCGCCTTGGTCGGCAGGACGACCGCGATGCCTCTGCGAGGTTCGGTGTCCGAGTGCCGTCCTTGGTCGGCAGGGACGCCGCGATGCCTCTCGCGTGAGGTTCGGGTGTCCGAGTGCCGTGCCTTGGTCGGCAGGGACGACCGCGATGCCTCTGCGTGAGGTTCGGGTGTCCGAGTGCCGTGCCTTGGTCGGCAGGGACGACCGCGATGCCTCTGCGCGAGGTTCGGGTGTCCGAGTGCTCATTTAAAGTCGTTGCTAGACCATGCCTTGGTCGGCGGGGACGACCGTGATGCCTTGGTTCGGCGAGGTTCGTGTCCGGCGCCGCGGTCGGCAGGGACGACCGCGATGCCTCTGCGCGAGGTTCGGTGTCCGAGTGCCGTGCCTTGGTCGGCAGGGACGACCGCGATGCCTCTGCGTGAGGTTCGGTGTCCGAGTGCCGTGCCTTGGTCGGCAGGGATGACCGCGATGCCTCTGCGTGAGGTTCGGGTGTCCGAGTGCTCATTTAAAGTCGCTAGACCGCGCCTTGGTCGGGACGACCGCGATGCCTCGCGCGCGAGGTTCGGTGTCCGAGTGCCGTGCCTTGGTCGGCGATGCGACTCGATGCCTCTCGCGCGAGGTTCGGTGTCCGAGTGCTCGCTTAACGTCGTAGCTAGACCGCGCCTTGGTCGGCAGGGGCGACCGCGATGCCTCTGCGCGAGGTTCGGTGTCCGAGTGCTCGCTTTACGTCGTAGCCGGACGTAGGCTCGCTTTACGCCTAGCCGGACGTAGGCTCGCTTTACGTCGTAGCCGGACGTAGGGCATCCATCCCGAGTCCTCGTCGCGAGAGGAGCTACGAGAGGTGGCCGCCGCCTATCCCACACGATACCCCATCCGCAGTGTGGGACCCGAGGTGGTGAGCGACGCGCGCTTACGCGCTGGTTTGAACGCCGTGCTCGTGGAGCTTATAACAGTAGTCCGAGTGGGTCTCGGGAGGTCCCGCCCAGGGGGACCTTTCGAGCGACGGTCCTGCAGTAGGGTGTCCTGCCCTGCGTGGGGCGACCCATAAGAAACCTTTCTCTACTCAATCCAGATGGGCCACGGGTCGTCCGCCGACCCAGGCATACCGGCCGTCGCCATCGATGAGCTCCGGGAGAGTGTGAAGTATGGTCTCGGACACGAGTAGAGGTGATTGGGTCGTCACCGACCTAACCGAGGGCTCACCGTGGGGCTCACCTCATACTTGCCCTCGCTCAAGTTTCATTGGGCGCCTTATTCCCATCCGTGGGGTAGGCCTTTGAACCCGCAGCTTTTAGTCCGGGCCCCGCCAGCAAGCCACGAGCTTTTGCTGCTTTGAGGCCGCGCCGCCCAATGGGCCTCTCGCGTGTTCCCGAGCAACCGCCCCGCCTCAAGGCGAGACCGAGAGGTTAGGACGACCGCCTGGGCGGCGCGGCTTTATAGCTCGCCGCTTTGTCGATTAAATGCGGAGTGGAATTGGAAACCGGAGTTACCAGTGGCGTGAGTGGACACGACGCTCGCCGAGGGGCGCTGTTCGGTCGGCGCTTTGCCGTCTTCTATATATACGTTCTTTGGGGCGCTTTGAGTAGTTACGCTTGCTTGCTTTCTCGCCTCCGTCCCTAAGACAGAAAAGGAACAACAAAGAGCCAAGGAAAAGAAAACTCAGCCTTCTCTTCTCCTCGCCTTTCCGTCGCCTCTTTCGCAAGGATGTCGTGGCCGGAGTGCTCCGCCCAGGCCAGTCGCGCGCTTGGCTTGGTGAAGAAGGGCTTCCTCCCTGCGCAAGATCTCTCCGGTTGGAGGGTGCCGACGGGAGCGGCTGCCCCCTCGCCGGGGGACGACGAGGTCGTGGTGCTTGCCTCTTTCTTTGAGTGCGGCTTCGGCTTGCCGCTGCACCCGTTCGTCCGGGGGCTGCTCTTCCACTACAAGGCGGAGGCGCACCATCTTAACCCCAACGGGGTCCTCCACATCACCATATTCATCACACTCTGCGAGGCTTTCTTGGGAATCGAGCCGCACTGGGCGCTGTGGAGGCATTTCTTCCAAGCGAGGCTCTGGAAGGACAAGCCGATGGACGCCGCGGCGCCCATTGGTGGCCTGGCCCTCCAGCTTCGGTCCGGCCGGAGCACGGAGTACCTCGAGGTCAAGCTGCCGTCGTCCAACAAGGGGTGGCGCTCGAGTGGTTCTATGCTCGAACATCGGAGACAGCGCCGCCTTCATCGCAAACTTCCCGTTGGGGAGGAGGGAACTGGGCGCCGAGAAGCGAGAGAAGAACAAGGTGGCCCCGATCGAGAGCGTCAGGCCCTAAGGAGGCAAGGGCTCACCGGGACGTGGTCGTCGCGCGCTTCATGAGGATGCGCGTGCAACCTCTTGCGAACATACCCGCCCCTGCTCCGCAGACGCAGGGGCGTCCGACGGATGAGGATGGCGGGCCCGAGCCGCCGCGACGGAGGTCGGCCCCGGTGGCGCCGTCATGGGAGGAAGCGCTACGGAGGTGGCGGGCGGCCACCCGAGCCATTCTCGTGGCCCACCCTCCAAATCTGTAGGTCGGCGGACTTCTTCCCGCCTCTTTTTTTGCGTTTAACGCTGGTCCGACCGGTGCTTTTATCTTCTAGGGGCTCTTGGGCATGTCCTCCGCGCCGCTCCGGAGATCGGAGGCGAGGCGGCGGCCGAGCGAAGGTCGCTGAGCTCGACTCCTCCCGCAAGAAGCGGAAGGAGGAGAGGAGGAAGAAGAAGAAGAAGAGCCGCGCGACGAGGGCCGCGCGAGGTGAGGACGATCGGAGGCCACCGCCGTGGGTGCAACCTCCACCGACAAGCACGAAGCACCCCGGTCACAGCGTCTTCGTGGGTTCCTTCCGACCCACCGACCGGCGGCGGCGGTCCGGCTGTGGACTGCCGGAGGCGACACCACAGCTCACGCCAAGGGCCTCGGGCGGAGGTGATCGCGCGGTCGCGCCATCGTCGCGCTTTCGATGGAGGCGGCCAGGGAAGCGGCGGCAGATTCGCCCCTGGAGGGGCCGGCGAAGAGGCGCGCCGCGCACCCGCTTCGCTCGATAAGTACTTCTTTTCTTTTATTCAAACATTTTTGCGTAAAAGCCGCTTGGACCGTTTTTTAAGCGTTTATGACGCGTCGCGCGCTTATCTGGGTGTGACCGTGGCGCGTCCCGTGGCGGTTCGCAAGGGACGGCGCCGCAGAGGTTCCAAGACGCCGATCGGGTCGGCGCCGATCGTGGTGCTGGCGGCCAAGGGTGCGCCCGCCCACGAGGCCGAGGCTGGCGAGGAGCTCCCGACGCCTCGATTGGGGACACCGCCGTCTGATGTGGTCATCCTCGCGGAGGAAGAGATGGCGGCGCTGCCGGCGGTCATGCCGACCAAGACGGCACTGGTGCCAGAGGTGCCCGACCCCTCGCCCCTGGGGGAGGTGCCGACCGAGGTCCCGCAGGCGGAGGTCGCCGAGGGGACCCCGGGACGGTTCCACCATCGCGCCGATGGTGCTCGACGAGTAGCGCCCGCGAGCGAGCGACGACCGAGCCCGCCGAGAGGCCCTCGAGTCGGGTCGATGGGCGAATGAAGAGAAGCGAGTGGGTCGCTCTTGACAAAGGCGCTTACGACGCCGGCGAGAGATGGAGCTGGTCCGAAAGGGTCTGACTCTTTGTCTAGAATCTTCCAGCCGAGCGTTGGACGCGATGGTCGGGGGAGTCCGGCCGATCAGCTTGGTAAGTTGACGAAAGAACCCAACTTGTAAAATTCTGACGTATGCGCCGTGAGACTAACGGATAGTCCGCACCTTGCAGCATCTGCGGGCTTGCTCGGAGGGCGAAGCTGAGCTTCTGCGGCGCTCGAACACCCAGCGGGCGGCTGCTGTGGAAGAGTGCGACCGGCTGCGCCTTGAGTTGCGCTTAGCTCAAGAGGCGCTGAGCGTGAGGCGGTCGGAGGCGGCGAAGGTCCGCCAGGAGTTTGAGGGGGCCGCTAAGGCTCTCTTCGATGAGCGCCTGGGGGCCCAGTCCCTGAGGACGAAGGTGGCGGAGCTCGAGTCCTCCCTGGCAGAGGCCACCAACGCTAGAGACGCCGCCACCACCGCTCAAGGGGCAGCGCAGGCGCAGGCAACCCGTCTGCGGACCGAGCGAGACCAGGCTCGGAAGGACGCCGACCGAGTCCGCTTCGAGCGGGAGGCCGCTCGGAAGGACCTGACCTCCTTGAGGACCTCCTACGAGGCGGTCAAGCAAGAGGTCGGCAACCTGGCGAACTCCGCGGCCGGTAAGGGTCTCAACTTCTTATTTGATTCTGTGGGCGCTTTTCATAAGTCGTGATCATCTGGCGCCGTTGCCATCTACAGAGGCGCAGAAGAACTTGGGCCTCGCGGTTGAGGAGCGGAAGGACGCCCAGCAGGCCCGTGATGAAGCGGTCACGACGCGGACGGGCGCTCTGGCGCCTTGAAGGTTCTTTGAAGAGGGTCGGGCCGAGCCGCCACGTAACCGAGGCCCTTCGTAAGGCCGCCAGATGTGTGCGCCGGGTCCTTGGAGCAGTGGCGGCCCGAAGCGCTCGGGCGCCCTCGCTAGCCCGAAAAGGCGAGCGTCGAGAGGGTGGTGATCGCCGGGCGTGGCGCTTGAGCTTCCTCGGCCGGTCAACACCATCTCGCACTATGATGGAATTGACCTCGCGGTGGTGGCGGCTGACGTCGCTGGAACCGGACCGACGAGAGATCGACAGTTCGAGCTCTTGGTCGAGCCGCACGCCGGAGATTGCCAGCCACGTCTCGCCGCAGGTCGCCCTCGATGAAGGACAAAGTAGTTAGATTTACCCTCCTTCTTAATTGTAAAGACTATTATGCTTGTAAACAATCTTTAAGGTTAACAAGTTCCAGTACGCCTCTTGCCCCTTTTGTGTTTCTGGTGAATGTTTGACCGGCCATAGCCTTAAGGACCGCAAGGGTCACTTATGCGTAGGTCGGGTTGCTTCGAGAGGGACTAAGAGGATAGGAATCTTGGTTCTTGGCGATTATGCGCACTTGTGAGGGATAGGAGTGTTCCCGATCGACAAAAGATCGCTCCACTTGGGCATTTCCTTCTTCCGGAAAGTGCCAAGACCATAGCCGCTGGGGCGTAGGCCATAGCACTCGGGTCGAGAGGATTACCGCTAGGGGAGGACCTCATGACCGATCGGGTCACCGGCCCGCACGAGCGCGTGAGCTAGCCGAGTTGGCGCGGAGGAGGAGCGCTCGATCGACTAAAAGTCACCCACTCGGGCACTTCCTTCTTCCGCGGCGCTACTTAGCAACCATAGCCCGGGCGAGGTAAAAGTAACGCTTGGGTCGAGAGGGTTACCGCCGGGATGGACTCGTGGTCGGTCGGGTCACCGACCCGCACAAGCCGCGTGAGCTAGCCGAGTTTGCTTGGGGAGGAGTGTTCCCGATCGACTAAAGGTCACTCCACTCGGGCACTTCCTTCTTCCGCGAAGCGCTACTTAGCAACCATAGCCGCTGGGGCGTAGGCCGTAACGCTTGGGTCGAGAGGGTTACCGCTCGGGATGGACCTTGTGGTCGGTCGGGTCACCGACCCGCACAAGCGCCGACCGAAGCGGCTGAGCAACGGGTGCCATATAACCCCGAGCGTCGCAGGGCGACCAGGTGCTCGGAAGGGTAAAGGTAAAGACCATGCCAGGAAAAAAGAAAAGAGTTTAGGGATAGAATCGCCTTAACTTTTCTATGTTCCAAGCGTTCGGAAGGATGCGACCGTCGGCGTCCTTGAGTCGAAGGTGCCGGTCGGAGAACCTCTGACGGTGAAGGGGCCTTCTCGTATGGCGATAGCTTGTGCTTGTCTTTGCCGGTTTGGACGTGCCAGACCCGTGTCGTGGCGAAGGATCGCCTCGAACCCGACGGCCGTGGTAGCGCCACAGAGCTTGTTGATATCCGCCGATCGCGGGATGGCCACGTCATGCGCCTCGTCGAGCCGGTCGATGGCGTCTTGTTGCGGCGAGCCCCGAGCCTCATCGAAGGCTTTTAGTCTTGGGCGCCATACTCGTGTCTGTGGCAAGACGGCTTCACGAACACCATGAAGAACGGTGTAAACCCGGTCGCTCGGGTGGGCGTGGTCCGCAGGCTCCAGAGGACGGAGGGTAGCTCGGCCACCCATCGCCCTGCGAAGTGCTTGAGCCGACTGAAGATCCGTGGCTTGAGTCCTTGAAGGATCATGCCGTTCGCACGTTCGACCTGGCCGTTAGTCCGCGGATGGGCCACGGCTGCCCAATCGACACGGATGTTGAAGTCGTCGCAGAACTCGAGGAACTCCTTCCCTGTGAACTGCGTTCCGTTGTCGGTGATGATGGAGTTTGGAACTCCGAACCGAAAAACGATGTCGCGGAAGAAGATGGCCGCTTGTGCCGACGTGACGCTCACGACTGGCTTGGCCTCTATCCACTTGGTGAATTTATCCACCGCGACTAGGAGATGAGTAAAGCCCCCGGGCGCTTTCTTGAAGGGCCCGACCAGATCGAGTCCCCAAACTGCAAACGGCCAAGTGATGGGGATCGTCTGCAAGGCCTGAGCTGGCAGATGTGTCTGCCGGGCAAAGAATTGGCACCCTTCGCAGGTGCGCACGATCTGCTCGGCGTCGGACACGGCGGTCGGCCAATAAAAACCTTGTCGAAAGGCCTTTCCAATGAGGGATCGGGGTGCAGCATGGTGGCCGCAGACCCCGCCATGGATATCGAGCAGCAGCTGCTTCCCTTGGTCGGCCAGAACGCACCTCTGGAGGACCCCGGAGGGACTCCTCTTGTAAAGGTCTGGGCCGACCAGGACGAAAGATTTTGCCCGCCGAGCGAGGCGCCGGGCCTCGGTCGGGTCTGGGGGGAGCGTCCCATCCGTCAAACGGTTGATGAAGAGCTTCCTCCAGTCGGACTCGGCTGCTAGCACGCTGCGGTTCGACCCGGCCAAGTCTACGCCCGACCGCGCGGCGGTCGGGGTGACCGTGCTAGGTGAATCGAGACCGCCGCCACCGAGTCCACCGGATGGAAGGTTGCGGAGGTCGCGACGAAGATCCCGTGGGGTCGACCCTCTGCGAGGCAAGATTGGCTAGGCAATCGGCCTCACCGCTAATGGCGTCTGTAGGCGTGGTGGAGTTCGAAACCCTTGAACCACTCCTCGAGCTTGCGCACTTCCGACAATGACGCAGCCCATACACGGCGTCTCGGGGCTCCGAAGCCTTCATGACCTGGTCGACGACAAGCTTGGAGTCCCCGCGGACGCAGAGTCGGCGAGCGCCGAGGTCGGCAGCGATCCGGAGACCGTTGACGAGAGCCTCGTACTCGGCGATGTTGTTGGTCACGTCGAAGAGCAACCTGATGGCGTATTGAAGTTTGTTCCCGAGTGGGGAAATGATGATTTACTCCGCGCCCGCGCCGTTCTTGGTGTAGGACCCATCAAAGTACATTGTCCATGCTCGGGGTCTTGATTACGGTGGCGCTGGGCTTTCGGTCCACTCGGCGACGGCAGTCGGCGAGGCTGTGACGATCATTGTCAGGGGCGTATGTTATCTTGTGGCCGGCTCGGCGCCCGCAGCTATCCTCCCGAGGCGTCGCGATGTGGGCGATCTCGCCGAGCGAGACGCGTCACCACGGTGATGGCGTCGGGTCGAAGTAATGGATGAGCTTTCTCTTGGCGATGAGCACCGCGTAGAGCAGCTTCTGCACCTGCGGGTACCGAGTCTTGGACTCGGAAAGAACCTCGCTGATGAAATAGATTGGCCGTTGTACCTTGAGTTCACGGCCTTCCTCCGCTCGTTCCGCCACAAGGGCCGCACTGACGACTTGAGCGATGAGCGCGATGTAGAGGAGCAGCGGTTCGCCTGGTGCCGGGGCGACCAGGATCGGAGGTGAAGATAGGAAGGCCTTCAGGCGGGTGAGGGCTTCCTGAGCCTCCTGGGTCCAGCTGAAGCGATCGGATTTCTTGAGCGGCTGAAGCGGCATTCGCGCCGCCAAGACGAGACACGAAAGCGGCTCAAGGCGGCAAGGCACCTGTTAGCCTCGGACCCCTTTGAGATTAGGAATCGGGCCCATCCTTGCGATCGCCGAGATCTTCTCCTGATTGGCCTCGATACCTCGCTCGGAGACGATGAAGCCGAGCAGCTTCCCTTTGGGGACCCCGAAGACGCATTTCTCGGGGTTGAGCTTTATACGGAACCGTTGAAGATTCGCGAAGGTTTCTTCTAGGTCGGCAATGAGGTCGTGCGCATTCCTGGTTTTCACGACGATGTCGTCAACGTAGGCCTCAACGTTGCGGCCGATCTGGTTGTTGAAGCACGTTTGCATACATCGCTGGTATGTAGCGCCCGCGTTCTTTAGGCCGAACGGCATTGTAATGTAGCAAAATGAGCCGAACGGCGTGATGAAGGAAGTCGCGAGCTGGTCGGACTCCTTCAGCGCTATCTGGTGATAACCTGAGTAGGCATCCAGAAAGGAAAGAGACTCACACCCCGCGGTGGAGTCGATGACTTGGTCGATCTTGAGGCAAGGAACGGTCTTTAGGGCACGCCTTGTTGAGACTCGTATAGTCAACACACATTCTCCATTGCCCATTTTTCTTTTTTACAAGTACATGGTTGGCCAGCCACTCGGGGTGGCGGACCTCTTTTATAAACCCTGCAGCCAAAAGCTTGGCGATCTCCTCCCCTATGATCATGCGCCTCTCCTCGTCGAAGCGGCGCAGGCGTTGGGCGACCGGCTTTGAGCCTAGTCGGATGCTCAAGGAGTGCTCGGCGACTTCCCTTGGGATTCCTGGCATGTCGAAGGACCTCAATGCGAAGACGTCTTTGTTGGCGCGGAGGAAGCCGACGAGCGCGCTTTCCTATTTGGCGGGGAGCGTGGCTCCGACCCGCACGGTCTTGGTCGGATCACAGGGATCGACCGCGTCCTTCTTCGTGTCCTCGGCGGACTTGAAGGATCCCGCTCCCGACTTGCTGGACTCGGGGGCGGACTCGGAGGCTTCCCTCCTGAGGTTGTTGAGCTCGGCAGACGCGATGACTGCCGAGGCAAGCTCGCAACTGCTCCGCTCGCAGTTGTAGGCAAGCTGGAAAGATGATGCCACGGTGATGACTCCTCGTGGCCCGAGCATCTTCAGCTTGAGGTAGGCGTAGCTGGGGACTGCTATGAACTTGGCGTAGCATGGCCGCCCCAAGATAGCGTGATAGGAGCCGGGGAAATCCACAACCTCAAAAGTGAGGGTCTCGGTGCGGAAATTCCTGGTTCCCAAAGGTGACGGCGGTCAACCGCCCGGCGGATGGGCTCGCGGCGGGGATGACGCCATGGAAGGGGCCTTGCTCGGTCGGAGACCCGAGCGAGAATCCCATGGCGCCGGCGTCTCCACGTAGAGGATGTTGAGGCCGCTGCCGCCATCCATGAGCACCTTGGTGAGGCGCTTCTTCCCTACGATGGGGTTGACTACCAGCGGGTATCTTCCCGGCTGGGGAATGTGGTCGGGGTGATCAGTCCGATCGAAGGTGATCGGGAACTCTGACCACCGGAGGTATTGGGGGACGGCTAGTGAGGCGGTGTGGACCTCACGGTAGGCGAGTTTGAGCCGACGCTTGTCGGCGTAGCATGCCGGTCCGCCAAAGATCATGAGGCAGCCGTCGGGTTCGGGGAACTCGTCGTCCGCCTTCTTCTCCACGGCCCGTGGGGCCGTGGATGGCTTCTTTCCTTTGCCCCGCGGCGTCGTGGGGCGCAGGAAAGAAAGTGCCTCAGGACTTCGCAGTCCCGGTACTTATGTTTGACGGGGAACCCGTGGTTCGGGCACGGGTTGTCCATCAATTTCTCGAAGTGGTCAGGCGCGACGGTCGGTCGCACCCGCTGCTTGGCAGGGCGGTCGACAGTGGCGACCACTTGAGACTCGCGGATCTGTTTCCCATGCCGCTTCCGCTTGTCGGAGCGGTCGGAAGGGGATCCGATTTGGACGCCGGGCCCTTGCTGGGCCTTTCCTCCTTCGAAGATAGCCCCCACAGCCTCCTCGCCGGAGGCGTGGTTGGTGGCGATGTCGAGGAGCTCCTTGGTGGTCCTGGGCTTGAGACAGCCCAGCTTGTGCACCAGGGCCTTGCAGGAGGTGCCGTAGATGAATGCTCCCACGACATCGGCGTCGGAGATGTCGGGGAGCTCGTTGCATTGGCGGGAAAACCGCCGGATGTAATCCCGGAGGGTTTCACCTGGCTGCTGCTTGCAGCCCTTCAGGTCCCAGGAGTTGCCAGGGCGCTTGTAAGTGCCCTGGAAGTTGCCGACGAAGAGGGTCTTTAAGTCGGCCCAGTTCCTGATAGTTTTGGCGGGCAAGTACTCGAGCCAAGCTCGGGCCGAGTCCGCAAGGTAGATGGGGAGGTACTGGATGATGAAGAGATCATCCGTCGCTCCCCCCGCCCGGCATGCGAGCCGGTAGTCTTCAAGCCAGACACCTGGGTTCGTGGCCCCAGTGTACTTGGCGATGTTGGTGGGCGCCCGGAATCTGACGGGGAAATCAGCCTGACGGATCCCCTGGTAGAAAGCCCGTGGTCCGGGACCATCGGGGCTTGAGCTGCGGCGGTGGCGCCCGCCGTCCACAATACGTGAGTGGACGGCCTCCTCCGCCGCCTTTCTCCGCGCCTCGAGGGTGGCGCGAACGTCGTAGGCGTCGCCGAGGCACTGGCGCACCGAGGTGCACGAGGCCTGGGGTGGTTCGTGGTGTGGCGCCGCCTTCGCCGGACCCAGCCGGCTTCGAGCGACGGTGCGGGCCCGGTGGCCAGAGGTGGCGCCGGAGCGGTAGGAGCCGGAGGCCTGCATGTGTTGCACGGCCGCACGCTCCACCAGCCCCCGGAGGTTCTGGTACGTGGCCTTGGCCTCCGGGTCGGCCGGCTCCGGAAGGCCTCGAAGCAGCATCGCAGCCGCGGCCACGTTCTGGCTTGCATGGGGGAAGAACTGAGGGCCGTCGGATTCTTCCGCCAGCTTGCGGTGTACCTGTCGCGCGCGTCCGCGCGCGTCGCCGGGCACCTGCCGGGTCTCGGGCTCATCCTGCTCCAGGTTAGCCTGGAGCTGGTCGAGCTCAGCCCTTCGCTTATCCAGCTCTTCTCGCTGTCACTGGAGTTCGCGCGAGCTTGAGCGCGTTCAAGACGCCTCATGGTGTTCCTCCTCCTGCGCCTCGGTCGCCGGATGGGGCCCCGTAACCACGGGGTTATGATTAAATCGACCGTTCGCCATGTTGCACTCGCGAGAGTGCGCCCATGGCGGTCATCGCTGCGTCGGAGCTGGAGTCGTGGTGGAAGAGTCTTCCAGCCAGATTCAGGATAGAGGCCGGCATGTAGCCAGCCATCGCCACAAGTCGTGAGCCTGTGGGAGGTGACATGGTCACTTGCCCGGGCCCACGGGAGCTTTCGCCAGACGTGACGGAGCGCTCCCCAGGCTCTGGCTTTGGGACTCGCAGGGGCGCCCCAAGCCGGAGCTTGGCGAAGTTGCCGGAGATGGCGCCCAGGCTTTCAGCGGGCGCCGGGCCTCCGGTTGTGGCGGGGATGAGCGTAAGCCCTCCCGCCGAGGTGACGGCAAAGTTGAGGGAGCCGAAGCGGATCTGGCTCCCCGGAGCAGTCATGCCGTCGCGGGTGGAAGATGCCATCAGGGAGGCAAGCGGAATCCGGAGATGGTGATGAAGACGCGCGAAGACCCCTACCTGGCGCGCCAACTGTCGGCGTTTCGAGCACCGGCAAGTAAATTTGTAAGTCTAAGGGGCTGCGCGTTCCACTCCCTGAATGGTTAGACTCAGAAGCCAAGATGTATACTGGTTCGGGCCGAAGGTCCCTACTCCAGTTCGTGTTGTATCGTTGTATTCCCTTTAGTACAGATGACTGCACAAAGTTTACAAGCGAGAGTGCTAATGGCTTAGCAAGATGAGTTCGATTGCGATCCTCCTTTCCTACGGGGGTTCCTGCCTCCTTTTATACGAAAGGAAGGGGCAGGTTACATCGAGAATTGGGAGAGGACGAGATGACCTACACTAGGAGCTTCGGTCCTTCGCTCTGCTGACTCGTCATCGCCCGTCTTGCCCATGCTGGGTCGGTAGCTTAGTTGGTCAGGGCGGTTAGGTATTTCCCGAAAGCGGCGTACCGCCTCTGCGAACCTTACGAGTGTTGACGCGTTCTTTGCGTCGACGTGGGTGTTGCCTCGGGAGAGGCGTGTCTTCGCATCTTGTATGTGACCGGTGATGGATCGGGAGCATGACTTGGTCGATCATTAAACCTTCTAGGGAAGGAGCCACCTGCCCTTGTATAGTCACTTCGATTGACCCCGTTCGTGGGGTACGTGGCTGTTGGCTGGTAGAGGCTTCGACACGCGGCCCTTGGCAGGGGTTGTCTTGGCGTGATCGGAGTCAGGGGATCCCGACCCGCTGCGAGGGTCGGGAGCTCTGCTTGGTCGGAGCGGGGTCCCGTCTCGCGGCGGGGGTCGGAAGCCCCGCTTGGTCGGAGACACTTCCCTCGGTCGGTCGGGAAGGGGTGTCTTGTGTGATTTGCGTGCTTCGATCGGTAGCGGGTCGAGGCGGCTGTTGGGCTTGAGCTGTGCTTGAGGCTGCCGGCTCGTCGCTTTGGGCCGTTAGGGTACCCCTGTTATAAGTATTCGTCAGTTCATATGCCTAAAAATCACTATTCATGGTAGTACCGCACTCACCATAGCGGTAGTGCTGGCCTCCAGGTGAAATCCTTAGAAAATTTATTTTTTCGCTCTTCTGAGATTTTGGTTGATTTTTTGGGGGGAGAAACGGTTTGTGATTATTCACCCCCTTTGATCACTAATTCCGGTCCTTCAGACTAAAAGATACTTGCCAGGTGTTACAAACTTACAATAGTACTTCCATTGTAGCATCAGATGGCAAGATTCACGAGTGTGGCTCCCCGATTATTGCAAAGGTGTAAGTAATTATCACATACCCTTCATTCATGTTTTAATATTTGGGATGGGATCTGGATACTTGAATCCGGATTCGGAGTAGCCAATATTCGGTAAATATGGGACGGACAGGATCTGGATATCTGGATTTTTCCTATTTGGATACCAGCAAGGCCCATCCCATTTTCACTATATTTTTTCCTTGGCAGCCCATTTATATTGACAATTAGTTGGTTCTATTGATCCTCAAGTAGCATATTCTTTTAATGATGTCTATTGGGTTTGATTGATATATAGCTTTCTACTATGGTCATGTATTCATATAGTTTTAATCAACATATATTTCTTTATAAATGCTTGCATTATCTGTATATCTTTATCCGTTTTTGACTCGAATTCATCACATATCTGTCATGTATCTGTATCTCTAATAACCTGGATTCGTATATGTATCCGACTAGCCCGTATCTGATTTTGAATATGAGAAAAAAATATGGGTTAGAATATGGGAAGAGCAACGTTTTCACCCCTTGTCATCTGAGACCGTCGCTGACTGTCGTCTTCTCCACTCCCTTACACAAACGACACACCCCTCGCCCATGGCTCTCGAGGTTCAGCTCCGCCTCCCTCTCGCCTGACCAACACCGACCACCGCTTCCTTTCGAGATCCAGCCCTAAAGCCACCCACCTCTTCTTCTCCCTCAAACCCATCTTAACCTCTCTCTCTGCCGCCAATGCGCCGCTTCCGTCCATCGTCGTCGTGGGCTCCTTCAACGCCGACATCTATGTTGAGGTCGATTGCCTCCCTCTCGCCGACGAGACGATGGCTGCCTGCGCCGATCGCAGCCTAGCGCCGGGAAGGGGGCTTACTCTGGCCCCACGTTTGACTCTTATTCGGATGGAGCCCCTGGACCCGATGGTCTTCCTTTTCTTTTAATCAAAAGTTCTGGGTTCTGGTTAAAGATGATTTAATGGATTTGTTTAGGGATTTTGAAAAGGGGAATCTAGATTTGTTTAGGCTCAATTTTGCAATGGTTTCTCTGATTCCTAAAGAAAATAATGCTAGAAACATTAAAATTTTTAGACCTATTTGTCTGTTGAATTGCAGTTATAAAATTATAACTAAGGTGTTAACTAATAGGATTGGCCTAGTTTGTGGTAGAATCATTTCGCATAATCAGACTGCTTTTATAAAAAATAGATATATTTTGGAAGGCGTGGTTACCGCTCATGAAGTTATTCATAAGATTCATCATGAAAAGAAAGTTGGTTTGGTTCTTAAGTTGGATTATGAAAAAGCTTATGATAAGGTTAATTGGAGATTCTTACTAGATTTAATGGCTAAAAGAGGCTTTGGGGCTAAGTGGCTAGTTTGGATTCATTCGGTGTTAGAGAAAGGTTCTGTGGGGATCAAAATTAATAATGTTGAAAGTAATTTTTTCAGACTGGTAAAGGTTTAAGATAAGGGGATCCTTTATCTCCTTTTCTTTTAAATTTGATTGCTGATGTTTTTTCCAAAATTCTCTAAAAAGCTACTGTTAAGGGTTTGTTGAAGGGCTTATGTGATGATTTCTACCCTAAAGGTATCGTTAGCCTTCAATATGCTGATGACACCCTCCTCTTCCTGGAGAATAATGATAGATATGCTATTCATCTTAAGTGGTTACTAACTTGCTTTGAACAAATGTCTGGTATAAGGATAAACTTCCATAAAAGTGAGTCGATTTCTATTGGCTGTGAAGAGACTGAGACTAAACGGTATGCTAATATATTTTGCTGCAAGATTGGGTCTTTCCCAATTAAGTATCTTGGGCTTCCTCTTCATTATGACAAGATTAGAAGAGAGGATTTTCAGCCTCTAATTGATAAGATCTTGAAAAGAATTGCAGGGTGGAGGGGCAAATTACTTTCTTACAGTGGTCGATTAATTCTCATTAAAGCTTGTTTAGCTAGTATTCCTATCTACCTTTTGTTGTTCTTTAAGTTTCCTAAGTGGGCTTTAGATCTTATTAACATGCTCATGGCTAGTTGTCTTTGGAATGATTATGAAGGTCATAGTAAGCTTCATTTGGCAAATTGGCATTTAGTTTGTATGGATAAAAAATATGGTGGTCTTGGGGTCCCTAATATTAAAGATCTTAACTTGTGCCTTCTTGCTTCTTGGATCAAAAGATTTTGCGCTAATGATAGTAAGTTGTGGAAGGACTTGGTTAAGTTTAAATATAAGACCAATAATCCTAATAGTTTTGCTTGTTATTCTGATCATGCTTCTATTTTTTGGAAATAGATCTTGTGGGCTATGCAAGCTACCAAATTTGGCTATAGGTGGAGTATTGGTAATGGGAATAAGATTAGATTTTGGGAGGATATTTGGTTTGGTTGTTCTTGCTTAGCTATTCAATTTTGGGATTTATATGTCTTGGTTAATGAAAAAAGCCTTACTATTTCTGAGACTTGAGATGGTTTTATTGTTAGGTGCTCTTTTAGAAGAACTTCCTCTGAAAGTATGATGATTAGATGGTTTGAGCTGCTAGCTGTGGCCAATAGTATTAAATTTTCTGACGAGGAGGATGCTCTTGTTTGTAATATAGTAGTAATGGAATTTATTTTGTTAAATCCCTCTATGCTATTATCAATTTCAGGGGAATTTTGCTTGTTTTTATTCCTGCGGTTTGGAGTTTGATTGTTCCCCCTAGGATTCAATTTTTCCTTTGGCTCTTATCTCATAACAAGATTATGACTAAAGACAATTTGATAAAGAGGGGTATTTATAACGGATCTGCTTGTAGTTTCTGTAATGAAAATTAAACAGTTAACCATTTGTTTTTTGATTGTGTTGTTGCCAAGAATACTTGGAATATAATTGCAGAGTTTTTTGAGGTGAACATTGGTGATAACTATGAATCAATTGCTCGGTTCTGGCTAAGTAACTCTAAAAATGTTGTTTTGAATATAGCTTGTGTTGTTGCTCTTTGGTAATTGTAGGAATAACATGATTTTTTGATTTCAGTGTTGGTTAAGTGTGAAAATAGTGTGGCAAAGAATGCTGATTTCGTTGAAGGATTGGCATCATTTGTACAAGGAAGAGGTGTTGGCTAGGATGAAGCTATTTTGCAGATGGTTAGGGATCATAATTCATGCACCTTTATCTTTGGAGCTCAGAGTAACGTGAAGGAGGAGGATGGTGCAGCGGGTGAAGTTCTCAAGGAAGTTGCTATTTCAGATGAACTGAAAGCATTTTCTGCTTATTTTGTTAAATTTGGTTAAGGGCAATATGTAAGATGTTTCATATTGAGTTGTTGGGAGTGTTACTTTGAGAGATGGTGATAAAGAGAGATTTTAAGGACTTTTTATGTGTGTAGGATCGATATATACTAAACTAGCAATCAGAGAGGGGGTGAATGATTGTGCGGAAGCTAAAACCAAATTTTTGATCTACTAAAAATTCACCCCAATTCGGACTCAAATAATTGCTTCGTATTCAACAAAATAGAGTTAGACGCATTCGGTAAATCGCAAATTCCTGGAGATCCAACCGTCGGATTGACCTGAAATTTGACCTGTAAAACCTAGATTCCAAGACTCATCTAACAAAAAGGAATCAGCTCGATCGAACTTACGAATCAAAAGTTATAAACCTCGCATGCTTGCTATGACAAATTATGACGAGAACTGATCTAACCCTAATTCCGTGATTAATCATAATCTACAAAAGATTAACCAACGAAACTTTGAGAGACACTAAGTTGATGCCCTAGTAAGGTTTTGGATAGATCAAATCGAGATTAAACTAGTTGAATCAAGAGAGACAATGAATCAATCTATAAAAACCAAACCGGGCAAACAAAACGAAAAACACTACAACAAACCTCGCCCATAAAAAGTAAAAGCGATAATTACTGTAGCAGCAAAAACACAGTGGATTACTGTAGCTGCACGAGAAGACTTGATTTGGTGCGTTCGGATGGCTAAAGGAATTAGGAATTTTATTTCTTTCTGTCTAGTATGGTTACAATACTCCAAACAAAATAGTACAAACCCTAATGCCCAGTTCTCTCATCTAAACAGGAGACATCCCTCTCCTATTTATAATGAGCAACAGTTCGCATGCATATCCACCTGGCCTAATACATGCAAACTGCCCTAAACAATTACAACTGCACGCGTACGGCCCACCTGCCGCACTCACGTGACTAACCGACCTTCATGTGCACCGTTCTCTAGCCCGAACGTCCCGTATGACATCCTTGACCACCAAGACCTCGATTCCTCTCTGAATCTAGTCCCGAACCTCAGTTCATCCACGAACCTAGTTCCAGTCCCGTCATCGACCACGTTTGCCCTCAAGCAACACCTGCATATGAACAAACACAAAACTGTGTACGAGAACAAGTCCACGACTTGACTCAAGATCAGTCCATGCAACCACCCACACGAACGCATTGCATAAAGCAAAAATATTACCATGCTATCACAAGCATATCAATTAATTATCTGAAACAGCACATGCAAAAGCACTACACATGCCATAAGCACAACCACTTTGCAATGCCAATTAAATCACTAAACTAGCAATCAAAGGGGGTGAATGATTGCGTGGAAACTAAAATCAAATTTTTGATCTACTAAAATTTCACCCCAATTCGGACTCAAATAATTGCTTCGTATTCAACAAAATAGAGTTAGATGCATTCGGTAAATCGCTAATTCTTGGAGATCCAACCGTCGGATTGACCTGAAATTTGAACTGTAGAAACTAGATTCCAATACGCATCTAAAAAAAAGGAATAAGCTCGATCGGACCTACGGAAAAAAAGTTATAAACCTCGCATGCTTGCTGTGACAGATTATGACGAGAACTGATCTAACCTTAATTCCGTGATTAATCACAATCTATAAAAGATTAACCAATGAGAAATTCAGGTCATGCTTCTATGGCAACAAGGCATTAGGTGGGTGTCCACGGCTCAATTACTAACTCAAGTAGGCTGACTCTCATGGTCCACAAAGTTATATGTCAGTTCGGCAAACAAGGACTCTAATCCATAGTTATCAAATACCGTACCGGTACTAGCTAGTATGTATCATTTCAGCCTCTAAACTGGTACAAAGTAGTCCTATGGATCGTATTGGCCTCGATACTGGTTATACCGACTTTAATACCGGACAATACCAGTCGTATCGGTGGAATTGATAATATGATCTATTGAACTATATGTATATTTGATAGTACTGCTACCTATTTGGAGTAGTATTATAAGTGAAATTTGGTATGCATATAATTAAATTCGTGTATACTTATAATACATATTACTGTATTAAACCTAAAACGGTACGCTGGTATGAACTGCTACTAGAATTTATCATTATAAGAGTCAAATAGGTATAGCATCCGGTACAGTACAGCCTCCAGTACTATACTGACAATTGTGCTCTAATCCCCTCCGTAGATGTGTCTATCAGCACACTTCATGCACAAATCGTGGTCGTGATCCTCGCCATTGCCGGCCACGACCCCAACTCGTCCCCGACCTCTTCCAAGCACACCTCCGCTCTGAGCTATTCTCCAGATCTGGCGAGGGGTAGTACTGTGGCCAGAGAGCCGAGCGGGACGGCGAGGTGCCTCTAGTTACGGAAAGCTGTTGCAGTCATCCCAACAAGGGTTCACAAGGAGGACGTGTAGGTGTGGCCAGAGAAAGAGACATCATGGCCTGGGTGCGGAAGCGAGACATGATTCACGAGGGCAAAGAAGAAGCTGGAGAAGAGTGCACCAATCCCACCTTTTCTTCATCATTTTTTCCGATGTTCTTAGTTATTTCCTGTGAATTCTTTGTTAATTCTTGGAAGAATTTGACCACAAGTGGTTTAGTTATTTTCTTTGAGCATATCTTCTTGAGAGTTCATCTTGTTATTCTACTTATTTTCTTTAAGTTTCAGTATGAATTGTTCATTGTTTTGACGCTTCTTGCTTGGCACATGAAAATGCATTTGTGTCTGAGCAATTTGTGGACGAAGTGTGGTTCTTGGTGGTGCTGTGCAAGCCGTGGTGTGTAGGGATTTCTTGGATGTCTTCGGCGACCCACCGGACGAGACGAGCAACCTCCACGGTGACGTCGCCGCTGCTGCGGACGAGAGCTTTTTCTGTGTTTTTGGGCTATTTTTTGCTCTTTGTGCGGGTGGCCGCTAGCCCACCAAACAGCACAGTGTTGCAAGGCCGCAAACCGTTGCCTGCAAAACGTCTTGTGGCTGATGTGGGCTTTTGCAGACTGACCGCGGACAGGCCCACTTACATCCCGAGGTTTATCGCTTTCAACCTGATATCTGAGATTTGGCTGCTGCTCCTGAAGTATTTGGTTAACGGGAATAATTTTCTAGTGGCCTTTAGCTTGGCTGTGTTTTTTGCCACAATAGTGAGAGAAAAGCTTATTGCATTAGTACATATTAGTAGGTCGTGTATTGCAGTGAATTAACAGTTTGTGGGATTGGGTGATGTCAATTAGTTGGGATTAGCTCTGTTAATTTAGTTTCATTTGCGAATCTTTTGATGCGATCACTGTTCTGGTTTGTTTCTTTGATCTGGCGGTCAAAGAAGCATACAAAGCCTTCAACCGGATCAAAGGAAAGAAAAAAGTAATTGATGACACACAATGAACATGATTTAGATATTTTCTGAGTGGAAATTACAGTATTTTTTTTCTTTACCAAATGTATTTTTAAAAATTGGAAGGTGTTGTTTTATTTGAAGGATAAAAAAGGTGTTTGGTGTTTAATGATTTTTTTATTTTTTAAAAAAGACATATTTGGTGTTTAATGCTCACCTTGCTCTCTAAGTGAATTTGCGTTGTGCACTTCTGAATTTAAGCGTTATTATATGTTCAAGTTTTTGGGCTAAAGAAGAAACCTTAAGTTGATGCTAACATGCTTTGCTCATGATATCGAATGATTTTGGAGCAAATTTATTTTAGGCATGCTGTTTGTTGAAATGACCATCATATAAGAGAGGATAGATAAGGCCATAAAGTATGGCAATTAAGTCATCATATATTTGGGCCAAACCATGAGTGCTTTGCATCTGACCCACAGCATTGTGTCCGTGTTATTCTCCTCCTGTTATTTTTCAAGTGTCTGCCACCATGGGCAACATTGAACAGCTGCTTCTCACCTGGATCCCGACCAGTGTATAGCCCTCTAGACTCTAGTTACTATGTCATTCTTGGCCATCCAAGAGGACCTCCATTTCTTCTTTGACATCTGCAAGCCTATTGCGTGCGGACACCTAGTGGCTCAGCAGTGGTAAATTGGCAGCCGTGTTGGCATCCAGAAACTCATTGTTCCTTACTTATGTCATCACTGGACATCAGCCTACCTACCAGACAGTTGAAAGAAGTCAATGCTTCCAATCCTAACAGCACAACCATCATTACATGGACTTCAATTCTTTTAGAAGTTGTCAACCCCTCCATCACTCTTCGTGTGTGTGTCTGTATATTGGTGTGGGTGTGTGAATGGGATGGAGGCCGGAACATCAGCTTGAACAAAACAAGGAACACTTTTAGGCTCATGGCGTCTTTATTCACTGGTTAGAATCTACGCAGCGTGTTGCTGATATGAGTGTTTAATGGCCTTTCCAAGGCCTGTAGGTGCCAAAAGCGACCCATTTTATCACTTTAGTCTGACGCACAGCGGCTTTGGCCTTAGACCATTCAGCAGGCTATGGTTGTGCTAAATAAAAGGCTGTTAGCATGTGTGAACTGTGATTCTGTGAAGGAGATATCTGAATATCTAATATGTGTCTCTGAGCTCCGTAGAGGCATTGGAGGCTTGATGCAGTACGAAGAACCAAGATTTCATCAATTGGGGTTTAGGACAAGGCATCTGAACCTTGGAGAGGGAGAGCTCAGTCTCAATGAAGGATAGCATAATTTTGCAGAAACTCAGTGCTACATGTCCATTGTAATGGGCCTCTGTAGTATTTGATTTTAAGTTTTTCATGTTTGACCTATTGGAAGGTTGTCTCCTCATTCCCATCAGCTTATGTGTAGCTCAAGTTGTGCAACTGGTAGTGCAGGCGTACAGCCTCTAGGTATTGTCCGTTCTCTGCTGATGTAATAATTGGCCTATATATTCTTGGAATGCAAAAGAAACTAGAGTCAACGATGATGAAATCAATTTCCAATTTTACTCAGTAGAAATGATGCAGCTTGTCATCTTCTCTGAGTTGCTGCCATACATATCTGAACTCTGAAATGAATCGTCTCTTTGTCTGCGTGACCGAGTCTTGGGGGCGAAAGCTTCTAGAAAGAAGAGATCCAGTGGTATAGAAGGTTATTTTACTTTTAAATTCTTATGATAGTTGAGCATGCTTCCATGCAGCTATATGTGCAATGGAAACTGATCTCATTAAACATAGCATCATGTGCTTTAGTCTTTTCTAGCAAATGGAGGAAAAATTATCTTAAAAATACTATTTGGATCAATCACCTTGTTTGTTGAATGTTAGTACTTCATGTTGGCGTTCCTCTGTAACCGAATTTTGGAACTTTTGTTGTCAGGCTGCAAAAGGTGCAGGTGTGCCTGTTATCATAGATGCCGGTGGAATGGATGCTCCTGTCCCGGAGAACTACCCAGGCTGGTGGATATTTTTAGTCCAAATGAAACGGTGTTTGACAGGGATGCCTACATACAGAGACTTTTGAACAGATTAGCCAGGCTGCAGGAGCATGCCATAAAATGGTGATATTTCTAAATTGGATTTATTTCATTGTAGTTTGTTTCTTTGCATTTCTTCTATATTCAACTATTGTTTCTCATTTGGATTACTTATGTATTAGTCAGTACTCCTAGGTTGCTTTTGGTTAGTCATGACTCATGACTGTTGATTTTATTACCATTTTTTAAGACACTTTGATTGATGATTTTGCATTATGATGTTCGTCTGATAATAACTATATCTAAGGAACGAATTGCCCTCCTTTCTTTCTCCTTCGTGTACGTCTGTGTACATGTGTTTCCTGTACATTCAGTACGACTAATGTCTCCTAATGTTCTAGTTGTATACAAGTTTTCAAGGATGTCAATTGTAAGTTTGCAACTCTGGATCAAAGAAATTGCTAGACAATTCTTGAACATATATGCAGTCCACATACAAGTAGATTAGGTATATTTGCAAAGACTATATTAATTCTTGATCTTTAATTACTGAATCAGGTTGCTAGTTAAACAATGGTATGCTAATAAAAATCATGATTCAGCAAGATCCTGTAATCATTTATACATTTTGGATTACCTAGTGTGCCCTATGCTGGTGACCTAAGAACTACTTTAAGAAAGTGGCCCTAGAAATTCGAGGCTGTAATTCTGCTCTGCTAACTTTTGGCTTGTTTCTATGTGCACAGGTCAGTTTGGTAAAAGTAGACTTTATCTTTCTAATAATATGGACAGGGCTTACGCTAGTTATTTGGTTTAGAAAGCCAAGCCCGATAATGGAGCTGGGCTAGTAGATTGTATAACCCTGGTAGCACAGTCAGACAAAATAAGATCACAAAGTGGCTACTGGCCAGAAGTTCAGAATCAAGTTTGACACACAGAATCTGTGTGCTTTCTTCACTGGACAATCAGGAAGGCTATTCAGTTTGGTCTGCTATGTAAATAGGATGAATTGCTTGTGGGTTTTTCGTAGCTGCAAATGTAAGGTAAGCAGTATAATATCACAGAATATTCAAGTAAGACAAGAAATGTAAAGACTTGCAGTTATGTATTATAACTGATATAGTTTCATCTTTTCACATATGCACAAAGCGGTGCATTTTACATATCTCCATGATATTATAGGTTGATAACATTTACCCCTTTGTTGGCATTACATTACTTTGCTTTGCTTTTAGGGAAATTACATTACTATGCTTCAACCGTACCTGGGCCTTGCCTTCTATTCCACTTTAAGGCTTAAGCTTCCAGTATGGGGATTTGGTTCTTCAATTGAATGTTTTCCTGTTAATTACTTGGTGTTATTTACCCTGATTATTGTATCTGTACTAGAACTTGTTCAAATTAATTTTGTTCGTTGGCTCCAGAGATAAGTAATTCCCGCTTCATATATTCTGTTGACGAGGTGCATTGTTGTTTACAGAGATGGTGATCTTCTACAGAAGTTGTGAACCCCTTGAACAAAAGAAAATAAGACAATGATGTTATTTTCCATATGCAGAGTATCAAACAAGTGCTGGTTAAACTTGGATCACAAGGATCTGTTTTATTTGTTGAGGGAGAGGAACCAATCAGGCAGGCGATAATTCCTGCCACAGAAGTTGTTGATACCACGGGTGCTGGTGACACCTTCACCTCAGCTTTTGCTGTAGCTCTGGTTGAGGGGAAGCCTAAGAAAGAGTGCATGAGATTTGGTGGTACTAAAAGCACCTTCTCATCAACATTTGGTTTATTTGTTAATTGAAATTTTTACTTGAGGCTTCCGTTTCTTGAATTTCAGCTGCTGCTGCTGCATCCCTGTGTGTTCGAGTAAAGGGTTGCCATACCTAGCATACCTGACCGAAAATCAGTAATGGATCTTCTGGAAACTGTGCAAGTTGAATAACACTGGATTTCGTTGATTGATTCATCAGCAATAATGTGAGCCGTTAACCTTTATGCTCCTTATCATTTCAATTTTTTATGTCTATTTTGAGTCTAGTGTAAAATTGTGGTATAGGAAAAGAACAGAAAATAGTATAGCTTCTGCATTCCTCCTTAGAAACAGAAACACCGATTCAGGAGTTTGAGGTCTGCTGGTTTTATGAGTTTTCCCATTTTGTGCCATAGCTTTACTATTGTTACACATTGCCTGTGTCCTTCTGCCCTTCTCGACCTAATTCTTTCCTGTTGGTAGATCTCATTAAATTTCACAAAAACTGCAACACCCTGAAAGTGTGAATTTCTGGAGCCCTGTCAATTTCAGTATCCTTTTGTTGGGAAACATTGCTCATGCAGGATGGTTAGTCAGGTGTCATTATCTACCTCAAATCTAACAAGCATTTATTATCTTTCACAGGGTTGCTCAGGCACGCGGAATTCGACGGAGCCAATGAACTTCTCCTAGACCCTTGTGCGCTCCCCCAATAATGTGATAATCTTGAAATGGAAACGCTTTTTCCGGTGCCATACAGAGTAAATCACCCACTCCAGATAGAAAGGACTAATTGTCAGTTTCTTGCCTTAGGCCCATTTCACACATCCTCTTGCCTCTAGGAATTGTGAATGCAATGAACAGATTTCACATTGGCCTGGAGCTGTCAGACGGTGACAGTGTTCTTACTCTGGTACAAGTCAATACATACATAATCTTAAGCCGGCCGATGCTAGCCATTCCTGCTGCTGAAATTAATCCGTCTTTATCATTTCAATCAGCACCACCTGTCGTGGCCCGCTGCAGATCACCATTTGTGCAGGCAAACTGGGCTCCCTTGTCACGGCCAGGTTCGCATAATCTGACCTTTGAAAAGTCACGCCACTGCACTGTCGCTACCGGAGAAACAGCGAAACGACTCGGCTCGATTGATTTGCTCGCTGGCTCGTCCAGAATCCCAGAATCTGACGAGCCTACCTCGTTCCAGCTCGTCGGGGATCGATCATGCATCATTACGACGCCGACAGCGGCCTTTTTTTCATTTGCCGTTCTGTTTTCTGTTCTTTTTCTTTTTCTTCGCTTTGGTGGCTCGATCGGATCGTCCTGGGAGATACGGATCGTCTCGTTCTTTTGGCTACTGTTGTGACGGAGCCATCGCACGGCTGCTCGCAATTAAGATCTTGGATGGTACTGTAAGTCTGCAACTGCTACTACTACAGGTCTAGCTAGTGGAACAATGGCATGGTGGCAACTTTAAGTCTTTCTGAAGGCTGAAGCTTGAACGAATGGATGGTATCATATAATTCATGATCGATCGTCGAACAGGCGACGTCGCTTTCGCAGATGGCTTAGCAATCCCGCTTCCTTCGAACACCACCGATTAATTAATGGCCGTGTCTTGTCATACCCATATCTATTTATGGAACCGGTGGCCACGGCTCATACGTGTAGCGTAGCCTATGCTTCTGTGCTGAGAATTTTATACTCGCGGCAACACGAAACGAAATGTGCGTCTCTCTCTCTCTCTCTCTCTCTCTCTCTCTCTCTCTCTCTCTCTCTCTCTCTCTCTCTATATATATATATATATATATATATATATATATATAGGCACCGTGGTGCCTAGGCACCATGATTTCAAATGCGCGAATTCAAGCCATATTCGAGTATATTTTTCAAAAATTTCAGTTTTAGGGTATATACCTATCAATAACAATTCAAATGAAACACAAACCTTTGAAAAAATATACTCGAATTCAAAGATTTTGAACGAGTTTGAAACACATACTTTGCTGATTTATATATAAAATCAACACATACCTACAACCAAACTATCATAAAAAAGGGAAACTCTAGTTTGAATTTTAGTTCAAACTTGTTTGAACTAGTTAGTAAACTGGTTAAACTCAGTATCCTAAAAATTTCAAAAATAAAAAATTATAATTACCTAGGGCACCATGATCTAAAAAGGATATTTTCTCTATATATTTTCATGCGAAATTTTTTGAAGTTTTTAGGATACTGAGTTTAACCAGTTTACTAACTAGTTCAAACAAGTTTGAACTGAAATTCAAACTAGAGTTTCCCTTTTTTATGATAGTTTGGCTGTAGGTATGTGATGATTTTATATATAAATCAACAAAGCATGTGATCCAAATTCTTTCAAAATCTTTGAATTCGAGTATATTTTTTCAAAGGTATGTATTTCATTTGAATAGTTATTGATGGGTATATACCCTAAAATTGAATTTTTTGAAAAATATACTCGAATATAGCTTGAATTCGCGCATTTGAAATCATGGTGCCTGAGCACCCTGGTGCCCCATTTCGGCTTCATATATATATATATATATATATATATATATATATATATATTGGTTGTGAATGGGAGAGGGACGGCGTACTCGACCGTAGATTTATACGACGTACGTACTACGATCTCTTCTCTCCTCTCATCTCTCTTTTTTGGGCATCATTCTGATCAGCATTATTTGATCAGCCTGCATGCCCGGTCAAGGTTCCATGTCAACTGAATGCGAGCCAAAAGCATTGTAGCAGCCGGCCAAAGTCTTTGGACGTATGCATGCCGATGGCCGTAGCAGAGTGAGTTGTAACAGTAGACTTCCCTTGCGTTCAAAGGCATGGATCGCGCGAGCTCGTTTGTTGAAGCTAAGCCTAATTAATGGTCGACGCGACAGCTTCTGTCAGTTACCGGTGTTAATCCCCTGTTTTGAGGATCTTACGCTCATACTCCCCCGTCGAGAAATATACGTCGTATTTTGATTTTGTATAAGGATTAAGATGAAACTAAAATTGAGAATGGTACGAGAAAAAGTGATTTAGATATCCCTCGTAACTATCTTAGAAAGATGAGAAAGAATATATACCTTATGTGAGCGGTAATGAATAAATACATATGGTTAAGAGAGAATAAATAGAGGTACGGTAGGAAATACCTCATTAAATCTACGTATAAGCTTCATACTATTTCTCAATAAGACTATTCAAACTAAAGATGTTATATTTCTCAAAAAAAAAGTACTCCCTCCGTCCTTAAAAGTAAGTGAGAGAAGCGTTCAAATTGTGTCCTCCAATATTAAGGATTGAGAGCTCTCCCCCTTAAATTATGTCATCAAATTGTGCCCATGCATGCATATACACGCAGATACATGCGACCACACATATTCTAAAACAAAAACACGGCAGGTAATTCTCTATAATCATGATTAATTAATGCATGCATCTTGCCAATTAATAGAGACACAATATTAAATAGGGGCATTAGAGTCTTTTGATAGAAACCATAATCTGTTTTAAAATTTCTTCAGTCCCTTACTTTTTAGGACGGAAGGAGTAGCTATTACAAAATATCTTAATCTTACGGCGGTACTAATCCAAAACTGTGCCATTGAATAGTACGCCCCTGAACTGATGACGGTTTAATTGGGCTAACTAGTCAGGAAAAGAGGGTGGAGGGAAGAAGTGTGTGTGAGACCGAGAGGTTGTATTCTGCGTTAGCAAACTTTAGTAAGACAAAGAAAACCTCAACACTTTTAGTATGGAACTCTACAGAATTATGGAATTTACTTGGACAAACTGAGCGCAACTAGCTAGTGCTTTAAATGATCGTTCCGTAGATGCGTCCAGAAAGAAAATTGTACTCTATCCGTTTACTTTTATAAGACTTATTTTTTAAATAGTTTTGCTCATAAATATAAAACTTTCATTTAGATTTAACGAGGCATTTCCTTCTATACCTCTATTTATTCTCTCTCAACCAAATATATTTATTCATTATTACCCACGCAAAGTATATCTTTCACCTTTCAAAACAATTAAGTGATGGCATCTAAGTTATTTTCTCTCATACCTTTCTCAATTTCAATACAATCTTAATTCACGTGCAAAATTAACGGAGGGAGTATCTTTTCTCCGGCCTGCAAGTATTACACCGGACTATTTTTGCTATTTTTTTTTGACGTACACGTATATTTGGGATTAGACTTTGAACAGGAGTCTACGCCGGAGAGAAAGAAACGCTCTAGCTCGATCGGCAAGTTGGTTCACACCTTGCGCTGTGGCTTTTAATGCTTTTGACCTTCTAGTAGTCCTGTTCTGGTAGCTATCGGGATATATTGGTCATGTTGCGTCCCTGGACTTCCAACCAAAGCTTGCTGCTCATCTCCTCTCTATCTAGCCTGTCTCCCACGCCTCACATATAAGATATAGCTCCATCCGACCCAAAAGTAATACTAACGAAAATATTTATTCCTGATCTATTTGTTCTCCCATAGCAATGGACACCAGCTCATCAATCAGCAAGGCTGGAAAGCAGATAATACTAATAGCAATAATAATAATAATCCAATGGATTGGAAATCATTAAGCAAGATCGATTGTGAGCATGCATGCTGCAAGTTAGCAGCTGGTAATTAAGTTAGGAACAGTGTATCGCATGCATGGTCTCACAGCTCCGAAGAGCTGCAATTGCACTCTCTGCCGGTACGAGAGGTACACATGCCAAAGGAGGCCATGAGAATCTGCTGTGGGTTGCTACACAGGATTTTGCCAAAGCTGCATCCATGATCCATGCAGACGAAGGGTCCACTTATCTCTTTGACTATTAGTAGTACTAGTGGTAAAACAAAGGCAGCGAGCGATCGATCGTGGCCTTGACGAGTTCAGTCTCCAAAGTACAATTGCATATGCACTGTGCAAGCATATTTTGCCTCACCAATCAATCAATGCGATGGTCACCAAAGTAGATTTTCTCTCGATGCATGGAGAGCTAGCTTTTAATTAAAGAAAGGTGATTTCTGTCACATGTGTATTAATGTTTTCTCCGAGACCAGTTTGCCAAAGGTACTGGTACTTATCCTAGGGAATTAGATACTCCAAAAATCTTTGTGCTTGAGATCGTCGTACTCTCGTCATCTGCTAGAGCACAGTGCAATTAAGTTATGTAGCCAGCTGAAACATTTGACTTTGTACAGGGTACAAGCCAAGTAGGAGAACATAAGCTACAGATCACGACCATGCAATCAGTTCCACACGTACGGCTCAGATCAGACACCTATCGGATCACCGTATAAATAGGGTGTAACAACACATATATACTTCATGGCATGAACAAATAAATATTCCCAAAAATAAAACACTATACTGTATTTTTTTAGTCATAATAATATTAATTGGAGACTAATTAAGCTAGTATTGGATAGGAAAAAAATACATTAAAAAACGATGTCCCGTTCCACACTGAAATGCCATATGCCATTATATCTGATTGACCTATACTCCGTGTACACCCAAAAATATCTGTTACATTTCATGCTGCTGCACGTCTGGTATGACCGGTGCACATCCCCTTCCATGCATGGAACCAAAATTTGGAAATTGTCAATCAGGGGAACCAACGAAATAGCAACCAATTAAGTACATTGACTGCTAGCTTTAGATCTAGCTTAGCTTTGTTAGTATTGAGTCACACATCATTGCACAGTGCTCCAAGCTAGGTCCAAACTCCTAACGCCTCAGCCACGTTTAAATTAGGTGTCATAATTCTGGCAAACATGGAGTGCGACATGAATGGTCATTTATGGTCGTTTAAGCCGATAAGTTTATACTCTCTAAGTTTATTGTTCGTATTTTTTGAATGGCCTTGTTCACAAATACATGGTGTATTTAATGTTTTAATATAAATTAGTGTGATGTTCTCTTTGTATCTCTAATAAATACGCGTTATAAACTAGAACGAAGAAGAGAAAATATAAACCGTAAACTTATAAGATCGATAGGCAGTCCTAAGTCCAAGTTTTGCATCGATCATATACACAGTTACACACAACCGTCCGGTAGGCAGGTTCACATCAATGTATCATCTTGGAACGACCTGATCAAGTGATCAATATTTGAAAGTAATTAACAAGCAGCGAAACAACCCTGACAACTCTTTGTAACAACCTAAGTAACAATCTCATCCTGACTAGCAGGGACGGATATAGACGGTGCTGGGTATGCCCCAGCAAAGTCATTGCTTATCTAGCCTCCTGTACTTTATTTTGTAAATCTAACCTAGCCGAGCAAGTATTTTACAAATTTAGCCCACTCTCCAACCACGGAAGACGCAGCATGCAAAACCTGTCCCTTGCCACATCCAGGGAGCGCGGAAGGCTATTAGCACCGTGGCAAGGCGCCGGACCACGTGAGAAGGCCCTGCCGCGCCCAAGGAGCATGGGAGGAGCTACGACGTGCATGGCACCGAGCGGGAGGAGGCGTGCCAGCATGAGCCCTACCACAGTGGGCCATGCCCTGCTCCCACGGTCGGCCTAGCTCCTAGGGTGCTGGTGACCTTCCACCCGCCCCAGGCATGGCAGGGGTAGGTGTCGCCTACTGCACTTTCCGCAGTAAGGAAGGAGGCTAGATTTGCAAAAAAAAAAAGAGGTACAAGAGCTAGATAGGCGATGATTTCTGTCGCGGCACCCCTAAAAATTTGAGGCACGCTACAAGATCACCTTTTAGATAAACCAAATTTATTGATTGATATAGTTCTGATTTCAGTTGTTTGGGATTTTTAAGACCTTAGAACTGTTTTTATTGTTGTTTTAGCAAATTTCAAATATATAGGTTAGATTTATGATGTTACGAAATCATTATATAAGACTAGAGTTGTATGTGTGAAGTGTATACCCTCGTTAAAAATTTTCTAGTTCCGGCCACTGACAAGAAGCTAATAGCCATTGTACGTTATCTTGCCACCGAGAAGAAATCAAGGCCATGCATGGTCGACTGCCATGCAAGAAAGCTTAGTTCTTCGCTACTAGTGTCTAGTTAAAACCATACCAAATATTAAAACATATGTACACGCATGTATAGTCTTCCATTAATGAAGCCAGGAGAAATGAAAAAGAGGAGCATAAAATTATCATCATAGCTCATGGTCAGTACCGCAACAGAGTGCAATGCATGAGCTGGGGGAATTAGGTACGTAGATGTACAAGAACCGCTAGTACTAGGAGCTAGCTAGCTAGATCATAGAAATGATACGAGACCCAGAAAGTTCTGTACCATCTCGCAGCACAGGCCAGAGAAAACAATTCAAGAACCAAAATTAAGAGGTGAATCAGGGAAAACAAGATGTTAATTAAACAGCAAGAACCAGATCTCTTATCTAGCTAATGAATCTTCGCGATCATGACGATCAAGGTTGGTTGTTGCTGCTGCTGTTGGTGCTGTGAATGAAGGACGGCAGCATGTCCTGCAAGAGCCCGAAGTCCTGCGCCATGAAGTGCTGCATCTGAAGCGACGGAGGAGATGAGGCGGTGGTAGCGACGCTGCTGATTGCGACGGACAGGCCATGGGGCGCGTGGCCCGCGGCGCCGCTCATCGGCGGCATGGCGTGGTGGGAGCGCGGCAGGAGGCCCAGCACGTCGATGCCGCCACCGGTCCGGCCCCCAAACGGCGCCCCGGCGCCCATCTGCGGCAGCGGCGGCGGCATGCCGAGGTGGCCGCCTGGGTGGTGGGCGTGGTGGTGCAGGTGCGCGGCCTGCGCGGCGAGCAGGTGCGTGCTGCCGCGGAGCGTGGCGGGGATGGGGTGCGTGTGCTTGCCCTCGTACGTGGTGATAACCACTGCCGGGTCCTGGTACGACCGCTCCACCCGCTTCTTCACCGGGCACTTCTGCGTCGTGCACCGGTAGTAGCTCCTGCACCCATGTTGCACCACCACCTCCATTAGAATTCAGAACCAACAACTCTACATGTACACTCTACGTACACGTGTCTACCCATGTACGTACACGAGGTGCAACTACATAGCATAGTTGTACGTGGCATGTATGCCTGTGTGCGCACCTGGGATATGGGCTGTTCTTGACGGCCTTCTGGCCGTACTTGCGCCACCGGTAGCCGTCCTCGAGGTGGTCGACCTCGCTCTTGGTCATGAACGCGAACCGCGGCTGCCGCTGCCGCTTCTCACCCTTGCCCTTGGCGCCCTTCGCCGCGGCCCTGCAAGATTTCGATTTCGCGTGGGGGATCAGCGGAAAGTGACGGAGCTGTACCGTTCGCACCGTGTGGGTGCATGGGGCATGAGATTTTGTTCATACTACGACTAGGGGATGGCCGGGATCCCGTTCAAACATGGTTGTTGGCTGTATGTGCGAGTCTTGTGTGCACATGGATTTGATAGGTTCACACCGTGTCTGGCCTTTTTGCTGGCCCCTTTTTTGCTCTGGATTTCCTGGGAGACGAGTCAATTAAGATTGTGCTATGCTATGCAAGATTGCACAAAAAGGAAGCTGTGCAAACAAATTCCGAGAGTAGAGAGAGGGAATATGTTGGGTGGCTATAGCTTGCATCATTGTCTAGGGATCCATCTTTACTTTTATTTTTTGGGCAAGATCTCGGTTTTGGAGACCAAGCAAGAAATCAAGAAAGCAAAGCAAAGGCATGAAGGGGTACCTAGCTAGCTGATACGCTAATCAACTTTTTAGAAACCATGAGCAGGCTTTTTTTTAGTTTTGTTATTGTGAGGCATGCCAGTGTGAAACCCTAGCTAAGTTCACACCTTTGCCGAACTGTCTTAAAAAAGAATAAAGAACAAAAAAGAAGAAGAATAAGGAATAGAAGAAGCAAGAATGAATGAATGACCAACAAGCAAAGCAAGGAAGCAAAATCTAGCCCACAGAAACTAGCCCCAAATCTTGATCCAAGATCGCCCAAAAGCACCGGATAATCTTGTAGTGTTAATTAGCAGTAAGATCAAGAACTTGCCAAAAAGGGCCAAGATTTCTAAGAGAGAGAACAATCTCAAAGAAATTAATGAGCAATTCCTACTCACCCTTTCTTGCTCTTGTCACCCTCCTCTTCCCCCTTGCCCAATTCCTCCTTGCTCTCCTCCCCTTCCTCCTTCTTGCACCTCCCAGCTGAGTCCCCCTCCCCCGCGCCGAGGCCTCCACCTCCTCCTCCGCCGCCGCCGCCCGCCTCGCTCGACGACGACGACATCGACGACGTCGTGTTCGGCGTCACCGGCGCCGTCCCGCCGCCGTTGGACGTCAGGGCAGCGCTGCCGGCCGTGTCCACCACCAGCTCCCTCTTGACGACGTCCTCCACGACCGGCAGCTCCAGCGCGCGGCACAGCAAGTCGTAGTCCATCGCCATCGGCGTGCTCGCCTGCAAGTAGTCGGCGAACCACGACGCTGCTGGCGCCTGCTGCTGCTGCATCCACGCCGAGTCCCCCGCCGCCGGCCGCTGCGCGAACAGCGACGCGAGCTCGTCCTGGAAGTGAAACTCGCCCGACATAGGCGCTAGAGAGTGGAGACTTGCTACTGCCTCTTGGCGATGGTAGTGGTTCTTCTTAGCGCTCGCTCGCTCACTCACTTATCAAAGGGGAGGGGGGGAGAGGGATCGAGATGGCCAGAGAAGGAAGCAAACATATACGGATATATGGGTGGTAGTGGAGGTATAGTGACTGAGGCAAGCCCAAGGATAGCGATAGGTGTGTGCGCGCGCAAGAGAGAGAGGGAGCACAGCCATAACTAGGTGTGGCAAGATGATGCACAGGGAGAGACGGGGTGATGCAGAGAGAGGGAGAGAGATTGTTGGGTGGGAAGGTTTTTTCCTAGCTTTTGGCTTGCTTTTCCATTAATTGATTCAACTTTTGTGAGAGAAACTACTAGTAATTGATTAGGCCCAATTGCTACTCTCTTTGGTCATAACTAGTTATCGTTTTGAACACTGTTGTCGTTAAATTTTTAGAACTTTGATTATTAATATTTTTTAAAAATTTTAAATTGAATACATGAACATTATATGTATATATTTGTCTCTAAAAGTATTTTCATAATATTATAATTTTATTGGGTTTTATAAATATATATATTATACTACAGATTAGTAATTAAAATTGCGGTTTAAAGACCGTGTCGATTTTCAAAACAACAACTATTTATGACGGGATAGAACATGTCCATTTCTTGGCCTCTTTATCCTCTTAATCTTCTTGTTTTAATCACAAGATAATTGGTGCCTTAGACTTTTGGCTTAGGTAGAGTTGAGAGTACTAGTAGTATACTCATTCGTCCCTAAATACATATTATTGTAGGTTACTGTACTTCCACCAAAACGCATCTATAAAAAAACTGCATTACCACTCTTTATTATATTTTTGGATGATGTTTTTTACTCTACTCTAGGTAGTAAATGACAATGAAAATAACTAAAGAGAAAGGTATAAAAGGAAAAAAATGATATAATGATATGTATTTAAGAAGACGAAGTGCTAATGGTAGTAACAGTAATGGTGGGATAGGAACGGTCAACGGTTCACGGGCTTTGTTGAGTCAGCGGAAGGCACCGGTAGTAGCGCCGCGCAGAAGTCAAACGTTCAGACGCAGGGGTCCCGACTCCGTCACCCTTGACCGGGCCTACCCACGCTGGCGGGCGGGCCAGCCCTGACGGGACACGTGGACCAGCGGCCCACGCAAGCGTGACGCTGCCTATTCTCCGCTCCGTCCGATCTAGAGCTGACGGCCGCTGATGGTGGCGGTGGGACGACGAAGGAACACTTGGATGAAGCTGCATCGCGTTGCATGGCAGGGATCTGGTCAAGCTGGCATGTGGGCCCCGCAGAGTTTTCCATCCGGAGATGGTGCATCATTCTGCACGTCGGAGCATCGGGAAATGCTCTCTCTTCCTCTTCTTTTTTTCTGTGATAGAAGCAGCATGACAGAAAATCTAATCGTAAAAAGGGATCACGGTGACAGGAGACCTAACACTGTTTGGTCTGCTCCTATTCTGCCAGCAAAAAAATTTAGAGCAGGGACAATCATGAAAAGTGCATGATACGCATACTGGAGTACGAGACATCCGATTTTTACCCTTCTTTCCGTTTTTCTGGAGCAGAGTGCATGCGATTTGTGGACAGGAATTTCGTATATACTTTGTAAATTTCATTCATGGAGGGGTATTGTACTATTGTGTCCCCACTCCACACAAAACCAGAACACGAACAAACGAGTAGTAGTAGCAAGAAAGAGAGAGTTACGCTTTTCGGTCAAAGTCTCTGCCAGCTATTTAGTGTGTGAATCCAGACAAAAAGCATCGCATGTTATCCCCGATCAATACGTGCACCTTTACCTCAAGAAAGCACCAGCTGTGCGCTAGCGGCTAGGGTGAGTATTTTTAAACTGAAATTGAATTACTGAACCGAATCAAATCAAATTAAATTAACTGATTATTTTGAATTTTTCGGTTTTCGATTTTTGTTTTGATATAATTCGGTTTTCGGTGTTCGCTTCGATTTTTCGCTTCTAAAAACCGAAATAATCGAATAGCTCATATACAATACCACTTTTATAATGTTCTTCCTAGAGCCACTAAACAATTCTCATATTCTAACACATTTATGCATATATTTTCGTATATTCATATATTCTATTATGCTTATACTGTAATGACCTATGAATATTGCGTGGGTTTATCCCTACTTTGTGTTGCAATATGAGAAGGACTAAATCTAATCTACCTAATATTTATTGATATTTCGGTTAACCGAAAAATCGAATTAACCGAACCGAAATATTTTGATTAATTCGGTTCGGTTTTTCATTTTGGTTCAATAAATTCGGTAGCCAGTTTTCAAAAAACAAAATATTTTAAAATCGAAAAAACCAAACCGATTAGACCGAAAAAACCAAATACCCACCCCTACGTAGCGGTGCACCCCCACTCCACCATGCAACGGGGACCAGACCAACACAACGGCCAGCTCTGCATCCCAATGGCGAGTATTTGGGCTATTTAGGGCTTGTTTGGTTGAAAGCTAACATTATCACTATTAAGTTTAGGCGTGTTACAAATTCTTAGATAGATATTTGGTTCATTGCCACAACTGTGGCTTGCCATATTTTCTTAGCCCTATGTTCCACGCTTCATAAACTCAGTTTTTTGCCAAACTTTGTCATACTTGTGGCACTACCTGTTTGGTAGAAAGCTAACATTGCCACATTTAAGCTTAGGCATACTACAGATTCTTAGACAAATGTTTAGTTCATTACCATAACTGTGGCTTGCCACACTTTCTTAGCCCCATGTCCCACGCGTTATAGACTCAAATTTTTTGCCAAACTTTGCCACACTTGTGGCACTAAATTTTGTTGCCACAAAAAGTGTGGCTAGCCACACTTGTCTAAGGTTAGTAATGGCAAAGTTGGCTTTCAACCAAACAGGCCCTAAATTTTGTTGCCACAAAAAATATGGTTAGACACACTTGCATAAAGTTAGTAATGGCAAAGCTGGCTTCCAACCAAACAGGACCTTTTTTTTCATATTTAGCCTCATGCAATTGAGATTGCAAAATTCCCCATTTTTTATTGTGAAAGTAGTACAATTGATATGTGTCATATGCCACGCTCTCCTATAGCGGAACCTCACCGACTGCGTGGTAGCCACCTCAACTACGGCTAGGCCTGGTAATGAGTTGGATTGGAATGGGCGAAACTGTTGGGTTCTAATTCGGGTTGGATTTGAATGAGTGGAAACAGGATGAGGCAACTAATGGTTTGGTTTGGCTTGGATTTGCACTGAAAAGAGGTTATTTAATTTGGTTTTGGTTAAGAAATTTCGGGTTCAAATGGTTTCAACCCATGAGTTTGGCATGGGTGGGATGGAATGGGTCATGGGTGGAAGAGGGTGAGTTGGTGAGGCATCGAGGGAGTAAGGGGTGAGATGTGAGTCTGTGAGGGGCTAGGGCTCCTTCGTCGCCATCAGCTCTCTCCTCCTCCCCTACATCTCCACCGTTGTGTCCCCTTCCTCCTCTGAATCTCCGTGCATGATGCTATCTCCCTCAAATCCCTTGCATCTCTACCATTCGCCATCGTCGCCTTCTTCGACCAATACTCAATAAGCTGGCCTCCACAAATCAAGGTAAGAAGAATAAATCCATATGATTTCCAAGATTTTGGCAATTATTCATCATGTTTCTTTTCCTTGAGATGGTTGCTTGTGTTGTTTAGGCTGGAAAGATCAGGTTCTTCAAAACAAGAAGGGGAGAGTAGTGAGCAAAAAATCGGTAAGTTTAAAGAGGGGGAGGTGGGTTTTCCCTTAATTGCTGAAACTTGCGGATCGATTTCAGAATCCAAATGGGATTGGTCGAATTTGATGCTTTTTTTTTAGATCAAACGAATTTGATGCTTTGGTTGTGGAGATGCAGAGATTGGCGAATCCCCCAACAAGGAGGCAATCAAATATTAGAAACCATCTCAGACACAAACTCTTGATCAAGAGGTCGACACCTTAAATCCTGGTGCGGCATGGTTCTGTTACTACTGTTTCATCTCCTTAAATTACCTGAACTACTAGATTTATAAATAAAGATTAATCTTGATTGCTTGCTGTCAAAGAATCTGTCGTTGTTCTCTGATGCAATTCTAAGCTAGTACTTACGTTGACAAATGGTAGAATTAATTCAATCGATATACTGTTGGATTTAAGTGATTCTTGCATGGAATGAGTGCTTTTGTCTTGGCTGTTTCCTCTGATTTGATTCAGAACTTACATGAGGCACTAGTCAATTTAGAATGGTCATAAATGTAGAGATCAGGGTTCACAAAACCGAAACCGTAAAAAACCGCATGAAAACCGTTAGAAACCGAAGGGTTAAGAAAAAAAAATCGAAAACCATTCGGTTTTTAACGAAAAATCGCTCGTTTTTTGTGGTTTACCGCGGTTTTTCGCGAAAAACCAACCGACTAATTGAACGTTCCTGAAAAACGGTTTTTTGCGAAAACCGCGGTTTTTCAACGGTTTTCGAGAGGTTTTCAACAAATAAATTTTTTCAAAACTTTCAATTTTTTAAAATTAAATCAGTTTATCGAACGGTTTTAGATCTCGAGCAGGCACGATAAGATCGAAAATCACGAAAACCGAGCGGTTTTTCGCGGTTTTGTGAACCCGGTAGAGATGCCAAAGTCCTGAAAAAGTTATACGGCCTTGTTCACGATGTTTAACCTATGCGTGTCAGGACCATGCAAGTTTGGTTGGTGCCAGTCCTGATTAGCCATGTCAATTCCAATACATCTTAGTTCGCATTGAAATTTAAACCCAACATCCATCTATAAAAAAATTACATTTACGTCGTTACAGCTAGGGATGAATAGAACAGAAACGATCGATAATTGGTTGTTCTGTTTTTATTTCCATATTTTTTAATGATAACAGAAACGAAATCGAAAATCTCGGAAACGGATGCAAAATGGAACGAATCGGATACAGAAACGAAAGCGAAAAATTCTATCCAGGTATGTTCCCCATTGTAACACCCAAAAATTGCAAATTCCTTAATTGAGCATTCAATTTCGATTTTATGAATTGTTTTCTTTTTTATTATTATTTAATTAATGTTTTTACTATTTTTATATTTAAATAAATAACTTATTTGAGAAAAACAAAACCAAAATCTTACTAGAAATAATTTTAATAAGTTCAAAATATTATAAACTATTTTTGAGAATTTTTGAACTCAATTTGATATTTTTCTATAAAGCAATATATATTTCTAGTATTATTTAAATTAGAAAACGGAATTTTCGGTTTCATTTATACGGAATTCTCATTTTCATTTCCATTTCCGATGGAACTGGCTCTCCTGTTTTCGTTTTAGGCAAAAAAATTCCGTTTCCGTACCGACATTTGTCGTTTCCGTTTCTGAAAAAATAGTCTTCTCTTTCTATTTTTCTCCGAAACGGTCGGAAATTCCATTTCAGTTTTGAACATGTAACATCCCAAACATTTGATAAGGTAAGAAATTTAATTTTAATAATTAATTATGCATTTTCTGATTTTTTTTGGAATTTCTTGACTTTTCTTAATTTTTGCTTTAAAGTAAAATCCTTTTTTATTGAGTTTTAAGTAATAAATAAAGGAAAGACTAAAATTTCATAATAAAAAAATGAATTAAAAACTTATAAAATCTTCATAAACTCAATTATGAATTTTAAAAGTCATTTCAATATAATAAATTGTGAAATGAGAGGTAATTTAATTGTATTTTACTACCAACAGTGCTATTGTCAGAATTAAATAAAAATAATAAAATATTATCTTGATCTAAAATTTTTATCTTATCTATTGGATGGATAGGAAGTATACAGTAAATTTTTTAAAAATTAATAGACACGTTAATATATTTAAAAATTCAAAAACTGAGAAGCTACAAATCCAAAAATAACAATGTCAGTATTTTTATAAATCAAATATAAAATATATGAAGATAATATTTTTACATAAGGTTAATATGGCTATGATTAACTCTTGCAAAAAGTTTCAAAAATTTCTGATGAGATTTCAATTCTTAGAAAAATTAAAAATAGAAAGTAAAAATCACAGCACAGTACCCTATCATAATTTTTACAAATTCTGTGTGTCAAATCACGGCTTGAAAATTTGAAAGGATAGGAAGCTTTATCTAGCCATTCCTGATAAAAATTTTCAAATATTTTGGGACAAGTTAGCAAGCTCATTTAATGACCTTAACCCAGATCAGCCACGGTGAAAATTTGGATTTCACCTCTTCGCTCACTGTCGTGCGGGTCCTGAACTCTTGTGCAGACCCATCTATCGGTCTTGGATTTTATCTGCGTCTCCTTCCTCTGGACGAAGCTCTGAAGCTTTGCTCCGCCGCCTGTAGCGCCCCATGCCCTGACGTTCGCACAGCCCGAGACCTCGCCGATGCAGCCATCCTTGCCACGCTGCAGCCCTCTCCGCATTTCCCGCGAATCGCCCATTCCTTCTCTTGTGTCAGTGCCGCAAGACCACCGACGGGTTCACACCAGGCTCCAGGCTTCCCTACAGCAATCCATCGCCTATAAATAGAGCCTCAGGGTCGCCTTAGTGTACGCAACATTTCCCCCGAACTCTCTCCCCCTGCTTCAAAGCCAAAACACTTTAGTTTCCCCTCCTTCTGCCTTTGGCCGAAGAACCCTAGACACGGAACAAGCCCGAATTAAGGCGGTATACCAATCTATTCTCAAATTCTTTCACATGTTAGCATTATAGCTTACAGGGATCAAAACCCCTCAATCTTTTTCAGGTTTCATCAACCCCCGCACCATCGCCTGTGCGGTCCTGCTTCTCCAGAGCCGGTGATCAGTGGCAAGCTCACCCGATAGCTCTTAGCAACCATTAGCAGGTAAAATGAGATATGTAGGACCCGTAGATGCTAATTCAGGAACCCATTCCGCTCGGTCGACCTTCTGTCGCCGGCGCGGTTCTCCGCCTTGGCCTCCGCCGTTGGCGCATGGTGGCCGACCACCTCCGATCGCCACTAGCCATAGAAAAGCCACCCCTCGGGTGCACATTAGTACCCTCACGCCATCTGTGCCCTCGGCCGGGCGAGATCGCCTTCGGATCACTGCCAGAGACGAGCTCAAGCCTTGGCTCTGCCTCTGGGCCGGTGATATGCGGGTCCATGTTGTCAGTTGGCACGAGGTGTTTGAATCTGGCACCAAGACGCTGATCGGTCGACCCTACCGGTCAGGTTCTCTGTCAAACGGCTAATTAAGACCCGAGTTAATAATAGTGTCCATGACATGTGGGGTTGGACCGAGTTAAAAAGGAAGTTGAAACTTTAATAACGAACATAGTCATTGACATGTGGGCCACGGTCGTCAATGACTGTAAAATCGGGAAAATGATGGAAATACAAGAAAATCGGAAAGACGTCTTCTGGTTTAGAAAACATATTTTTGTGTTTTCTTAATTTTCCAGAACCGCAAGCATTCAAACTTGAATAACTTTTGTATTTTTAATCCAAATAAGATGAAACAAATTTATAAATTCATCTAAAATCAAGTAATTTTATAATATGTAAAAACATTTCGAATGTGAGCTCTGTGGAATTTTGAAGTTTGAATTTAAAGAGAACGGTAGAAACATGCTCAATACAAAATTTCTGCAAACATGCTTAGATTTGAATGTAACAAATTTTGATGGAATCCTTACATTTCGAGAAACTCAAATATGTAAAAATATTTAGATTTCAATTTGGTTTGAATTATTTTCTATTAAAATTTAATTTCAATGTACTCAATATTCAAATGTATATAATTGGTACAAAAGAAATATGAAACAGATAAAATTGACATTATATATATATAGGATAGTAAGACCTTGCATATGCATAAGTATTTAAGAATTTGATTTATCTTGCATTTTGTTTATGAATAAATCGTGACCCTAATGCAAAAGGTGTATTGGAATATATATATATATATATATATATATATATATATATATATATATATATATATATATATATATATATATATATATATATATATATATATATATATATATATATATATATATATATATATACGTACATACATACATACATACATACATACATACATACATACATATATACACAATATATATATATATTCTCTATGTATTTTCATGCGAAATTTTTTGAAATTTTTAGGATGTTAAGTTTAACTAGTTCAAACAAGTTTGAACTAAAATTCAAACTAGAGTTTCCCTTTTTGATGATAGTTTGGTTATAGATATTTGCTGATTTTATATATAAATCAGCAAAGCATGTCATCCAAACTCGTTCAATTCGAGTATATTTTTTTAAAGGTATGCATTTTATTTGAATTGTTATAGATGGATATATACCCTAAAACTAATTTTTTTGAAAAATATACTCGAATATGGCTTGAATTTGCGCATTTGAAATCATGGTGCCCAGGCACCATCGTGCCCAGGCACCATGGTGCCCCATTTCGATTTTGTATATAGGTTCATGAAAACTTGATTAAGAATGGAACCAATCTATTTGTCATCTCTGAATGGATGTCAGTTGGACTTCTGCATAAATTTACCTTGAATGAAAACTGTAAGTTATATAAAGATAATATATATGTGTGTGTGTATATATAGACACACACATACATATGTATATATGTATATATAATGTGAAAAGCTAAGGTATAATTCATAACAACTTCTAAAGATTGAGATACCCTGAATATATGTATCTATCTAATATAATATACTTTGCATCTGAATCCTATTAGAAAACATAACACCTTGTATTGATATTCTAATAATATCATCGTTTCTATAAATAATTTTACCATCTTGAATTCATAAAGAAAGGAAAAATAATCTATAAAACAAGAAGTTATATCATCGCTTAACCTAAAAGCTGCAAGAAATCATGAGAACCTAACCCTAAGCCACACTTGTTTTCTATAGAAAGTCTTTATTTTATTTTCCATCTGATTTCTTTTTGCCATTATTAAAGTTTGTTATTTATTATGTTATCATTGAACGACGTGTAGAACCTGATGTCCCAGATACAATCAATGACGACCCCGAGTTCGACTTCAACGATAGTCAGCAAGGCAAGCACCCCCTTTGATCATGTTGATCCCAGTATTTCGAGATTGATTTGTTAAAACTCTTTATGCAGGTAATGGTAGATATAACCTTCATTGATGGAACTTCCTTAATAAATATTACCATGACATCCTTTGTAGCCATAAGTCAGGGTCAGACATTTTAATAATGTCAAATGGATATACTCATTATATTTGCACATGTTTAGTCATGCTTAGATTGGGATAACGAATGGTTGGTTATGCTGTTCGTTATAAATGATGATTTTGGACATGATGGAAATGTTGGACAGATTGGGAATTGTGATACTGGTATTCTGATAAAAATGAAAATAAAACTATGGTTTGACGCAGGCGATTATTGGCAGTAGCCGAGTGTGCAAGGGACTTGCACGTAGTATAGGGGAGATTATCGCCCTGGTCAGATTAAGGACCGAACGAATCATTCGTTAAATCCAAGAATTACCGTACAACCACAAGGCCGATATGGGACAGCCTTAACCTATTAAGTTATTTAGAATTAGCTTTGCACATTGGCAGGTTGTATTAGTATAGGCTGTTCCATTATGGATTGCTTGAAGGGACGTCCACACCGAGGTGATAATGGAAGAAACATTTACCAATACAACAGTGTGCGCCATGCTATGTGGAGAAACATCATGACTTTGCTCTGAGTTTCTACTGGCATATTATGGGTTTATCGTCACCGGGCTGGTGCAAAGCTAGAGCTAGGTAATGTAATGGTTATATTATGATCTTCTTGTCGATACACCAAAGGAAGTGTGTTACTGGCCTGGCAAAAAAGGTTGATCATTTCTTGTGGGTAAAATTGTACACCTCTGCAGAGTGTAAATCTTTTTGAAAAGCCGTTCTCGCGGTTATGGGAGTCTTGGTGCGCCAGCACTCGTTAGATGTTTTATTTTCATGAAAACATTGTTTATGCCATGTGATGGCAGGAATTGATTCATTATGGTGATCACGTCATGAAGGTTCGTGGATTCAATTACTTATGCTTACTTACTGTTATTTTATTTACCAGTCAAATTGCTTTACTTAAATTCTATTTGCAATCTATTATTCAGTATTTACAATTCAAATTGGCTTTATGCAAATTAACTGTAGAAGCCTTTATCTTAATTCAAGCATGCATATATTGTAGGTTTTGAAAAAGTCTTGCGAGTACGTAAAGTACTCAACTTGCTATTTTTGTTGTTTTTAGGTGAAGATTCAGAATACCCCGATGATACTTACTTTGACACAGGATTCGGGGATATTAAAGATGAGTTTTTCTAAGGCTTTACCTTGTCAGTTGCCTGTGAGAGTATTGGGCAAACTACAAGTCTTTTGGTTTTTCTCTGCTGTCGATGATCGAGATCGCCTGACCTCGAGAAGAGGGAAGGAGTGATGTGGGAGCAGGGCCCAAGATCGTGCCCGCCCAGAGGAAGGGGTGCGATCGCCGCTTCGGAAGAGAGAGAGAAAGAAGGAGACTGGCATGAGGAGTTATACTGGTTCGAGCCCCCGGTACGGGTAATAGCTCTACTCCAGTCTTGCCTGGAGGCGAAAGGTGGAAGATGATGCACTGTTGTTGAATACAGGGGGTGCTCGAGCTCGAGCAAGCACCAGCTTGAGTGTGATGTATGTTGCCTTTCCTTTTTTCCTGCGCAGGGGGAAGGTTCTTATACTTCTACTGCTTAGTCCGTTAAAAGAAACGACCAGGCGAGATTTTTGGGTGCGTGGTGTCAGATCCGGACATGATGCGCAGTGTAGTCGGGCGGTAACAGCACCGAAACTGTAGCCCACGTTCACCTTGACTCCACCTTTTAAGGCCCCTCCTTCACTCGGTAACCGCCGGTTTCTGCAATGCAACCAAGTCCTCCGATCCCGACCTCGATGACGAGCTGGGTCCTTGATCGAGTGAGCTCGGGCCCAGTGGGCCATTGTCTGTGCGGGGGTAACCAGTCCCCGACAGCTGCAACATCTATGTATTATTGGTTTGTAAGCCAAAATTTACTTAATGCAATATATGAGCTTTTTGTATAGATGTGATATCAATATTTCAAATATGCGTACTAGCCACTGATAATGGAACTAATACTATATGTATATGAAACCCATTATTGATATTTCATATAAAAAATGAGGACCTTACAGAACTCTAGTCACAACGATCTCTAAGTGGCTGATTTGAAACTCTTTTAACAGCCACAATATCTACTGGTCCTTGTTTCTTTGCGAGATGACACTTACCATCTTATTTTATTAATATCTAGTCTACTATGGTCTAGTGAACATAGAAGTGTTCTAAGTCTATTTTCCTTTCATGTTGTTTCTACTACCATACTGCAGAATAATATATATGTTAAAACATTGTAAATTTCTTACTCTTCTTACCTTACCCACTCATCATGTGAACAATAAGGATAGCTGTCTAGATTACATGAAAAGAAAACTGTTGTGTAAATTGCCTCATAGTTTTATTATGACTAGGCTAATTTTTACAATCTTCCGGTGTCATGATGTTTGCAAACAATGACAGAAGTTCCGGTTTGCCTTGGCTTCTAGTTTCATGTTGTTTGGTTTCTAAAGCTTTTTTTTACTATTATCCATGTTTCAACGGGATTATTTTTTGTGAATTCGTACTAAAATTGTTAAGCAGAAGTTGTATCTGGATTTCAAAGGAAGAACTTTACTTAGAAGGTTTCCAGCAATGTAGTTGTTGTTTATTGAAAACTCTCAGATGTTATCTATATCCCTTTATAATGCACCTAAGTAATTTTTCCTACGTCCACCCTAAATAATGCACATCATTAGAGATGACCCAATGTTCGTGCACCCAGCAAAACATCCCCAGAAATTTGCATTCATCAAAATGAACGTCTCAGATCTTTCCTCAGTTTTACTCACCCACATCCGATGGCCATTATTTAGTGTGTCTAATCATCCCTGTGACCCACAACAGACCTCCCCCATCCAAGGTTTCAAATTTTGGTTTCGGAATAAATTTCGCCTCCGGCCGGATAACAAAATTTCGGAATTATTTCGGACAAAATTTGAATTTTAAAATTCAAATCCGGTCCAATCCGGAAAAAAAAAACCGAAATTCGGCGAAAAAACCCGAAATTTCGGGCGAAATATCCGAAATTTCGGGTTTTTTGCACTTGGTGAAAAGTGGTCTAAACGTTATCGAAAAATTTTGAAATTTTTTTTGGAGGTTCCTGACACAATTATGATGTTCTCACAAAAAAATTTCTAGAATTTTTTAACCTAATGTGCTGTCTTTTCAAAAATCCTTCTTATTTAAAAAAAATGAAGGCAACTCACCTGTAGCTTCTTCTAGTCAGCACTTGCACTGCAGAAGCTTCTTCTCTTCCCTCCCTCCATTAAAGCAAGAAAGAAGCTCCAAAGCTCCATCAATCCCGCACCAAATCTCCTCTTTCCATCTATGGTGTTAATTCCCCAAATTTCGTGCTCTATTGCCAAAATTTCCTCCTAATCTGATTTGATCCCAAATTATGGTTTCCATAAATATGCTTGTTTCGGGGCTATAAAAGCCGACGAGCTCTCCTCTACCCCATCGCATTGTGTAAATCCCCAAATGCTCCCTCTTGTAAAGATCGCCGGATTTTGGAGGTAACCCAAGCCATCACCGTCATCTTTCCCGCAAATTTACATGAATCGTGACTCCTCCCATGCGTCGGTCTGGCGATCTCGTCGCACCAAGGTCGACCCATCACGACCACCACCACCCCCCTGCCTTCCCTCCCCTTGCGCTGGCCAAGCCCGAGAGCACGTTGTGCTCTCTGTGGAAGCTACAAAAAAAATAATCTAAAATCAGAAAATTCTTTTTTCTTTCTCTTTCTTCATTTAAAATCTTTTGGGAGCCCATTTTTGCCCATTCGACCTCCATTTAGTTCCGCTTTTCTTTTTAAATTCATTTAAAATTCTAAATTTCTCTTTTATTATTAAGTATTGTATTCATACTTATCTTCTCATTTAATTGATAAGCGGGTGTACTGCCGTCGTAGCGTTAGCACAGGCACTATACTAGTATATTATAATGATGTAACTTGATATAATCTTATAAATATATCTTAACTCATGATCACTTTTTGAGGTTTTTGTTTTTTTCTTAATTATCTAATTTTTTAATTTATGGAATGTCTATAATCTGTTTGAAAAAATTAATGAAAATTTGGCCGGTTTCATAATAATTGAATTATGGATTATATTATATTTAGTATTCAAAGAAAATAAAATAGCTTAGTCGAAGACATGAACGCTAATCAAGCTTCGTAATGCACATGATCCAATAAGTGATATTCTTTGTCTCTGGTGTGCTACTGTGATATGGTTGATGTAATGTCCTCATTTTTGATATTGAATATCAACAATGGGTTTTTTGTGCATACTGTACTTGTCCCATGATCAGTGACTAGTACGCACAGATTACAAATTGAAATCATATCCATATACAATAATATTACATATACTAAGTGTTTGAGATTACATAATAGTATTACAAGCAAAAAACTTGAAAAAACTTTATTTCTCTTATAGTATGCCCATTCACCCTCAGGCAACAGACAAAATAAAGCCTTAGAAAAGATTGTAATCATAACCCCCCAAATCCTGTATGGTCGTAATGATCATCAGGGTATTCGATATCATCACCTAAAACAACATTGATGGCAAGATTGAGTACATTGTGTACTTAGCAAGTCTTATAGTGTATCACAGATGCAATTATAAGTAAATACAGGTTATAGGAATAGAAATGTTTCTACAGTTATTTTGCATTGGCAAATTAAAGTATAAGCATATACTAGATTGCAACCAAAGTTTGTAAAAGAGCATCTACTGTAATAACCAAGTATTAATTCAGCATAAATTAATCATCATAACACAGTCTACTCGATTGATTCAATCCATTCCCATGTCATCCCCTGACATGAGGTATATTCCAAAACACCATTTCCCCATCAAATCATTTTGGAAATATTAAAACTCTAACCATGTGATGACTTTACCAAGTGCCTTTAACCACAGGCGCGGCTAATTAATTAGATTTACACTCTGCAGAGGTGTACAGTTTTACCCACAAGAAATGATCTGCCATTTTTGCCAGGCCAGTTGACACTCTTCCTTTGAGGTGTCGGCATGGTGATCATGACATAATCGTTAGATTGTCTAGACCTAACTTTGCACCAGACCGATGTCGTTAAATCCTTGTAATGGAGAAAAAACATAATTAGGTACAACATAGCAGTCCATCTCTGTATGTAGATTATTAACATTGGCAGTCCATCTCTGCCAGAAACAGTTTCTTTTCATAACAAGGCGTACATCGTTGTACCGATATGCATTTACCCACACCTCAGTGTGGAAGCCCTACATAAGCAAGCCGAGAAGGGATTGCTCATACTATCTCCCGCCTACCAATGTGCAAAGCCGAATCTAAGCAACTTAATAGATTAAGGTTGTCCCATACCAACACTCATGGTTGTACGATTTTCTTGGTTTGATAACAACCCATAGCACAGTCCTTAATCCGACACGGGCAATAATCTCCCCCTACACTACGTACAAGTCTAGCCCTTGAATAACCGGCTATTGCCAATAATTGCCCGCATCTAAACCATAGTTTTATTTTGAGTTTTTAGTCAAAATATCCACAATTGACACTTGGCAAATCCAACATTTTCAGATTCCCAAGAAGCAGTTTGATTTGATCATCTACTTCGTTGCTAAATGAGCATGGCTAAGCATGATTATTAACCGTATATTACCCAAGTTGACATTATGTAATGTCTATCCCTTTTTCTATGGTTATCAAAGTTCACATGTCCATACTTATCAAGGAAGTTCCATGATTTATCAGGTATATCTACCCATATCCCAATAGCATTTTTAAGACAAGTATGCGTATGCATAATAGTTTTGCAACCATTGAAAAGTAATTATTTAAAGTAACAGGATGAAGATGATCAAGGGGGTGCTTGCCTTGCTGATCGTTGTTGGGTATAAAGTCCAGGTGGTCGGCGAGGTCGTCGTCTATTAATCAGGCTCGTCGGAATTTACCTGTCGATCATCAAGAATAACATACAATAAATAGCAAACTTAAATAAGGGCAAAAAGAAGATAGATAGAAAATCCAACTAAAAACTTACTCACAAAAACAGGAGTGGTTATTAGTAAGATTATGATTCGTGTTTACGTGGTTATACTGTCTCTTTTTGTTTATGTTTACCTTTACTATTTTTGGACTAAATGGTATCAAGTATTTCTTGCTTCATATGAATTATTCATTTTATTTTAACGAATTCTAGATGCTAAAATTATTTAAAGAAGAAAGATTTGTCTTATAGAGGTAGCATGAAGTAGTGAGTTGTTAATAGGATTCACATGCAAAGCAATGTATTTAAAGACTTTTGAATTAATCATTTATCATCAACTTCTTACTGCCAATCTATTATGTATGCATGACACATTAAGTTATTTACTACATCTTCATGTACTAATTTTTAGATGCAAGTATGATCTTGCATGAACACATACATACATACATACATACATACATACATACATACATACATACATACATACATACATACATACATACATACATACATACATACATACATACACGCATGCGTTTATTTATGCCCTTGTACTAGAACACAATCTATTTGCATAAACCATTATTTACCCAATGTTTTTACCTAACCTAACATCACACTGCTATCATGCTGAAAAGAAATATGTTTATCAATCTCCTGAAATTCTTTTATTATTAATTTACATACATACATACATACATACACACACGCATGCGTTTATTTATGCCCTTGTACTAGAACACAATCTATTTGCATAAACCATTATTTACCCAATGTTTTTACCTAACCTAACATCACACTGCTATCATGCTGAAAAGAAATATGTTTATCAATCTCCTGAAATTCTTTTATTATTAATTTATTTATTATTGCATAATCAAACTAATAATATTAGACTTCAATAGAATTGACATAAAACAACTAGTGACCTAAATATTTTTATATGAATGGGTTCGTAGCAGAATAAGGATCATGATAAAATTGGTTCCATACAAATTCAACTTTATTTGCAAAGTTTCTACATTTAGTCTACTTTTGTATCTACTATTCACCTTTGTATTAAAATATTTTCTCAGAGTAGCTTTTCAAAATATTTTGCATATTCTGGGAGCTCTTGATTTTAGATGAATTTAGAAACTGGTTTCAACACATTTGGATTTCAAATGCGAAAGATATTCAAGTTTGAATCTATTCGGTTCTGGAAATCAAAAGAAAATAACGAAATACGCTTTCAATGGTTTGAAAACGTCTTTCGCCGCGCGCCAAATTTAATGTTTAAATCCCGCCGGGTCACTGACAATTGGGGTCCACAGGTCAGTGACTCCAAACAGGGCGCGCTCGGTTTTGGCTCGCCGCTGGCGAACTAGCTCCGACCAGGAGGAATGGGTAGCACCTACGGCTTCAGCATGCTAATGCGCACCTATGGGACAACCCAATGACCCTCGGCGATGACCGGAGATGGGTCGCCGTCGTGGCCGAGTGGTGGAGGTCATGGCGACATGCCGCGCCAGCGACAGAAGGGCAACCGAGCTGAATGGGTTACAGGCTAAGCATCTACGAATGCTAAGCATTCCATTTTGGTCTCATAGAAGCACAGAGGCTTGCTGGAGATGCTTACCACCAAGCGCTGGCTTTGGGGAAGAAGGGGTCTCGGCGGCGGCAAGGCTCCGGTTGAAGATACCTAGAAACAACAATGGGCTTTTGATCATGAGACGTCACTGATGCTACTTGTGAAGCTTAATTGAGAAACGAAAGAAGGTACCGACTGAAATCGAGATGATCCCGATTTCTAGGGTTCTTCGGCTGATTCAGAGAAACGAGAAATTAGCGATGCTCAGAGGAGTAGGAGGAATGAAACGAGAGGGGTTTTGAAGCACAGATCTTGATGAGCTCGGTTTGGTATTTATAGGTCAAGGATTCGCTGTAGAGTAGCCCGTCTCCTGGTGTGAACACAGCGGGGGTTTTGCGGCGCTCGAACAGGAGCTGGTATGGGCGGCTCTGCGAAAGATCATAGCAAGGACACGCGTGGCGAAGCTCTGCAGAGGCGGTTTCCTCGGGCGACGTGAGGTTGCAGCGGTGGCGCGAAGCTACAACCGGTGAGCTGCTCTCTCGTTCACGCGCGGGAGCTCAGCTAAGAGGGGAGGAAGAAGACAGAGACCGTGACTGACGGGTGGGACCGCACAGGAGAAAGGGCCCATGCGGCGAGAGAGAAGAGGAGAACTTCGGTTTGATCTGCGAGAAGGCTGAATTGGGTTCACTGAATCCATTTTCAATCTAATCGGTAAATTAATGAGCAATTTACTGAGTGTACCTGAGCTAGTTTATAACCTACCATAAAACTTTCAGACCTATTGGACGCCTGTGGAATTTACAACAATTCTGACAATGCACTGTGCACAAATTTATGCATTCGGTTTTATATTTACTTAGGTACTTATATCTTATTCAAAAATTTGGAATTTTTTTTGCAGGTTAATTATGGGTACATTAATCTCCTGTAAAATTTTTATCTTCATATTCTTGATAGTTTATTTAATAAAATTCTGACCTTGAAGTTTCCAGATTTTTAGCTATTCAGTTTTTGAATTTTTATAAATATTAAACCTAAGTATTATCTCCTGATATTTTTAATGCAGATTACTCTGTCCAGGGAGAAGATAATATAAAAAATTTCACCTCAAAATTATGAACATTTAATTTCTGACATTTTTACTATTGCTAGTCTTGATTCATTAAATTACCTTTCTTTTCATCATTTAATACTTTGACATGACTTTAAAATTATATTTTGTGTTCTGGATAGCTCCTAAAATTTTACAGGGATTCTTATTATTTTGTTATTTTACAAATCTTTTCTTATTACTTAATTAATGTTTGGTTGTTTATAAAATAGGTTTTCTTTTAAGCAATAATCAAAGGTAATCAAGAAAGCTCAGGGAACATTCAGGAAAAATCAGAAAAAGGCAAAAAATAAAATTTGGTTTAAATATTTACTTGATTTCTTATTTGAACTGGATTGGTAAGATGTTACAGTTGAGAAAGTGGTTTGAAGCCATATTAGGGAAAGAGATTGATTTGGTTTTGGTTGAAGTGTCATGTGGGTTTGGTTAATTGGTTTGGATCCCTATATTGGTTTGGATCCTAGGGAATTATCAGTGGAGTAGATTAGTTTGGGATAGTGTAGCTTGCTGTTGTGGTTTGGGTTGGGAATGGGTTTGGTTCTAAACCATTATAAGGACTAACCGCGGCACGTGCTCCGACCAGCGCGACAGGTCTGGGCACCACAAGCCATCGCGGTGTGGGATCGCAACAGGTCCTATTGTATTAGGGGACCACGAAGGAGCCCACAGTGCAACGAGACCACATCATCTTCTGCCGGCGGTGGAATTGCTCCACCTGTCGCGATGCATGCCACTACTGCGGAGACGGCTACCTACTGCAATAGAGGAGCATGACAGGTGACACATGTCACCTGTTATTGCTTCCGCTATCGAGGAGAGATCTAATTTTACAATTACATTCTGACGGAGGCTAAAAAAATAAATATATACAGTAGGACAAAGTAAGTCAAAGCTTCAGCAACGGCCCGTGTGAAAAGCGGACCTCGCAGCTTAGCCTCCGCTTACACACGCTAACGCCCATGACATCGCGTCCGAGCTAATATCCATAATAAACAAACGAAAGTTGAAACAGTACGGCGTCTGAAAGCGGCCGGTGCCGGTGGCGCGCGCGTGAGTACGTACCTCAGTAACGTGACAGGGTCGGGCGAGAGGTGTGAACCCGCGCGTTCGATCGTGCCGGTCCCGGCGGTTGCATGGTTCACGGGGCCGCCCACTGTGCGGCGTACATGCCGAGTCGGGATCTGGCGCGGGCGCTCGGCTGGATCGGCATCGGCATTCGGCACGGATAGAACCGAGAAACCAGCGCTGTGGCGTCGTGGTGGTGGTACTGGTGGCCCTGCGGCCGGCGCGGTGTGGCGCGGGCGCATTCAAGGCTCGGGTTAGCGTTAGCGACAGATGAGGGGGGTTGTTTGGTCGGTGCGCACCTGCTTTTTGTCTCGGAAAGCCCGGTCCGGCCGGGGACGGCGACGTACTGCCGCTGGTCGGTCCCTGGTCAGGGTCCAACCTACGCCCGATTTGTGTTTCACTGCACTTGCTGATTGGTAAATTCGTCGTGCCGTACTACGGAATGTTGATTTACTACTATTCACTAGCTTCATAGAGATTTGAGTTCACATTGTATTCACGGCAGATTTGACCAGATGACACGTGTACCTGCGTCTGTTTAAGCAAGCGTGATCGAATCGGCCAGATGTATCACCTGATTGGCACTTCAATTATAGTTTAATTGGGTCGATCGGCATCAACTAAACTAATTAGCTTAATGCGGCAAGGTTCGTACTCAGAATAGAATGCCTCAACAACCATTAATAATGCATGTTTGAAAGATTGGAATAGAGCTTACTACTGTCACAATTGTAAATCAAACATATCTAGATGTGTAGCTTCTACCTTAGGAAAGACCAATAAAAGAAAAACTTGTACAAAGCTCGGTATGGAAGTGAGTTCAAACCTATCAACTCTTGGTCTAAATGGTGGTGCTTAACTATAGTAGCCACGGCATCTAGAAAAGAGAATGTCATGGCGTATGGTATCTGTTCAGATATAAACGGACATTTAGTTTTAGTGGGCAAATTTCCAAACCATCACGGAGAGATTTTGAGTAAAAATATAGTACCTCATTGTATAAAACAATCGATCTACAATCAATAGAGATAAAAAAAAGTTTATATCTCTTATATCTTGTATTCATCTATTGTGATTATTCTTAGGATATTCTTTATTGGTATTGGGATTCATCTACGACGATCAGTTTATTATTCAACATATTATTAGCATGAGTCTCTTCAAAGCCGGACAGCATGTTGTCAATCCCCATGCTATTAAATTAATCTTGTAGATTAATTCTTGTTTGCTAGACTCTAGACGGTTTTCTTGCAAATTAGGGTTCTAGATCGATTTACGGTTCATAACTTAAACCATACGGGCTCGCTGCATGTCCTTGCTAGTCGACACGCCCTCGTCGGGAGCCATCCTTTAGGCCACTGCGAGCGCCGTAACCCCGAGCAGCACCACGTGGCACGTGCACCCGCGCTAATGCCAGCCATCGACACGTGGGCCAACTGCCCCATACTGCAACCACCCATGCGCGGTGCTAGCTTGCCCGCAGCGCGCTGCCCACGCTCTGCGGCCTAGCGCTCGGGAGCTAAATGGGTCAAATCAGATTCAGCCCATGTACTTAAACGAGCCACACCGCCGTCGATAATTTGGTCCAAGACCAATTCTTTTGGGATACTTTACTTTTGCGGTTTAATCCTCGAGTTTTTAGGTATTCTTACAAATGCGATAAATTTAGAGAAAAGACCCTGAAGTTCCACATAATTACATAAATTTACCGAGATAAAGAAATTTTACATTCTGGACCTTGAATTTTTCGGTAATCCCAAAAATAGTTAATAAATTGTGAAAAATTAAATTAAATATAAGAAAATTAATTTCTAGATATATGGGTTTTCGTAAATTATTGAATGTTAGACCTAGCACGTATTAGAAGCTTTATATTACTAGGTTTACTTTCCTAGAATAATTTCATGTTTATACATATGTTGAATTTATTTTTTTGTTATTTTTCATAATTCTGAAAATTGCTCGATAATTAGTAGAAAATTATAAAAAATGATAGGAAAATTTTGTTACATTATGCCCTATTGGAGGGCTTTAAGATAGCTTCAACTTCTAAAAAGCCAGTAAGTCCCCCAAACAACTCAGCTTTTGAGCAGCTTTTGGCATAAGCTAAAAGCCATATATATACAAACAAAAGCCAAAATCTGAAAGTTGAGCTGGAACTGCTTTTACAGCTTATTGCTGAGGGAAATTAACAATTTGTCAAACGGTCTCTTATAAAAAGCTACAACCACTTTTCAGCCTAGAAAGCTAAAAAGAAGCTTTTCAGAAAAACTACAGCTCCCCTAAACAGGCTCTATAGATAATTATCTACCGAATAGATATAAACCAATCTTCACTAATTCAAGAGTTAGCATGTAATATATTGATTCTACTAGCTGTACAATTTATTTTTGCATAAACATAACATAGGATATATCGGACATCACAAAAGAGGGAATTTCCCGAGTTTGCTCTAAATGGTAGCAATTGCCTGACCTAGGTAATGAATACCAAGATTAACCTAACATGTCAATCTCTTGGAGCAGCTATTACCCATCCTGAAGCTGGCGCTCCTACTTTTCCTGAACCTGCCAAGTGTGTGGTTCTACACTTCCTACGGCACCATCTCCATGTGGACTTGAAGGCCGGGTATTTGTTAGAGGAGGATCCACTATCACTATGGATTTCCCTAAAGAAACACTATGACCAAAGAGATCCCTCCTACACTTCCTGGATTTCAAAACCGTAGTAGCTTATAACTCCACCATGCACAAACTTGTCGCCAAGTTGCACTTTTGTAACAGAAAGTTACAAATGCTAAGATGATAGAAAAGTCCTTATGCACCTTCCACACCAAAATAAGGATACTGTAGTAATAGTACCGTCATGCCAAATACCAGAAGTGCTTTGAGCTTTCTACACTTTGCTAGAAGCAAAGAAACATGATGGACTCCTGATGAAGAATCATCATATTATTTCCAATGGGATGCAAGCAATGCTTGAAGCACATGCAAATGCTCAACAGATTGGCAATAGCCATTGCCGGGGAAAGGGTCAAAGGCAACAAGGAGGGAAATGGAAGAAGATTGGAATGCAGAAATGCAGAGGCAAGTACCAGCGGATAGGTAAAGGTAAAAGGCCAGGGAGGTTTTATGAAACAACCCAAAAATTTAATACTGCAAAAGAGATCATTAGCAAAGTAATAACGCATATAATTAAGGCATTCAACAAAGGCTAATCACCATTTTCATTCATTAACATTAATGTCATTGCTAGGGAACGGGTAGGCTACTCTAGTGAAAAATCAAAATTTTCTACCACGTAATCAAGGAACCACTGCAAGTTATAGATCACAGAATTACCACTAGACGTGCAGACCCGTAGCGGAAGTAGAGTCGATGTAGCGCGGTGGTGTAGGTGTAGTCGTACTAGCCTCATGCCTCCTTCAACAGCTTCTTGTGAGCGACGCAGGTTGCAGATCATCCTAGCATTGAAGCTTCACAGTAATGCCTCCAAGGTATCCACACGTACGGGGTAGGAACACCACGCGCCGGAGTGCTAGTGCCGACTGCGCGTTTCTGGGAGAAGGAGGGGTGGCGGCTAGGGTTTCAGAAATTCCGAATTCCTATTGTGTTTCTTCATATCTCTCTCTTCTCTTTTTAAAGCCACAACCGCCTCCTTTATATAGACGTCCTATAATGGGTTTGAACCTTTAAAACCTATTATGAACTCTAAGCCCATTACAACTCGGATCCTTATCCGAATTGGTTACAACCCCTTAAGTATGTGACCCTATAAGTTCACGTGCATTTGGACATGGTCCGAGTACTCATACTCGACTAGACATGGCTCGAATACTCCTTCTCGACCAATCATAGCTCGAGTACCCTTATTCGATTAGTCATGGCTCTAGTACTCCTACTCGATCAGACATAGCTCGAATGCTTTGACTCGACCAATAACCGATAGTGGCCTCTAGCAGGACGTGTCGATTCCAAAGTACATGTAAAGATTGGATGAACCTCAACAATGTCCTATATGCATTTCCTTTTTCCTGACGATATTGGTTAAATCCAAGGCAAGTTGTTGTCATCCTTGTTTTGATGGCTGACCACTCTTTCTCGATGCCGTGACTCGGATTCCCCAAATACATCAAGTTAACTCTTTAACTTGATGACTCAAGTAACTTTCTACTCGAGTAGCATGACCATGCATTTTCTGGAATCCAACCACTCTAGAGGCCTAGAGATATCTCTCCCAATACATGGAGGGGCAAATCCTATCTTGATCGACCACGCCTCGCAGCATGTTTCATGACAAGTCCGAAAGCCATCTTTATAACTATCCAATTACGGAGTAGCGTTTGATGACCCCTAAGTAAGCCATTACACATCTTGAGAATATGCGACAATCTCAAGTCGAAAGATATAGCATACACATCGTATATGAGAGCAACTGATGATATAAAAGAACACAACGTTCTCACAGTGTCTCAAGTTGGGTCGATCCAACTCCATGTTCTTCAATATGTGTTCATATTATTGGTTTGATATCTCCATATTTATGATCAGTGAAACATGGTCATCAACTAATACATATGCTCACATTCATATGTGACCTCTTATGTTTATCGACTTGGGATCACTTTTAGAATGAATATTCTGGGTTCTCAACTGAGGTTGGGTTCACTATAGGTAAAGTGGTAGAAACCCGCGTAGGGTCAAATTATGAATTCATGACTGTCTTCTTGATTGGAGGCTACGAAAGCTAAGTCTGCCTCATATACGAGTGCTACTAGATTTCAACAATTAAAATATGACACAAATATTTTCATAATAAAACTCTATTCTCCTAAAAATGGATTTGAGAGAGATGTATATGAGTTGGATGATGGAAAAATTCATAAGATGCATTTTGTTACTAATGCTTGCTGAGTACATTGTACTCACCATTGCTTAACTCCCTCTTTGCTTAGAAGCTAAGCCTTATGGATTTGTCTATGAGGCATGGGTTGAGGATCACCCGCAGCGTCAGGGTGACGAGGAGGAGGACTACTAGGAGAACTGGGTGGAGTAATGGACCGTACGGTAGTGACTGTCGATCCATTGGGTATTCTAGTGTTTTCGTATATTAACTTTGTTAACTGTATATTATGTATGAAATTGTAATCATGGACTTGTAGCCCAGCGTGGCAATGGATTGTAATAAGCTTTCATTTCAGTCTCTAATTTTTATTCTACTGCAAAAAAGGATCTAAATCCGACCCGAGGACGAGCTCAAACCTTAGGGTTTGAAAAGAAGAAATAAAGCTCTCGTTTACTTCAATAAAAAAAGGTAGGTCATAACACAGATCGAATTAGACCTTACTCATCACTCATCGCTGGAAAAAGTAGAGCGATTTCCTTGTAAAAAAAAGCACGAGCGAGATATTCTTCCTTCACAATGATCTCAATTGCGGGAAGAAGTACAAAGGGCAAAGGCAGAAGTTGAGGGGTCAAACTCCTCTATCGGGGAAAGATAGGAAGGAAAGTGTTTTAATTGATAAAGTGTCGGGTGCGCCCGATATATTGTTAACTAATATGACGAGATTAGTGTAATTATCTCAGAGTAATGGTGGTGTTACTGTCGTTACACTGGGCTAATTATGCGGGTCACCACATTTTAGACGCAAGACTTAGCCAATAAGGTTAATCATACTCTACAACCCTGCTTTAAGTATGACTGTACCGGCCATTGGTCATTCACCTCCCGCACCTCGAAGCATTTGGCATACCTTTACATGCAATCCACTGGAAAAGTTAAGAAAACTTAGGGGAATAATGTTGAGTCACACTTCACCGCTCAACCTGATATTAACATGGATGCAGAGAAAAGTGATGATATGGTTCTTGATCCTATGGAGAAGTTCCAAAAAGACCTCAGATATGAAAATACTCATATGGATGAAGATTACCTTCTTGGGACTAAGCTCAAGGAATCCCAGAAGGACAAGCACAACTTATATGAAGACCTGAACTAGTCTCCTAAATATTCCTTTGCTTTGCTAGTCGATGTCACATATCCTTTATGAATATCTTTATCAGTTTAGTTTTAGTTCCTGATGAACAATGGTCTATGCTCTCAAAGAGTGATTATTATATAGGCTGAATAGTTACTATTATTATTTCCATAATATTAAATACATTCAGTGTGTTATGTTTATTCTATATTTTACAATATGTTCCTAATGCAACGGTTGTTTGATTGCTAAATCATACTTCTAATATAGAACAGTGTATAATCCGATGGTAGAGGAAGAAATAAGTCTTGTAGACAATTGCTCCACAAATTCAATTCTTAGGGAAACTAAATATTTTTAGACTTTGACTAAGAAAACTAAAAAATATTATGACCATCGCAGGAAGTGATGCCCACACCATCATAGTTTTTCCGATGGGTACTCATATAATAATAAAGGATGTTCTCGTCTACCGTGAATCTAGTCATACTCCACTAGGTTTCAAAGACATCCGCCTTAATGGTCTCTACATGGAGATAGAAAATGAGGATGATACAAAATACCTATCGATGACTAAGTTTAACGGGTGCAATAAATGAGTGGTCATGATCTGGTATGATCGATTAGGTCATCCTGGGTTGAATATGATTTGAAAAATCATCAATAATTCTACTGGCTATAACATAACAACTACATATTTCACTAGACATGAAGACGTCTTATTCCCTATTTGTTCTAAAGGGAAGCTCGTAATTAGACCTACTTATCTGAAAGTTAGGGAAGAATCACCGAGTTTTCTAGAGAGAATTCAAGGTGGCATTTATGGACTTATCCAACCACTATCAGGCCTATTCAGATACTTTTTGGTACTCATAAATGCTTATACTAGATGGTCCTATGTATGCCCCTTATCTACTTGGAACCGTGCTTTTGATAAATTGATTGCCCAAATTATTGAATTAATAGCATCCTTTTTAGATGAAAGGATTAAGTCTATTTGAATGGATAGCGCCGACGAGTTTACCTCAAAAGTATTTAACAATTATTGTAACGCTCTGGGCATAAATGTAGAACATTCAGTACCTTATGTCCACACATAAAATAGTCTTGCAGAGTCATTAATTAAAAGAATAAAATATATTGCTATGCTACTCTTGTAAAATTATGAGCTATCCACCAATTGTTGGAGCCACACAGTGCTGCACATTGTTGTATTAATTCAACTCAAACCAATTGCATACCATGTTATTTCCTCTTTACAGATAGTGCGTGGGAAAGAACAGATGATATCACATCTGCGAAAATTTGGTAGTGTTGTATCTGTGCCAATTTCACCACCACAACGTACATGCTTGGGCCCTCATCGAAAGTTGAGGGTCTATGTAGGTAATGAATCCCTATCAATTATAATATACCTAGAGCTATGATGGGGGATTGGCATACAGCTCGGTATGATGATTGTATTTTGATCAAGATAATTTTCCAGTATTAGGGAGAAAAGTATCACACTAAAGAATATCGAGAAATAGATTGAAATATCATGGGCATTCAATCCTTAGACCCGCGTTCTAAGGAATCTGGATTAGAAGTTCGAAGGATATTAAATGTGAAATAAATAGCCAATAATTTGCCAGATACCCTCACTAATCATAGGGAGTGATAAAATCTCAAGTACCTACAGTTAACACACCTTCATACCCTAGAAGGATATTAAATCACTCTTACCCCTCATGATAAGAAAAGGGGGAGACCTCCGAACTCACGTGACTCAATTTCACGGAGACGTCCACAAAAATAGAGAACCGAACGTCAGAACAAGACCCAAACAGTGGGAAAAACTCATCCTGATGTTGAGAAAATCCCTAAAATGAGTCATCCTAAAATGGTAACCCCAGCTAATATTTGTACGCACAATCTAACGCTAGGAAGTCAAGATACCCAAACTCCATTGTTATGGGAAATCACAAGGATATAGAAGAAATTAATGAAGAAATATCCACTAATTATATGTTTTTTGGAGAGTTTTATAAAAAAAGATTGCAATTGTTGACATATTTTTTACCTCAAATATTGCTAAAAATCTTGATCTAAATCTAGAACCAAAGTCCATGGCAAAGTACCAGAAGCACTTAGATTGGTTCAAATGGAAAGATGCAATTGAGGTAGAATTACACTCTCTTAACACAAGGAAAGTATTCGGTCCTGTTGACTGGACACCTCCGAAATTGTTCCTTACAAAATCTAAATGGGTTTTCATCCGAAAGAGAAATAAAAATAACTAGGTGGTGAGATATAAACTAAGGATTGTGGCACGAGGGTTCACGCAGAGACGCGGCATCGATTATAGTGAAACTTACTCTTCCCTAACGAGTGGAATAATGTTTCAATATTTAATATCAATGTCATCTAGTATGAACTTATCAATGTAGTTGATGCTAGCGACCGCATATTTATATGGTTCACTGGATATAGATATGTATAGAAGAGTCCCTGAAGGAGTCAAAATACTGGGTCCTAGTAAAAGTGATCGCAACATGTATAGCGTCCAGAGGTCGTTATACGGATTAAAACAGTCGGAGAGAATATTGTACAACCGACTTAGTGAGTTTCTCCTGAAGAAGGATTACTCGAATAATAATGATTGTCCCTGTGTGTCCGTAATTAAGTCACTAAATGGATTTTGTATCATTTCAGTTTATGTCAATGATATGAATATCATCAGAACAACAATGAACATAAATGAAGCAAGTTCTTACCCTATGACGGAGTTTGAGATGAAAGATTTGAATAAATCTTATTGCTTAGGCCTACGGCTAGAGCATTTCCTAGACGAAATTTTTGTACACTAGACTACCTATACCAAGAAGGTATTGAAAAATTTAACATTGATAAATCTCATCCTTTAAAAACCCCATATTAGTAAAATCTCTTAATGTGGATAAAGACCTATTTCAGACCGAGAGTGGAAAATGAGAAAGTCTTAGGACTTGAAGTTCCATACTTAAGCACCATAAGAGCACTTATATATCTTACAAATTACACCAAGCCTGATATTGTATTCAAAATAAATTTGCTAACTAGACACAGTGCTACCCCAACTAGAAGGCATTGGATAGGTGTCAAAACTTTACTCAGATACCTCCAAGGCACACAAGATCTTAGCTTATTTTACCGGAAGGATCAAGACTTGACCATGGTGGGACATAAAGATGCTAGCTATCTGTCTTATCCCTATAGTGCCAAATCTTAGACTGGATTTGTGTTTCTCTGCAGTAATACATCTATTTCTTGGTGGTTTTTTAAGCAGACCTCGGTAGCTACCTATATTAACCACTCAAAGATTATAACATTATATGAAGCCGCACATGAATGTGTTTGGTTAAGACGTGTGATTATCCATATCCAGAAGTTATGTGGCATTAACATCATCGATACCCCCATAATTTTCTTTGAAGATAATTTTGCTTATATTACACAAATGCAATTGTGTTATGTCAAGAGAAATATCACGAAGCATATTTCCCCAAACTTTTATATCCTTTTGAACAATAGAATAATAATGAAAACTAAGTCACGTGAAAATCTAGATGATTTATTCACAAAGTCTTTGCCAAGATCTAGTTTTCAAAGATATGTTCGCGGTATTGGAATGAGACGACATAGAGAGATGTAGAGTTCAGGGGGTAAATCTCTGAGTTATAACCCTTAGTATAATCCTGAAGATACTATGCTAATCTAAAAGATTATAAGTTGTACTCTTTTTCCCTTAATGAGTTTTCCTAAAGTTTTCTCATATGAATGTTTTTAATGAGACAACAAGTGTTAAACAATATGCGGATGCAGTGTACTCTTTTCTCCATTTATTTTTTCCCACTGGGTTTTTGAGAGTAGCTTTTGATGAAACATATGCATTATGCGGTATCCCCTAAGGGGAGTATTGAGATATAACCGGATCTTGGTCTTGGTGGGTTAATTCCGAAACTACCCCTGAGGGGTTTGGGTATATTGAGAATCGATAACAATCAATAAAGAAATAAAAGAGTTGATATCTCTTGTATCCTGTGCTCATGTATTGCGATTGTTTTCGTGTATTCTTGATTGCTATTTGGATTGATCTACCGATATTTATTATTCAACAGTATCTGCACTCGTCGCTTGAAAAATGTGACTCACCATGTTGTCCATTCCACGTTGGTCCATAAAAAGCCTCTTCTTCGAGCCTGGCATGCATGAGCATGACTCCACATTGGTTTAATTTTGGACTAGAAAGTCGCCGTTGTTCCAACTAAGAAAAGTACATGGCGGCCGGGCCCATCCCTAAACCTTGGATCTTGCCATGGCTAGCTACTTATTCCATACATAATTTGTTTCATAGTATTCGTTTAGATTTACTTTTTGTTATGCGATTTTAACAGTGCTAGCTGGCTAGCTAGTTAGTTTGCCCATCTCTTGGTTTTCATTTAAAACCATTGAATTCACCACTAGATTAAAGGGATCAGAACATCACATACTCTCCTAATTTTAGCCAAACAACTTCCATAATATACTCCTCCTTCAGAGAAACAATATAAACATTCCTTTGATTGAGCTCCAGACGCCGTCCATTAGTGTCTTAGCCTCTACGATCCATACAAAAGCCCAAAACTGGCGGAATATGCAAATCCACTAGGTCCTCTGATATACAATGCTGAAGATATTTAACAGTTCATACATAAAGAGATTGTAGGGAAACCCTCGTAGTCCATGGAAAGCCCACGTTAGCCCCTTAGTCGAAACCCTAGGTGAGCGCTATAAAAGGAGGAGGGGGTCCCCCCTATGTACAAGCAATCATAAAGCAATAAAGAATTCCGTCGTCGCTCCCCATATACCTGTGTCTTTCTCTTTCCGTTATCCAATTTTAGATCTGTTCGGGAACCCCGGACTATTCGATAGCGAGGTTCCTTAACACGTTATCAGCACGAAGCTCTACCGGAGATCAGAATTGAAAAGGTGAGAAGAGGTGGGTTTCGCGATTGAATCTAATCGCCGTTGTTTTCTATGCATGCATCTAACCTACGATCGGTCATCGTGTTCGCACGCGGTAAGAAGCTACAACGACACGAAACAAAGACACATGAAGCATCTTCACATCCGTAAAAGAAAGAAAGGTCGTCGCCGACGATTTATGCGCACGGCGCCGACGATGCCGCTAAGCGTCGTCCGCCCGCAGCAAGGCCGTGCGCCGCCCTCGTTGGCGGCGCTCCGTCGGCACAAGCACATGAAGTCACTCCACCGGCCGCAAGACGACGCCCGAAACCGACGCCTCAAGACGCAGCGCGCACGCCATACCGCCATCACAAGCCGCGCAACGCCTCGCCTCCATCACGCGCCGCGCATACCACGGCCCGACCATCGACACGCAGCCTCCGCCGCTCGCCACCGCACGCAGCTGCCGCCGCCTTCGGCACCGTCTGGGCAAAGAAGCCGCTGCAGCCTCTCGGTTCTTCCGCGTCGCGCCGGCGCCGGTCGCCTCCAGCCGCATGAAGCGCACCGGCGTCTGCGCCCGTCGGCTCGGCACGAAATCGCCAGCATACCGCTCGCTCACGACTTGAAGTCGGCCCGACGCCGTCGCTAGTCGACCTCGCGCCGCGCGCGTCATCGCCTCCACGCCGCCGCAAGAAGCGCGAGCCTCGGCCGCCGCCGTCGCCGCCTGGCCAGCTCGACCCACGCACGCGCCGCCCGCTGCTAGCCTCAGCCATTGCCGCCTGTCGGCCTCGCGGCGCCATCGCCGCCGTCAGGCGCTCGAAGCGTCACCACGCCGCCGTTGCCGTTCGCGGCCCGCCCGCAGACCGGCATCTCGGCCTCCGCCCTCAGCCGCGCCATCGCTAGCTCGCCTCGCAGCCCCGCCACCGGCCCGACTGCGCCAAATTAAAGATAGCTCCCGGCGCGCCGCCGCCCGCTTGAAGCGTCGCCTCGGCCTCGCCGATCCTGTTAGTGTTATGCCCTTGAGGCAATCATTTAGATGATTGTAACATGACTATGTTTATGAATAATAATATGATTATTGGTCCAATGAATGTATATCATTGTATTGATCAACAAGTATGTGACTTGCTTATGAAGCTCTTTACTTAATGATGTAATTCGATAAATATCTCTGATCGGATATCATCATATAAGACAACGATGAATAGATGAGCACATGTAGTGATCGATGATCATGCTTCATAGATCATGGGATATGGAGATATCATCTATACATTGTGGACGCATGTTGAAGAACATGGGTTAGATAGACCCGCAATGGAACACTGCGAGAATGTTTCATTCTTATGTGTCATCAGTGTATCTCATACCTAGTAGATGTATGATCCTTAGACCTGAGATTGTCATATTCCCTACATGTGTAATAGTTTTCCTTGGGGCTATCAAACACTACTTCCTAACCGGATAGTTATAAAGGTAGCTTTCATGTTTACTATGAAACGTGAGAGGAAGTGCAAATAAGATGGAATTTGCCACTCCAATGAAACGGAGATATATGGCAAGGCCACTCGTGTGATATGATTAAGGAAGTGCATGGCCATGCCGTGATTGAGGAGTCAATCACAACTTATTAATATATCACGGATACGAGAGATGGATTGAATCATCAAAGGATGACATGCTTCTCGCCTTGAGATCAATCTTCATATACTTGGCAAAAGGATTATTACATGAGTACTTTTGATAGGTTCATCGATTTGATCATAGTATGTTTGGGAGTTGGCATACTTTGCAAGAAGCCACTACCAACTATTGGATTGAAAAGGAGTTTTCCAATCCACGCCCAAACGTCGTGAACCCGCAGGTCACACACTTAATGGTTGGGACGCATTAATTTGGATTGATCCGTAATTAATGAACCTCGTGGGTTTAGCACGATGGGCCTAGTTTAGGTTTCATCTCATGGCTATATAAGGAGAGGAGAAGGAGGGCACAGGTGTGCTTTCCATAGTTTAGGAGTGATTCACTCAAACCCTAGCCTACTCCTCTCGCCGCCTCGCCGAGCGACCAGTGCTTGCACACGACGCACGGCGCTCCATCTCTGGACGTGTGGACTCTGCGGTGACGCTGCTGCGCTGGATCGCGGCGCGGGAGGACGATCCACGGCAAGGCGAGGACGATCCACTACATCGACGCAACGATCGCGGCGAGGACGATCCACTACATCGACGCTGCGAAGGATTCCGCAATCGCGCCTAGTGGTAATCTTATCTATGATCCCCTTTGCGGTAGCTCGTTACGCGGTAGGTTTTTTTGTGCTAGCGTAGCATACCGCGTTCCTCTTCAAAGGGTATCGAGCCATCTCGTATAGTTTTGTGATCTCGGATGTTGCACATATGATGTGTAAGGTTAGTAGATTGATCTATTACATGTTCACCGCTTCATGTGATGAATTGGTGACGGCAGCCATCGATGAGATCGATCGGTTTAGGGTTTGAGGAAAGTGCAAACCGACTCAATCTTGATTTGGGTGAGTCCGTTCATGGTACGACGTTACCCTTACCGGTCGGGTTACCGCCATCAGGGTTTCTGAAACGTATCCATATGGGACCAAGCCAATCAGATTGAGTTGGATTGGGTCAATCTGGTTGATCCATGGTAAGCGCAAATAGATTCAATATTGATTTGGGTGAGTCCGTTCATGGTACGACGTTACCCTTACCGGTCGGGTTACCGCCATCAGGGTTTCTGAAACGTATCCATATGGGACCAAGCCAATCATGTTAGATCGGATTGGGTCAATCTGGTTGATCCGTGAAAATTTTGAGGGTGTTTTCCAATGTCAGAAGACATGCCTCTAAAAATTTCCCAAAGCGCTGCGCTCGACCTCGCCTTGCACCAGCTGGGCGCCGCCTCGGACCACTTGCACGACCGCCAGCGGGATTACCCGCGGGCGCCGCCTCTGACCGAGTCGTTGGGTTGCTTTTGTTTAACTCGCTTTTGCAGGAATTATGTGAAATGGTATGGCCTATGTGTATGTGATGCATGTAATTTCCACATGGCTCAAGGTGCGCGTGTCAAGCCATAAGGCTATTTTAATTGTATAACGACTGCGTGTCGACTTGTGATGCTTCAAACCCTCATGTAAAATTCATTATCAAAAATTGTAAGGAGTTGCATCCATAATGATGAAGACGATGGTATCAAGCAAGATAGCTAGGTGAACAAATCAAGCAAGGTGGCTAGGTGAACAAACAAGCATGATGATGGAGATCTTAATGCTAAGGGCCATGCTATTTCACACTTATTTTGATTTTCTCGTGGATGTGTGTTTAATCCTTGCTATTTTCTTTATGCTCATTGCATGTGATGCCATGTTCATAGTAATCTTTGTTCATCCCTATAGTTAAAAATTTTAAATCAAATTGTCCATCCAATTGTTGCACCTATCAAGAATTTAGATCGTTATTGATATGACTGCCAAAGTAGTATATCAATGGCTATCTCAATAGATGATAGGGATGTGTTGGACACATCACGCATAACAATGGTAGATTTAATCAAGCTATCAAAACGGTTTTGGGCTTGAGGACATAAGTGGTTGGGATTTGATTTCAGTAATGAAGGAACCTATACAAGACAAGTGGTGTCTAGAAAAACACACATGAGGCAGGTTTCTTAATTGGCACCCGAATACGGGAAGTGCTCCCTCCCTCATGTGAGCCCTTGGGGCGAGTTGACTGCCATGAGTCAAGTTGATGGAGGCATTCATTACTTGTTTTCATACTCAACAAACAAGAGTTACATATGATGTAATTAGCAAAGGTGTTGCTTACCTATGTCATTAAATTTCTAGCAGTGATGCCAAAGCTCACTAGTGTTTGATGAATATGGATCTTGAATACTCACTATATGTCTATAAAGGGACATAAAATAGAAGTGTCTTTAATTAAAAGTTTAATAAAAGTTTTACATAAACATAGTGCTTAGAATCTTTGCATGTTTTTGTTGTAGTTCAATGTCACCTTCTCCTACTCCTGCTACACTGGTTTTGCTTTGAGATCGGTTTTGGAAAGGGAAAACCTGAATGGAACTAATTTTGTTGATTGGTATCGCAACCCGAGAATTGTTCTCAAGCATGAAAAGAAGGACTATGTTCTAGAGAATCCAATTCCTAATGAACCATGAAAATGTCGCCGCAATTTGAAGGTTGAATATGAAAGCATGTTAATGCTTTTGTAGAGGTCACCGTCTCATGCTAGTCACCATGGACTCGAGCTCCAAAAGCAATATGAGGACCAGGATGCTTACAATATGATTGTGGGCTTGAAGGGCATGTTTGGGAATCAAGCAAGAGCTGAGAGGTATGGTATCTCAAAGCTTTTATTTGCTTGTAAGTCGGTCAAGGTAGTCCCATCCTCATGTGATCAAGATGATTGGTTACATTGGGAGATTGAAAACTTGAGTTTCCCTTAGCCTCGGTTTGGCCACGATGTTATTCTCCGCCTCGCCTCAGAGCTTTGAGCCATTCATTATGAATTTTCATATGAATAGCATGGAGAAGAGCCTAACCGAGCTACATGGGATGCTCAAGGCTGCCGAGAAAGTATTAAGAAAAAACCCAATCATGTGATGATGGTTCAGAAAACAACTGCTTTCAAAAAGAGGAAGGCTAAGGCTGGGGGAACGGGAAAGAGCAAGGGCAAGGGCAAGGGTAAGGCTCAAGATGAGATCGCAAGCCTCAAAACTAAGCTTCAGAAGCTTAAAGTTGGCCCTCAACCTGATACCCAATGCTTTTATTGCAAGAAATCAGGGCATTGGAAACGGAACTGCGAAAAGTACCTGGCAGATAAGAAGAATGGAAATGTGGTTTCCACTTCAGGTATTAATGTTATAGAAATTAATCTTGCTACTTCTTCACTCACTCATGGGTATATGATACCGATTCGTTGCTCACATTTGCAATTCGCAGCGGGCCGATAAAGAGTAGAGACTTGGCAAAAGGAGAAGTGGATCTTCGCGTGGGAATAAAGCAAGAGTTGTTTGGTCTTGCTGCTTGGTACATACCCATTGCATTTGCCTTCGAGATTAGTTTTAGAACTTAATAATTGTTATTTTGTTCCATCTTTGAGTAGAAACATTATTTCATCTTCTTGTTTGGAACATGAAGGTTATGATTTCGAATAAAGAACTTTGTTTGTTCGATATTTTTGAATGATATGTATTATGGTCGTTGCCCCATGGTGGATGGGTTGTACGCCCTGAACTCAAGAAAACCTGTCCATAATATTAATGTAAAAGGCATCGCCTAATGATTTGAACCCTACCTTTTGTGGCATTGTCGCTAGGTCATATAAATGAGAAACGCATGAAGAAGCTCCATGGTGATGGACTTTAACCTCATTTGATTTTGAATCATTTGAAACATGTGAATCTTGTTTACTTGGCAAGATGACAAAAGCCCCTTTCACAGTTTTAGTGAGAGAGCAAGTGAATTATTGGCCCTAGTACATACAGGATGTATGTGGACTAATGAGCTCGATTGCTAGGGGTGGGTTTCAGATTTTGTAACTTTTACCGATGACTTCAGAGATATGGATATATCTATTTAATGAAGCATAAATCAAAACTTTTGAAAGGTTCAAAGAGTTTCGAACGAAGTACAAAATCAACTTGGCAAAACAATAAAACACTTACGATCCGATCGTGGTGGCGAATACTTGAGCCAAGAGTTTGGTGATCATCTAAAGCAATGTGGAATCGTTCGCAACTTACTCCGCCAGAACGCCTCAATGGAATGGCGTGTCCGAACGACGAATCGAACTTTATTAGATATGGTTCGGTCAATGATCACCAAACAGATCCGCCATTATCCTTCCGGGTTTCGCTCTAGAGACAAACATGCGTTCACTTTGAATAGGGTCCCATCAAAATCCGTTGAGAAGACGCCATATGAGATATGGATGTGAGAAGACTCATGTTGTCATTTCTCAAGATATGGGGATGTGAGGCTTATGTAAAACGCTTACAATCGATAAACTCGCACCTAAATCAAAAATACTTTTTGTGGGTATCCTAAAGAAACAAAAGGATATTACTTTTACAAAAGAAACGAGAACAAAGTTTTGTTGCTCAAATGGTGTCTTTTGGAGAAAGAGTTTCTTTCAAAAGAAATCAGAGGAGTGATGTGTATCTTGATGAAGTTCGAGAATCACATGAATATGTTCAAGCTACCATCGAACCTTCACAAGATGTACAAAGTGTTGTACAACTGTGGAAGAGACTCCACCCCACGTAGGTCGGGAGGCCACGCCATGTACCTATAAGATATGGGAGTGACATATTATTGTTGGAGAATGATGAGCCCACGACTTATGAAGAAGCAATGATGGACCCAAACTCAAAAATGGCTTGAAGCCATGAGATCCAAAATTCAATCCATGCATGACAATCAAGTTTGGAACTTGGTCGACTCTCCCGATGGTGTAAAAACCATTGAGTGCAAATGGATTTTCAAGAAAAGATAGACGAGATGGAAATGTTCAGATCTATAAGGCACGGTTGGTGGCAAAGGGTTTCAAACAAGTTCAAGGAGTTGACTATGATGAAACTTTCTCACCGTAGCCATGCTCAAGTCTGTCCGGATCATTTTAGCTATTCTTGCATATTTTGATTATGAAATATGGCGATGGATGTCAAAACAAGATTCCTTAATGGGAATCTATCGAGGATGTATACATGATACAACCTCAAGGTTTTGTTGATCCTAAATATGCTAAAAGGGTATGCAAGCTTCAAAGATCCATTTATGGGTTAAAGCAAGCATCTCGGAGTTGGAACATTCGTTTTGATGAAATAGTCAAAGGTTTTGACTTTATCAAAAATGAAGAAGAGCCTTGTGTTTACAAGAAGGCTAGTGGGAGCGCACTTGTATTTCGATTTTGTATGTGGATGACATATTATTGATCGGGAATGACATTCCTATGTTTGAAGATGTTAAGACTTCATTGAAAAGGAGTTTCTCAATGAAGGACTTGGGAGAAGCATGCTATATCTTGGGCATAAAAATCTATAGAGATAGATCAAAAAGGTTAATTGGATTAAGTCAGGAAACGTACATTGACAAGATATTGAAAAGGTTCAATATGCATGAATCCAAGAGAGGTTTCATGCCAATGTCACATGGCATCGGGCCTCGCAAGAATCGGTGTCCTTCGACATCTGATGAGCGAGACAGGATGAGCAAGATTCCATATGCTTCAGCTATTGAGTCTATTATGTATGCCATGATCTGTACACGCCCAGATGTCTCATATGCTCTAAGTGCCACGAGCAGATACCAAGCGGATCCTCGTAATGGTCATTGGATAGCCGTAAAAATATCCTCAAGTACTTGAGAAGAACTAAAGGTATGTTCCTTGTTTTGGAGGTGAGGAAGATCTGGTGCAAAGGGTTACACCGATGCAAGCTTCCAAACTAACAAAGATGATTTTCGATCGCAATCCGGGTTTGTGTTTACACTTAATGGAGGAGCGATGGTCGGAAGAGTTCCAAGCAAAACACGGTGGCCGACTCTACGATGAAAGCGGAGTACATTGCGGCTTCGAGGCCGCAAAGGAAGCTGTGTGGATTAAGAAGTTTATCACGAGCTTGGTGTGGTCGCTAGTGCCTCTAGTCCAATGGACATCTATTGTGATAATAGTGGTGCCATTGCACAAGCAAAGAGCCTAGATCACATCGAAGTCTAAACACATACTCCGCCGCTTTCACCTTATTCGCGAGATTGTGGATAGAGGTGACGTGAGAATATGCAAAGTACATACGGAAGCCAATGTGGCCGATCCGTTGACAAAGCCACTGCCACAGCCTAAGCATGAGTCGCACACAAGGTCTATTGGTATTAGATACTTAATTGATTGACTCAAGTGCAAGTGGGAGATTGTTAGTGTTATGCCCTTGAGGCAATCATTTAGATGATTGTAACATGACTATGTTTATGAATAATAATATGACTATTGGTCCAATGAATGTATATCATTGTATTGATCAACAAGTATGTGACTTGCTTATGAAGCTCTTTACTTAATGATGTAATTCGATAAATATCTCTGATCGAATATCATCGTATAAGACAACGATGAATAGATCAGCACATGTAGTGATCGATGATCATGCTTCATAGATCATGGGATATGGAGATATCATCTATACATTGTGGACGCATTTGAAGAACATGGGTTAGATAGACCCGCAATGGGACATCTGCGAGAATATTTCATTCTTATGTGTCATCGATGTATCTCATACCTAGTAGATGTATGATCCTTAGACTGAGATTGTCATATTCCCTACATGTGTAATAGTTTTCCTTGGGGCTATCAAACACTACTTCCTAACCGGATAGTTATAAAGGTAGCTTTCATGTTTACTATGAAACGTGCGAGGGAAGTGAGCATCAAGATGGAATTTGCCACTCCAATGAAACGGAGATATATGACAAGGCCACTCGTGTGATATGATTAAGGAAGTGCATGGCCATGCCGTGATTGAGGAGTCAATCACAACTTATTAATATATCACGGATACGAGAGATGGATTGAATCATCAAAGGATGACATGCTTCTCGCCTTGAGATCAATCTTCATATACTTGGCAAAGGGATTATTACATGAGTACTTTTGATAGGTTACGTCCGATTTGATCATAGTATGTTTGGGAGTTGGCATACTTTGCAAGAAGCCACTACCAACTATTGGATTGAAAAGGAGTTTTTCAATCCACGTCCACACGCACGTGAACCCGCAGGTCACACACTTAATGGTCGGGACGCATTAATTTGGATTGGATCCGTAATTAATGAACCTCGTGGGCTTAGCACGCCGATGGGCCCTAGTTTAGGTTTCATCTCGTGGCTATATAAGGAGGGGAGGAGGAGGGCACGGGTGTGCTTTCCACGGTTTAGGAGTGATTCACTCAAACCCTAGCCTACTCTCTCGCGCCTCGCCGAGCGACCAGTGCTTGCACACGACGCACGGCGTTCCATCTCTCGGACGTGTGGACTATCGCGGTGACGCTGCTTTGTGGCTCATGGCGCGGGAGGACGATCCACGGCAAGGCGAGGACGATCCACTACATCGACGCAACCATCGCGGCGAGGACGATCCACTACATCGACGCGAAGGATTCCGCAATCGCGCGTCTAGTGGTAATCTTAAATATGATCCCTTCTTGCGAGTAGTTTTCGTTACGCGGTAGGTTTTTTTGTGCTAGCGTAGCATACCGCTGCGTTCCTCTTGATCCTCGCCGGACGGCATCGCGCCCGAACCGCGCCGGTGGTGCGCTGGCCACCACCGGCGGCGCTGCGCCAGATGCCGTGCTGCCGTTGAGCACTGTGGTGGAGCGAGACGCCGGGCAAAGGAGGCGCGTGGGAAGAAGCCGAATCGGCCGGAGGCGAGGCGACGCAAGGAAGCGGCGCGCCAGCAAGAAAACAAGCCTCGGCCGATCCGCGGGAGGAAGCCGAGGGCGTAGGCGTCGCACGCGAGGAAGAAGAAACGAAGAATAAAAATGGGGAACGGCGGCGGTGGCGGCTGGGGTGGGAACCCTAGCCGCCGAAACAAAAATGGGCCAGAAGGCCCAGTGGCCGGTTCGGCCAGAAAAGAAAAAGAAGGAAAGAAAAAAAAATAAAAAGAAAAGAAAAGAAAGAAAAAGAGAAAAAAGAGAAAAACAAGAAAAAAGAAAAAATTGCAGAAAGTTTTGGAAAATTGCTAGAAAATTCCAGAAAAATATTTTGTCTTTGGTTTTATTTTTCCAGTATTATTTTCTATATTTTTTTATGAACATTCTTTATGAATTTGAATTCATTGCTCAATCTTATATATTGCAATGCATAGCAATTTTTTTTTCTGTACTTTATGCTTTTGCAACCATTTTCTATTAGATTACACGCAGTGATCTAATGTCAAAATTTTGAAAACATGCATCATGAATCATGAATCGTGAGTTTGAAGAACTGGCCTCGCACGGTCAGAACTACCTCACTTGGGCATCGAACGTGAAGATAGTTCTTGGGGGCAAGAAGCTCCGTGCTGTGATTGGTCTAGGGTTCTCGCAGGACGCGAAACCTACCGTCGAGCAGAACGATCAAACCTTGCACTGCCGTTTAAATGCATGAATCGCATTTTCTTTTAGATTATGGTTGTTAGCATTTTCTTTTGAATAATGAATTCTAAGCTCTAGAAGAGCATACTTCTCTCATGAATAAATATGCAGTTTATTCTTTATTCCAGTATTCTTTCATTTACAAGCAATATTTGAATTATTTTGCCTCTGTTTGATTGGGATTATATTTCTTATATCTAGAAATCGTGTAGCGCCCAAATGGAAGAGATATGCATTGTTGATAGTGGCACAACAAATACCATCTTAAAAGAGTCTAAATACTTTCAGTCGATCACGAAGAACACTGGAAAGATTACTACGATCGCAAGAAGCGACTCATATGTAATCGGCTCAGGAAGAGCCATTATTATATTGCCTATGGGTACAACTTTGGTCATTGAAGAAGCCCTTTGTACCCTCGAATCAACGCAAGCTCTCTTAAGCTTTAAAGACATCCGCGCCAATGATTTTCACGTAGAAACCAATGAAGAAAATGGCAAAGAATACTTGTGCATTGTGAAGCACGCGGTATGTGGAAAAATGGTATTAGAAAAATGTCCCTCATATGAAACTGGGTTGTACTACACGAATATTCATGCACCCGAAGTGTATACCTGCTTGAAGACTGTTTTTAGAAGCTCTGAGTTATTTTCTTTATGGCATGGTAGATTAGGTCATCCTGGTCTTAGAATGATGAGAAATATAGTGAACAACTCACAAGGTCATGGCATTAACGTTAAGAATTTCCCGAATCATGAAGATTTTGTGTGCCCTGCATGTGCCACCGGGAAATTAATAACTAGACCCTCTGTCATGAAAGTGCAAAGTGAAATCTCTGCATTCCTGGAACGCATCCAGGGGGATATTTGCGGCCCAATTTAGCCCTTTTCAGGGCCGTTTCGATACTTTATGGTGCTCATCGATGCTTCCTCGAAATGGTCGCATGTATGCTTATTGTCAACAAGAAACCATGCTTTTGCAAAGTCGATCTCGCAGATCATAAGAATTAAGAATGCTTTCCCGATCATCGTGTGAAGTCCATTAGAATGGACAATACCGAGAATTTACTTCAAAGGCATTTGATGATTATTGCACAAAGAACAGGATAGCAGTTGAGCACTCCATCGCACGTCCATACGCAGAATGAACTAGCGAAGCACTAATAAAGAGGATTAAATTCATTGCCGGACCGCTTTTGCGAGTTGTAACTTGCCCAACACTTGTTGGGGACACGCATCTGCGCACGCAGCTCTTATCAATTTCGCACCGTCGGCCTACAACATCCATTCTCCTATGCAGCTTGTGCACGGGATCATCCCGAAGATCTCCCATCTTAGAAAATTTGGGTGTATGGTATATGTACCTAACCACCCCCTCAGCGGACTGCAATGGGCCCTCTCCGTAAGTCTGGGATATACGTTGGTTATGAGAGTGCATCCATAATCAGGTATTTGGAACCCATGACTGGAGACTTGCATACAGCCCGATTCACAGATTGCATCTTTGACGAGGATCGTTTCCCGTCATTAGGGAGAAATCAACCTTTGAATGAAAAATGCCGGAAATCATATGGCATTCCACCGATCCCCGCACATGACCCCGCACTAATGAAGCAAATCAAGAAGTCCGAAGATAATTGATTTGCGAATTTAGCAAATGAATCGCTGATCATTTTGTGATCTAAAGGGCGTGGTGAAGTCGCATGAACCCGCAAGAAATGCACCAGAGAGGGTGGAAATACCAAAGAAAATAGAAGGTATCCCTCAACTTGTTCAGAGGCCTCAAAGAAAAAGAACAGGAAACCTGGCTCCTCAAACCTAAAGTACCCGAGAGGCGTCCGGAGAAAATCAAGAGAGGACTTACCACAACCAATCACGAAAATGCCCTAAGGAAAGAAGGGGAGTCAGTTGAGACCTGGCACTAGAAAGAATCCAACGGAAAAGGCAATTCCAGACTTGAATCTTCCACTACAGGAAGCCGCCGAAAATAATGTGTGCGCACACATAGGCGATGAAAAGATAAAGGAACTTGCTCCTGCGATAGGGAATAGCAGTGAAGAGCAAGTAGAAGTGCATGAAGCACCCCATGAAGAAATGACCATAAACTTTGTAATAACAGGAGAATCCCTGAATAGAGCAACAGCCAACGTTGATGCATACTTTGCAAAGAAGATTGCCTCGATCATTGATCATGATCCCGAGCCTGCATCTCTCGCAGAATGCAAGGAAAGGCTAGATTGGGAAGAATGGAAAAAGGCAATCACTGCAGAGTTAGTCTCTCTGAACAAGAGAGAGGTGTTTGGGCCCGTATGCCACACACTTCCCCATATAAATCCCGTAGATCACAAATGGGTCTTTGTTCGGAAGAGGAATAAAAACAACGAAGTTGTAAGGTACAAAGCAAGGCTTGTATCTCAAGGTTTCACTCAACGTCCTGGGTTTGATTATGAAGAAACCTATTCTTCGGTCATGGGAGGAATTACCTTTAGATATTTGATCTCAATGGCAGTCAACTTGAAGTTGAGAATGAAGCTAATGGATGTTGTCACAGCATATTTGTATGGAAACTTGGATTCAGAGATATACATGAAAGTACCGGAAGGAATTCCTATCCCGAACCAAGACGGAGCAAATAGAAACCTGTACAGTGTGAAATTGGAGAAATCACTGTATGGGCTGAAACAGTCAGGAAGAATGTGGTACAATCGCTTGAGTGACTTTCTCTGCAAGAAAGGCTACACAAACAACGAAGATTGTCCATGTGTGTTTATACAGCGATCCCCGAATGGATTCTGTATAATCTCCGTCTATGTAGATGACTTGAACATCATTGGGACGGATGAAGAAATTGAAGAAGCATGCTCATACTTGAAGTCTGAGTTTGAAATGAAGGATTTGGGTAAAACCAAGTTTTGTTTAGGCTTGCAGCTTGAGCATGTCCAAGGAGGAATCTTAGTACATCAATCAACCTACACACAGAAAGTGTTGGAAAGGTTTGGTTTTGAAAAAGCATATCCTGCAAAGACTCTAATGGTCGGAAGGTCACTCCAAGCAGACCTAGACCCATACAGACCTAGAGAAGAGGGGGAGGAAGTCCTGGGAGCAGAATTCTCATATCTGAGTGCAGTTGGAGCGCTCATGTACCTTGCGAATAGCACTAGACCGGACATTGCGTTCGCTGTTAATTTGCTAGCTCGGTACAGTGCAGAACCCACCAAAAGGCATTGTAAAGGGATCAAGGACATCTTCCGTTACCTCCAAGGAAATTGAATTTGGTTGGCTATGCCGATGCTGGGTACTTATCAGACCCGCATACTGGCAAGTCTCAAACCGGCTATGTTTTCCTATGTAGAGGAACAGCAGTTTCTTGAAGTCGTCTAAGCGGACTCGCCTCGACGTCGACAAACCACTCGAAATCATTGTTTTGTATGAAGCATCTCGTGAATGTGCATGGCTCAAGAGAATGGTTCACCACATCCGTAAGTCGTGTGGCTTAAACATTGAGCAAACTCCCACAATCATTTATGAAGATAATGCGACTTGTGTTGCCCAAGCACGATGGGTTATGTGAAGAGCAATCTCACGAAGCATATCAACCCCAAGTTCTTCTATGCTCACGAATTGCATAAGATGAACGAGATCAAGATATTGCATACTAAGTCATGTGAAAATCTTGCAGATTTGTTCACTAAATCACTCCCAAAGATCTACCTTTGAAAGGTGCGTGAAAGGAATTGGGATGATGAGACTTAGAAGTGCAGATTTGGGGAGATATTTCACATACTCCCACATGAATCTCGAGCATGAATTATGAATACCCAACATGAATCTCAAGATTAGCAAATGAAGTTGGGAGAATTGTACTCTTTTTCCTTAGCAAGTTTTTCATGAAGTTTTCTTGTATAAGGTTATAACGAGGCAATTCGTGCAATATAGTAGCGTATGCTATGTACTCTTTCTCCAAGTATTTCTCCCATTCGGGTTTTTCGGAGTTTTAATGAGGCATATGCATCTCATGCAAAGGGCCCAAGGAGAGTGTTGGGAAACCCTCGTGGCCATGGAAAGCCCACGTTAGCCTCTTAGCCAAAACCCTAGGTGGGCTTATAAAAGGAGGAGGGTCCCCATGTACAAGCAATCATAAAGCAATAAAGAATTCCGTCGTTGCTCCCATATACCCGTGTCTCTCTTTCTATTCTCCATTTTAGATCTGCTCTAACCCTGACTATTCGATAATGAGTTCCTTAACAGAGATTACTAGTAACGTTAATATCCCGAGTGTGCGTGTGCGCGCGCGTGTGAAAGAGAGCGCATTTATGGCGGTAGGAAGCATGTCACTGTATTCGGTAGATGCTTTGACAACAGAACTTAAACTCATAGGAAAGAGCCAAGCCCAAGTCAAGATCGCAATTCTGAAGGTGCACATAGGAACAAGCCGCACATGATACAGGACACTTTCACCCCCAATAAAATTTCCCGTTGATCAGCCGATAGGAACACTAACAAATTCATCAATTGGGGAAGCATCCAACCGCTAATTGATCTACGTATCCAGTGCTTAGACGCGCCCAGAAAAACGACAACTTGGCCCGAGTCCAAACCTTTTATAACCCTCTGCAACACCCAGTGACCTGTGAGACTCGTGTTTCTGTCTCCACGACCTACTACTCCCTTGGTTTGACATCTTCCAAAGTCCTTCGAGCCTTAAATTTTATGAAACCTAAAGCACGATACGATCGAAGTCTGATCCATCCCTTTTGTCTAATCGAAAGTGTAGCTTGGAATATGCGATTCTCACCTACTCGACATCGTTACGGGAACGAGTACCTTCAACCTGAGAAGAACAGCTACCTGCGTTTGAATGTGTCGCGAGGGAGACAGGCAACAACGAAAGAGCGATGTACGTACAAAAAGATGCCAGTACAATGCGGAGAGGCTGTTTATTTTTTCCCGGCTGCTTTTAGCAGTAGCAAACTCTGGCGGGTGGACAAATGGATAGTCTACTCAACAAAGGCCATGTCGAACCCGATCAGCTTGGTCTGGTTCAAATGGATAGCCTGTATTGGAAAAGATAAATTGGTCGAGACCTAACGTTTGCCCTGGCTTGAGCTATATTTAGTCACGAACTTCTCTTTTACCCTTATTTGATGAATGGGCAAAGCTTTTGTCATCTCGTTCGAAAAATGACTAGGTTAAACCATTTGATCTTAGATGTACTGTTATCCCAGAAAAAATTTAGCTTATTCACAAACGTCATCTAAACGACGAACTACAATCTTGTTTCTACTTTGCTCTCTCGATCTTTCTGAGGTCAATCAACCTCATACAGACAAATTCGTACCTCCTAACGGGACACACAGAGAACTTGCCCATTGTTCGTGCGATGCAACCTCAACGGCTCTGATCAAGTCGGGCAAGAACTTGGGGCTTTTAGTCAGAGCTTCTCGCGGATCATAGGTCATAACCGTACATATACCTAAAACCAGATTAAAACATCGAAGGGCGCAAGCGTGGAGCAACGCCGCCGATCCGAATCGTGTAGCAAAAAGATTAGCATTCGCCCTCTTCACAAACCACTCCTTTTCTGCCCTTGTTTCAGTGGTGTAATCTTGATAAGGTTGACCCAGTGGTGGTTCAGTACCACTGGCACCGAGAAAAATTCCCCGGCTACAAATTCCATGACGATAACTCTCTCATATATCCCATCCCCTGACCGATCGGCGCACGGCAGCGGCGCCTACTTTTGGCCTCTAGTGGCCGCACGTCCCCCTCGCGCGCCCGACGTCGCGATCCGGCCGACGTCCGGCGCCGGTGCCGGACCGCGGTTCGCGCCGCAGACGCTTAATGCCCCCCGCCTCCTATTGGGCGCTGCCTATCCGCTTTGCCCCCAACCACGCGTGGCGCCGCTCGCGCGCGCGCGACGCCGTGACAACGTACGCACGCGACCGCGATGCAGTGCAAACGCCGCTCGGGCAGGGGATCCAACACGTACGTGGTCTTCCTGCCTTCAATTCAATCAGTCTTGCACGGCTACCCAGCCAGCCACCGAGCGTGACATGTGCCGAATACCCCCGAAGTTACCTCAAATGTGACACGAGTCATTTTATCACAAGGGAAAAAAATACAGCCTAAGTATAGACATTTGCGAGCTCTTTTGCGCTGCACTAAATTCAATATGAACCATTCATTCTTTTCGATTTAATGGATTAGATTAGCTAGTATTTATTTATACTTTCTTTATTAGTATAGTAGTATGAATACTATCAACAAATAGCTAGATCTGATTTCTATTATCCACCATATATTATTATTATAATATACTGTAAAATTTCTGAAATTTGCTTGAGCTATATGTACAAGGAGCAAGTCGACAGTAGGTAAGTTTGCGCCTATCTGGGTTAGGCTCTATCGAAATGGGTAGCCCACACCTTGGGTCCGGGGAGGGTACTCTTATCTTTTGTCTTTTCTTTTCCCTTCTCTTTCACAAGTGAAGATATGTACGTGCACGCAACATGTTTCTTTTCTTTTTCTTTTTTCCCTTTGCCTTTGCCTTGGCTGCGAATGGCGACTAGCCATGGAGTAGTATGTAGCAAGGTTGCCAAACGTAGCCTAGCACTAGCCGTTCGGAGGCGATTCTGGCACTCGTAGTGGCGAAACCTCCGCAATCAACTCTAATCGTTCTACTTATTCGGCTATATATAGGTGAAATTAACGAGAAAGTGAGATCCGGCCTGTGGCTGGATCGTGGAGAGGCTGTTTAAAATCTCAGTCCACCCGTGCTCGAGTCCTTAAACCGATATAGGTGTTCACCTTCTCCTTTAACGAATTGACGGAGCATCTGCTCTTGGTTCACAAAAAATTAAGAGAAAGTGGTATGAACGTACGGTTAGCAACTTGGATGGATTTCGCTTGCGATTCGTCACGCGCGTTGTGTATTACTAGCTTTGGTCCTACGCTGTAAGATATATTAGGTCTTTGATTTGTTTATCGGTTAATTAGTAACCATTTCTTTTTGCTTCGGTTGTGGGAGGCAATTGGGCAGTGGAAGCTTTGGTACATGCCAAGTAGAAGTAGACCCGTAGATAGGGCGACTTTGATGCTTGCACGGCATGAAACAATCAAGGGGGAATAGTTTATTTCATATAGGCTTGACTCGATCTGGTTAGCTAGACAGACCTAACCTAGTCAAAATCAGCTCTTGGACCGCCAACATGTTCAACTTGGACCGGTGACCTCTGCCTCCCATGAGCATGATGCCACGCATGCATTGATTCAACTGTAAACAGCAGTATTTATATATCTCTTTGCTTGTAGTTTTTACAAGTACTAGTGCTAGCTATCGCTGTGTAATATTCGATAAACATGCCAGCGCCAACCCGTGGATACCATAATACAAATCCCATGCTACAGGCATATACGTAGGTTATCGGCGGTGATACTTGCTCACATAATCACTTATATGATTATGAGAATCTGTCACCTCAAATCTTTTACATGTTCAAAGAATCAAAGAGGCAGATCATAGCTATTACCACCTGTGCAAGCACTGTATTCAACGATAACAACACATCCGGACATTGCCATTTTTTTCCAACGAGCACGTTTTGATTCCGTCAAAAGATCCAAACCTACAAAGTTAAAAAGTTGAAATGTCTCGGTTTCGCCGTGCATGCCTCTCTTTTCCGAGTAGAGGCACCAACTTGACTCGGTCGTAATCCTGGCCCTAGCCTTGTCTCGATGGCCATACGCAAGAAAGGAAATTAAGGAAAGGAAAGGTGCATGCAACCAAGCAAGTGATGGAGTCTGATAGGCTGGGAGACCTCTCGTTTCCAAACCGCCTTACCCCCACTGAGCTTTTTGGAAACATGAGCTTTTTTTTTCTAATCTGAAACATGCTTTTTCTGTTTATCCTGAAAGTGATCTCAGTTGGGAGTTGGAACTGCTAGGCCTTGCTCTTTTCATTGACCTCAGCTATTGGCAAAGGAACTTATATGGAACTCCAAGAATTGGATCCTTTCCTTTAGTCCTTGGTGATAATGGAAATATATGTCACTGCAATTTTACTGATATCGTTAAATGCCATGCTGAATGTTTGTCTGGTTAGTCAAGTCATGGGAGATGATGACCCATGGGGCAAAGGGCACTTCTGCGCCAGCTGTTCCACTTACCCATTGTTTAATTCCCCTTTGAACAATCAGCTAACATTGCCACTGCAACGCTCTGCAGTCATATTTCTTGGCAGATTGGCAGACTGCATAATTTTTTTAAAAAAAAATAAGACGATGCCGATGCTTTTACACGACATATTCTTGACACGGAATGCATGAAAATGTTTCGCCCGTTGCATAAACTCACCGTTTTTACAGAATGATATATCATTTACGTACTTTCGTCGACTAAAGAGATCTAAACTTACCTGCGAAGCTGCTTCTTTCTCCTGCGGCTTGCAGGATGAGTGTAGTATTTGTCAAAGATCGTTAACTGACCACTCACCGTGCAGAGCAGAGTTTTATATGCGTGGCAGGTGCATGGTGATATTCCAAATACTAATTTTCTTGGGTCCTTTTGACTCGCCCTCCTGATCAGTTGGGTACATCGAGGAGCGGCAGTGTTTTTATACACATAAAGCCCTTTTTATTTTATCCTTTCTCTCTCTTTCCGGGGTCTCAGAGAATCTTCTCACAAAAGTCTGATTCAGCCTGTTCACACTTCTCCACTGGAGGCCTCCAATGATTACCTGTGCTTAGCTCAGAAAGTGCGAGGGCAGAAATGTCTTCTTTTTATGTTCCTTCCCCCCTTTCTTGAACCCCGTTTTGATTTTCCACAAGGTCCTCCGTCCTATTTATATGTGATCAAAACTACTTCCGAACTTATTTCGAAAAAATCTCTCGGTTCCAGAGTTCTTAATCGGATTTAGATGAGTTACAATACCGGATTGGGACTTGGGAGTGTGTTCAATCAAAAAACTTTATATACCAGCCTTATTAAAAGGTTTAGGATTTTTGTTATGGATCGAATATTAGACTTCGTCTATTACCAAAAGCACAAGAAATCACCACGCGACTCAGGCGCGCAAGATCCTGCTGAATCATATATATCAACATCAAATCAAATCCCTTCCAATTAGGAAGGAGGATATTAGGAAGGTGCAGCCTTATTTCTATTTGTTATAATTAGAGAGGTTTTTCATTCCTTATTTTGCTAGTAGATGTTTCCTTCTTTATTTAGGGATTGCAACCTGTTGCAAATCACCCTGTTTAAACTAGAGAAAATCAATGAAAATGCATGCTTGATTTGTGCCAAAACAAAGCCTGGGCGGAGCTTGCCGAAGAACAAGCCGGTCGCTCTGTTAGCCTTACCAGCCATCCTTCGCGACAGCGCCGTCTAGGCGACCGTGCAAGCCGCCTCCATAGCCACCGTGCAACCTTGCCCCCATCGCCACTACCTCACGATCGGGACCTCGTCCTAGCACTCGCCTATACAACTCATTTCATAACATATTGGTATCGGACTCCGACGATCCTCGGACCATGCCTTCGTCTTCCTTTGCTGATGAGCGGATCGGCCAACTCGAGTCCGTCGTGGAGGAGCTCAGGCAGTCCATCGCCACATTGCTCAAAACGATGATGACAGGCACATTCTTAAAAACCATGAATATGTAACCAATAACCTAACTTAGCAGATCTAACATATTCGAAACCGTTTTTATGCAAAATCAATTAAAAAGGATTAATTGCTATTCATTCATAACACTTTAGCTAATATCTTAATTCTATTAATCTAAATAATTTTAGCATCTAGAATTCAAAATTATAAATACAAAATTACATAATTTTAGCCTCTTGAATTCGTAAAACAAGAATAGATAATCTATAAAGAAAATCGTGCATCGCTCAACTTGAAATCTATTATTGATATGAATGCTTAATCAACTGGAACATGAGAATATGGAATCATTCTATCCAAACCCTAAAATATTCCTGTTTTCTTCAGTGAGTCTTTATTTGGTTTTCGGTCTATTTTCTTTTTGCTCTTATTGAAGTTTGTTATTTGCTATATTTCCATTGAACGACGTGTAGAATCCGACGTCACTACCTCCATCGTCGCCACCGTCAGCTGCGACCGCGACTTCGTCATAAACAACAAATAAGCAAGGCAAGCACCCCCTTTGATCATATTGATCCCAGTATTTAATCTTCATTTTATCAAATTGTTTCATGCATACGCTTATATTCTGTAAATTCGCTATTTTGTGGTACTGGTAGATATACCTGTTGTCTCATAAAACTTCCTTGATAAATATGGACATGTGAACCTTGATAACCATAGATTAAGGATATACATTACTTCATGTCAACAAGGGTATATGCGATTACATATTTATCCATGCTTTAGAACCAACGATGTGAATGATCAGATCAAAATTGTTTCTTGAGAAATGAAAAATGTTGGATATGACACTGTTGATTACTGGTACTTTGATTAAAAATCCAAAATCTATGATTTTGACGCGGGCGATTATTGGCAATAGCCGGTTGTGCAAAGGGAAATGCACGTAGTGTAGGGTGAAGTATCGCTTGGGTCAGCTTAAGGACCGAGCAATGGGACGCTATTGATCCAAGAAAACCGTACAACCACAAGTGTTGGTATGGGACAACCTTAAACCAATCAAGTTATCTAGTCTAACTTTGAATTTATGGAAGGCGGGAGATAGCACACGCATTCCTTTCAAAGTCTGCTTGTAAGAGTTTCTACTTATCAATGCAACGGTGTACGCCTTGCTATGAGAAGAAACTTTGTGTGGGTACGGTGTGAATGGATCTAGGTCTTGGGTGCGTGTTTCTACTTTCATATCGAGCGCTTAACGTCCCGGGCTGGTGCAAAGTTAACCTAGGTAATGTAAAGGTTTTCGTCATGAACATTCTGGCCACATCGCCAAAGGTACGTGAAACATGCGGCAAAAAGAAAAGGTCATGACTTGTGGGTAAAGTTGTACACCTCTGTAGAGTGTAAATCTAATCGATTAGCCGTGTCCACGGTCAAGGACAGTTGGTGAAATCATTCCAATGTTAGATGTTTGGTATTTTCTGAAAATGGGTTTTGCTTTGAAACTTGTTTAGCAATTGTCACTTTATATCAAAGGATCGATATTGTTGGACTTCATGATTGGATTATTCATTGCTCGCGAAGGACTGTGAGTATTACTTATGCTTTACTTATTTCTTATCAGTTAAACTTGCTCTTACAAATTCCGTTTGCAAATGACAACTTGATTTACAAATTCAATATTGTTTTATGCAAATTAACCGTAGAAGCCTTTCCTTTGAAATGGCCTGCATATATTATAGATTTTGCTAAAGTCTTGTGGAGTATGTAAAGTACTCACCCTTTATTATTATGTTGTTTTAGGTGAAAAAGTTAGCGAAGCTTCGAAGATATCTTTCCGTCGCAGGTTGAGGGAATTTCGATAAAGCAATCTTTCTAGGGATTATGCCTTGTCAGTTGCCTGAGGGTCGAATGGGCACACTAGAAGACTTTGCTTCTTCTGCCGCTATATAAATACTCTGAGTTGTAAGATTTCTTTGTATAATAGCTTTCGCTTTAATAATATGATGTATGGTTGTGGTTCTAATTGTTGAACATGTGCGTACTAGCTACTGATCATGGGACTAGTACATAATGCATATAGATTCTTATTTTTGCATTTATGCGAAAATGGAGGTCGTTACACAAGTGCACATTTGCACAACAAACTGTGCACTACTTGGGGCACATCCTCTCGGTGGCAGGCGTTGCAGCGGACCCCGATAAACTCGCAGCGTCTCATCGGTTCGTGAACCCACACATGGTTATCAGTTATTGTTAGGGAGACATCCTCCAGGCACAATCGTCAGACGGTTATTGTCAGATATCGAGATTGGATATGGAGAAACGATGAAGGGAATGCTCAATTACTTATTAGGTGTGGTTATATCAGATAGACAAGAGTGCATGTTTCCTTTTAATCTACCGTAAACAGTTAATTGTGGTGTACATATTACCTAGTTGAAAACGTAGAGTCCACATGTCCGGTTATAGATCCCTCTAACTAGTGGTTGGAATATATTCAGATTAGGTTGAGTATATTTTTCCCGACCAGGGCTACTCGTGAAATAACTCAAGATTTAATTAAGCCAAAAAAATTATTAAGCAACTTATCAAGCAAATAATCTGTAATTTGCTTAATAACCAATGTTATGCATAGGCCAACCATAATGACCAACATACCCTCATAGTAACCAGTAAAAGGCCCAAGGGTAGAAAGATAAAGAGGAACCACAGTAAAAAAGAGGATAAGGGCAAGCACAACCCACTGCATCCCCCCTTTCTTCAGCATAACCTAGAGCCAACTGGGAACTAGGAGGAGGAGACCAAGAAGGAGCCAAGGAGAGGAAGAAGCAAGGAGGCCTCAAGCAAACCACTAGGGAAGCCATCAAGAGGAGCAAGGCCACCACCAGAGCAAGCTCCCAAGAGACCAAAACCCCAGGAGCAAAACCACCAGAGCACCACAAGCCCAACCAAGTTCAAGTAAAGAACAACCGGATCACCTATCAACCACCAAGAACCAGGGGACTCGAGCTCAAGGTCACCACCAGCATCAACATCACCATATTCACATCACTATCAGAACCATCTCCATCCCCATTTCCATTTACCATCCGGGTAATCCCTCCCCTTTCTTAGTTCAGCAGCAAGACATACTCATAGCTAAGATCTAGAGCAGACAATAGAGAGAGTAGAGGTATTAGGGGTCTCAATGAGAATGTTCACCCTAGGGGCTCAATAGCTCATGCCCAGTGAGGCCTAACGCTCCCTGACGCACTAGGAGTCACTGTGTATCGTCACCATGCCTCCTAAACCTAGAACTCACCTCCCAAATCATCATCAACCCGTAGATCCACTTCAAATAGGAAAAATATCAGCTAACACAAATTAAACACAACTCATTACAGTAAGGAAAAGAGAGGAAATTAAGGGGGTAGAGGGAGTAGAGATGACTCGGTTAAGTGCCAGGCAACAGCAGCGCAAAGGCACTCCGGAGCGGGCCGGTGCCATAGGAAGGTCGAGCCAAGAGGGAGGAGAACAAGGCAATTGGGGTCGGCCCGAGCATGGCAGGGCAAGGGTCCGGGGAGCGCAACTGGGCCAACGCGGCCAAAGGCTGGGCGGACGCGGCCCTTGCTCGTGGCACGGTGGGGTCCGACTTGGGGCGTGGCAGGTAGGGGAAGAGAGGAGGAGGGCCAGACCGACAGTGGGGCAAGAGCAGGACCGACGACAAGGTCGATGGCGGGAGGAGCTAGATGGAGGCAATTGGGAGAGGGGAGGAAGAAGGTGAAACAGAGAGAGAGCCAGGGGGTGATTGGTCGAAGAACAGAAAAGAGGGAGGAGGAAAGGGAAAGAGAAAAAGGAGAAAAGGGAAGATAGAAAGAAAGGAAAAGAAAGGAAAAGAAAAGAAGAGGAAGGGAAGGAAAAGAAAACGAGGGGGAGTAGAAAATATTTTGCAACAGTCGCGAACCGCAATAATTCAAATAAGAGTCTACCATAAAATTTGAGAAACTAGAAATATAGCAAATCACCGCTGTTAATTAGATAAGGAATTGCATGAATTTAGTAGCTACCTTAATAGCTAAAAATGGAAAACAATGATGTTACTAAATTGAATTTTACATTCAGGAATCTTGATAAGTTGCACAAAATTAAGCGGCACTAAAATTAAAATAAAGACAGTGAGACCACCTTTATTTAAAATATGCCATATTAAAATGTAGCAAATTCATAAATTTTAATTTGTAGCGAGCAATCTATCTGCACTAATTTCAACCCGTTAAGAGAAGGTTGGACGCTATAAACACGCCATAGTCTAATTGCTCCATAGAATTTTAATTCTACATAATTTCAGGACTTGAGTTAAATCAGCAGGAGGTCAGCTATATCAAGCTTGCGAGGACGATTATATTTACTAGAATCCAGGCAAGCTTCTTTTGATCATATTTATTAAATTGCTTTTAATGTTTTAATATATATGTGATATCATTAATACATGGGAAAAGTATCTTCTAGAGGAAAATCTAAATCGGTTGCAGTTGGTAAAATGGCATGGAGTTGAATTATTGAAATGGTATGATTATGCGTATGTTGAATTGGCTCATCCAACGAATGGAGCCGGTGGCGTATTTCTATGTATGGTGGGTAGAGGGCGCTGATGAGGAGAATAGCGGGTGGTCCTCTACATAGGCTAAAATATAAGGACAAAAACTACACTCGGGCAATGAGCCGTATTTCTAGTATCAACCATAGTGAGTGAAATCGTTCAGAAAAGGATATCCTATGAAGGTGTTATGATCTCCACATTGGGAAATACGTAGATAACTAGGAGTGTGAAGCAGGGTATGCCAGGAGTCCCAGTGATGGACACAAAAATCAGCTGTGGTTGATCGGCGCTATATTTAAAGCCTATGTTGAGTATCAGTGTTGCTGCAGTAGCATGGTAAAACCGGTTGAAGCATCTAGGCCCCTAATTCATTTTGGTTTTGATAATTAATGACAATTGTGATTAAAGGACTAACATGTTTCTTTGAGATTATGAAAAATAGATTGGTCCTAGACATGGCACGCAATGAAGCTTGGAAATGAAGTTCAAAGAAGATCAATGCATCAAGCTCAACTGCCAAGGTATAAAAATTAAGGACCTTTTTCATAGCTTTTACCGATCTTGTTGTTTTAGAGAAAATATCGGGTTGCTAGATTAAGTGCCGTACTATTAAGAGGGATCTTGGCTAGTAGCTTTATATAGATCATGTCTAATGGCTCAAATCATGCTCATTAAAGTCTTAGATGTTTGTTCATTGAGTCATTTTGAAAAATCTGAGAATTTGTCAGCATGGTTGGTGCTATCGACCATGTGAGAGTGGTGCTACCACTAGGTCGGTAGCACCGGGTATGAGGCTGGTGTGATTTTTGCATAAGACTATTTTTTGGGTGTTCAACACGGTCGGTAATACCGCCTATGTAGGAGCAGGTGCGTTAGTACCGACTCCAAAGAGTGGTACGTTTTTAACATAGAAGGCCATTTTTGGCTATTTTCCACTGGCCGATGCTACCGTCCATGTGGGAGCGATACTATCGCAGGTGTGGTAGTACCGGCCCAAGGGGTGGTGCAATTTTTCCAGAGAAGCAACAAAATTGGCACTCCTGAAAAATATGAGGCCAACGCTACCGGTCCTAGTTGGGCGGTAGCACCTGCTCTCTGTAGCAATAGCTACTTACAGTGCATTTAATGCACTGTTCCGACCGTTGAGTTGGGGTCCGGTGCCAGGTGGGGTCAAAGTACAGGAGATGGGTCCCACTGGTCAATGAAGGAAAAGGAAACCGACTTCACCATTTCAGAACAGATCAAAGTCTTCTCATTCAATGAGTGGTCATTTCAGTTTGAAACTTGTTGGTGATTTTTGACTGAGTTCCTGAGATTAGGTTTGTTATCCAGTAAAATTTTCAAGTTAAAATCTTGCGTGCAAAAATTCCAGTAATTATGACAAGCTAAACTATTCATTTTATCTTTTCCTGTTTTTAATTTATTTGGGTACTGAAAATGTGCGTAAATTTTTGATAATTTTCTGAAGGTTATGGTCAAAGTATTCTACTGTAAAAATTTCAGGTTAATATACTTTTATATTTATTTTATAGCAATTCTGAAATTGGAATATTGAAATTTCTGGGTTTTCAGTTTTGGAATTTTTAAAAGAATCACATGTGACTATTTATTTTTATATTTTTAGTGGTGATTGAAATGTCTCTGGAGAAGACATGGTAAAAATTTCAGCTCAAGATAAGGTCTATGAAATTTTATTTTAATCTGACAAGCTACTATTATTAGTCAAAACTCTATTAATTCACCTTTCATTCCATGAATAAATGGGTTAATATGCCTTTTTTTAATGCTGCAGTAGTGTTCGAGAGGTTTGCCTATTTTAAAATATAATTATTGTAGTTTTTTTTGTTATATGATTGTGCATTTTAAAGATTGGTAAATAGAGATTCAACCAAATGGAAATGATTTTCTTAAAGACCAAAATTCCAAGAAATTCAGAAAAGGTGAAAATTCAAAATAATATCATTCTTCAAATTCATTTTCATAGTTTATTCATTTTGGAAGAAAGGGTTTTAATATTGTAGTTGTCCTTTTCTTAAGATCAGAATTCTAGAAAATGAGAAAAAGATGATATTTTAAATTAAAATCTTGATTCTAATTAAAAAATTCAATTCCATTTTTATTTTTTAATTTTGTTTTTCCCATTTTGGAATTTTTCGGGATGTTACAGTACACTTGATGACCAATAATTCCATGATGCATTAGCAGCATGACACAAAATGTACGGAACCTCAATGAAAGAACTTCCTCCAAATGATAAACATTCGGAAACTATTGTGCAAGCAGTAGTGTTACTGTCGCCTTATATATCATGTAGTACTTCAGGAATAGCTACTGCTGATCATAGACCCTGTTTATGATGGCTTCCCAACTAGTTGTAGATAGGTAGAAGCCGGAAGCCTGTAGTCATCCATAATATGGAGAAGCCGAAAGTCGGCCTGAGTGGCTTTCCAAGAGTTTTAAGAAATTTATCCACATCATACCAACTATAAATACCCAAAACCCCTCCCATATCATCCCCGTTCCCCACTCGCACGGCCCGCATCTAGCCATCTCTACTCAGGTCTCCACTCAATGCCACGTCTCCACCCGATGATGCCACCATCGTTCTCTGCCAAGACCACCTCCCTACGCATCTGACGACGCCACCACCCCCATGTTCCACCCTTTTCGCCGCCACCCGTCGGTACCGTCCTCCATCCACATTTTCTCGCCAGGCCTCCCTTGTCCCCATCGACTGCTTTGCACCTAGACCCCCCTCGGTTGGCTTCCCTCTGGCTACTTTGCACCACCTCCCTACGCAGAAGTAATCCTCCATCTCCTCTCTCAGTCAATTTCATATCTAAGCAAAGTTTCTTTTTTCTCATGTCCATTACATGCTACCAAGAAGAATATAGTAATGTAGAACTAGTTGAACTATATATCAATTTGGTTATGTTAAGATCTGAGTTGTGATTAGTAGAAAATATTATTGGCCTCAGATCTCGATTGATTTAGTTTTTTCATTATGTATTTGCGTGTTCAATTACCATTTAATTTTAGGATATACACCTCTAACTGATATAGGAGTCATCATATCCGAAAATTTATTGAGTTGCAGTACAAATTGGGATTTGATGTGCTTATGAAATTTGGTTATTGCAATTTGATATAATGTTAAACAATATAGGTGTGTTTTGATGTATTCCTATCTTGTGCATTCAGGGTACCTAAACCGCGGAGGCTATCTACTTACGTACCAGAATCAAAGCTACTATATAATTGAATTCCATAATGGTGGTAGACCAGTTGAAGTGAAAGAGAAATTCAAAAAGAGAAAATCAATTATTATCACTCTTCCATTCAGAATATCATTCCGCGTACATTTGTTATTTGGAAGATGAAGTGGTGTATTGTTTTAATTTTCCAATTTACTAAGGTTTTAAACCACGATTTTCGTGGCTTCGCGGCAAGGTTCCAAAAAAAGCTATAGCAACTATCGCAAGCTATCAAGCTATCATTCATCGCATTTTCAGTATTAAAATATTTTTAAAAATTAAATATGTATATAATATAAGTCGCCTTCAAACAAATAGTAAAACCTTGGTACTTTAGAAGGTATTAATAATTTTATAATAAGAATATGAGTCAAGTCCGAAATTAACAAACATGTTAATAGATGTCAAAGACCATTAATGATAATTATATCATAATGTTCTTAACAACATGTACTTAATCACTAACAAATATAAATGCTAGATTACCGAAAAGGGTGAGATGAGGTATTTTACTAGGTTTTCTCATAGTTTAGCCTTATAAGAGATGCATTTGGCCCTTCTAGTAATGTTGGATTTCAAAATAGGCACAATGCTTTGGCCAATAGGTAACTATGTAGGATAGCGGAGATATCGCTAGTTACAAGCTACGGTATGTAGCGGAACTATCGCTAGCTATAGCGTTTATAGCTAATATAGTAGAACATTAGCCCATAGCTTCGCATTTGGTTCCCAAAATAGCTATAGCTAGCTATTTACCATGAAGACAAGCAAAATAAATTATCGTCGCAATGACTGCTTTGCATAATTTAATTCTAGACGATGCTTTGCTTGATATAGATTTTGCAAGTGTAGAGGGATAGATATTATCATGGGAATATGTCGAACAAGTCTAGTGCAAATGATTTTGTGACTACTAGTGATGATATTGACATGACTGACATGAGTGATGCTATTACAGCTGCTTTGGTGGCACGACGATATATGAAACTATGTTGTTTAGATCATTTAATACAAACAGATAGGTGTTGGATCAAAGCAAGGACAACACATATAACATTTTGTTGTTTAGATCATTTAATATTAGGGATTGAGAGCTCCTCCTTAAATTGTGTCCCCAATTGTGCCCATGCATGCAGATGTTGGATCACCACACATATTCAAAAACAAAATGCGGCAGTCATTCTCTATAATCGTGATTAATTAATGCATGCACAATTAATAGAGACAACATTAGAGTCTTTAGTATAATTACTTCTATCTCTAGCAATTATTATGAATGTACTAATGTTTAGATTTATATTTGTATGTCACATACTAAAATTAATTAAATAAAATCCACTTATATGTTCTTCAAACAACGTCAAATAAACCATCGTTTGACTCGGTGGCATTTTAGACATTTTATAACTGAGAATAGCCAGCAGCCTACCTAAAAATTAGGTTGCCAAATACTAAACCTTTTAGCCCAATCATATAGCTGAAGAGCTGTGCAATATAATCAAAAGCTGCTTTAAAAAAAACTGTAATTATACCAAACAAGACTAGAGTCATATATGGTGTAAGTTAGGCGATGACGTTGGTGGTTCCGTTCACGTTTAGACCCTGTACTACGCAGCACATAAATGTCCCCTTGTAAGGTCCTTCTCTCCCTCCCTGCCATCGACCCAGGCACCCACCATGCACGGCCGGGACTTACCGTACCGGTGTCGGGTCGTCGTCAAAAGAGATGGACTGCGGAGGTATCAAGTTTGCCGTCGCCAGGGCAGGGCCCTAAGGAACCCTCTGCAATCCCACCTGCTCTGTACCTACCAACCACTCGATCGCGAGCCTAGCACTGGCCGGTCAAGCTCGGGGCCAGGTCCCGGCAAAACTGTGAGAACCTGTCTCACACGGAGAATGTGCAGCAGCCAGCTAGCTAGCTGTCTAGCTAGCACCGTACTTGGGCTAGCGCTACGCCACGCATGTCCTGTCCGCTCGTCCGGCCGGGCTCCCACCGTGCCGGCACGCACCCGCACGCAGGCAGGCGCGCAGAATAAATAAAACCTGCGCGAAAACGCGTTCCGGCACGGGGATTCATGCGCGTGCGCACAACACAATGGCAGGCGCGTCGCATGTGCGGGCCACGGGCACATGCAGCGGCATGCAAAAATTTTCGGATAACCACCGAACTTGCATTTTTTTTCAAATTTGTTCTATGTCCAAAGAAAATTATAAATTTGATCTCTTCTCGATTGCAGTAAGCATCTACCGTGCTCTCATACCCTACAATGGTCTCCTACTGCGAAAAGTGTACCTGTCGTGCTCCTGCACCACAACTTTACTACGGTCCTGTACCTGTTGCAGGTGACATGTGTTATCACCGGATTCTTTCACGGTAAAAAAAATATTAAATTTGTAATTTTGTTTGAATGAGAATCAAAGTTAAAAAAAATTAGATCAGAAAAAAAAAACAAAAACTCATTTGTTCGAACATGTCAATCCTTTGTATCTTCTTGGTCAGTGCAAAGTTAGAGAGAGAAGCGGGGTGGGGGGTGGGAGGGGGGGTTGAGAGAAAAGATGTCTTTCTGCCTGTCCCGCCTCTGGGTTGGTGCCCGCCCGCGTAATTCCTGGTGGCGTCCATCATTCTGTTCGTTTTGCATCGTTTTTTTGGGCTTTGTAAAAGGATATCTCGTCGAACCGTCGGATCAGCACGGTTTTTGGGGTGCATTGCCATTGTCAGGATTCGGGAGTAGAGTTTTTTTCTTTTCGCTGGTGGTTATGGGCGAGGCGATTGGGTACGCTGATCGAAACGAGTATGAAGTCAAACACCCCAGTATTTTACTTACTTCAAGCCGGACTTGTGCCGTTTTGTTTAGTGTCGTCCTTCTAGCTAGGGTGTTTATCAGAGAAGAATCTTTCGCTTCGCAGTCGTGTGCAGGAAGGTTGGTGTTTTGAAGGGGATTGATGGCTTGACGCTGCTTTGCTAGTCAAATTGCTGGCAGCATGGTGACCATTTTTCGTCTTGCTTTCCGTGCAGCTGTAAGTGTTTCGTGTGGTTTTCTCTGCTGGTACTGGTACATATCCATTATCCAGCGTGTTCTTGAGATTGACGTCAGCTCACAGACAAGAAAAATACAATGGATGTCTGCACTTCCTCTCTAGTGAGGCTTGCGTAGCTAAAATCTTTTGTAAGAAACAGAGGATTCAATTCGTGTATTTGAAGTAGGCCATATTTCCTTGCTGTTGTAATCTACGACCCTAAGTCCTACAACTCCTAAGAATGTTGAGCGATCATGAATGACGGGTCCAAATTCCGGTGGATGGATTGGCGATGTCAAGGGAGGAACAACAGGAAAAAAAAAAGGAACAACAGTGACAGAAGCTTTATTGGTCTGGGGCCCATATCTTAGTTAACCAGTCCAAACTATTCTGTTTCATTAAGCATACGCCAAGCGGTCATCTCATAGGCTGGCACTCTTCCGGTCATAACTCTTAAGGTTCCATGGATTGGCATGGTATATATTTGGGCCGGGCTTACTCACCTATTCTTTTTCTTAAAGAACAACTTACTCACAGACCATATCTATGTACGTAGTAGAATGCCGCAGCCCTTCTTGTCATATCAGCATTGTGTGTAATCAGCCCAAACTAGTTGACCCAAAAAGCTAAGAACAAGTGATGGGCCCCTCTGAAAAAATGGCTATTTCTAAAAGAAAAGTATCAAGTTTCATGCCCGATCAAATAATCCAAAAGTTTAAACCGATAACGTCTAGACCCCTCTAGATCACTATTATTATTTTTCTAATATTGCGTTAGTCCAGTATTTAACTTAAGACCTCTTAGCACTGATATTATATTAAATACTATACACCAATCATTTCACCCAAAACTTAGGCCAACGAGAAAAGATGAACATTATACTTAAAAAAATGATGGGAAGGATGTGCACATAAATTGCAAAGGAACGGAGCACTAAAGTTGACGGGAACAGAGTCGTCAAGGAAACCAGAGCGCGCGTATGTAAGAGCATACTAGGCAGAGCCACGCGTGATGCTGCGCCGCGTGAAAAAACATCGTTTGGGGCTATTTTTTTTGTAAAAGACATATTTTTTTGGTTTTTTTGTTGGTGCTTTTTTGAAAAAAAAAACTGGCTGGCTAGGAGCCATCAGCGAATTTGCGTAGGTTTTTTTTTTGCAAAAATCATAATTTCGGTTTTCTCGGTGGGTTTCTTTAAAAATTGGCTGGCTAGGAACCATTGACGAATTAGCGTAATTATGGGTCCTTTTTGCAAATAACTGGTGGAAAGATCTGTCCGCGATTTTGAAAATTCGAAGGACTTTTTCACAAAAAAACCGTTGAAGCCTGGCTTTGCACCAATTCCAGGCGCTATAAGGGTAAGTATATTATTATATATATCATACCTCTATTATTGTTGGAAGAATCCTTGGCCTGGGAGCATTTTGAGCCGACTCGAACCGCGGGCTGAGCCGATTCGCCGAATCTCTCTAGAAAAAAAATGTAATTACGTTTAGGTCATTCTGACCATTTTTTGCGAAAAGGAGGGCATCAGATAAATAAAAAAAGTTTAATTACGTTTAGATCATTTTTGTCGCTTTCTACGAAAAGGACCTTTCGTTTACGTGAAATCGCGGATCCTTCGTGAGAGGACCCCGAATAAATGCGAAAAAAACGCAATTACGTTTATATCATTTCAATCGTCTCGCCGATTTCTCGATTTGCTCGCGTGGAGAGCGACAGTTGCGACGTCGTGGTCACTTATCTAGTATTATTCGACAGATAGAAAGTTTAGGCTTCTGCTAGATAGACAGATGCATACTGCTGCTCATTGCATGCAACTACGTTGATTTCGCTTTCATCAGCTGGTGGCACGGCCAGGAATCTCCTTGTTCCGCCAGCCAGGAACTCTGGTACTACTAGCTAGCTACATCAGGAGCGAATCTAGAAGAAAAATTTATCAGAGCCGCCAAAATCATTACGAATTCGTAACACTACCTTCTAACTTGTAATAAGATGATCATATACTTATATACTAAAGTAACCATATGTGTTAGAGTGAAGAAGTCGCTTGATCTCGGCCTGTACAATGTAGATCCGCCCTGGGCTACATATACGATGCTGCCAGTTGAGATCGCACTGAAAACACTGTGCTAGCTGTATGAGTTCTCTGAAAGGCACATATGCTGTTCGTCCGCCGTGCTGCTCTCCTGTGCATAAATCTCTCGGCACTTGATGCGCCACGAGTCACAAATTTCCGTTTCCAGTAGCTGGCATGTTGGAACGTTACCGCAGCCTCTAGCCAGACAGGGACGACCAGACGAACGTTACACGAACGTCTGGTTTGATCCGATTCTGAGATTATATTCGATGTTTGAATTGCACGACTGCTGCACCACAAGATTCGCGTCTCGCGTTCAAATGATTTGCAAACTGCTAGTAGTTGGCATGTCTGATTCCAGAGGCCTTTACTCCTACCTGGCTGCTGAAGGCAACTACAAACTAATTGGAGCAGCTGTTAGCGGTTTCCTTACACCCCAAGTCTCTTCTCCTCAGCATCCAAATGTGAGACAAGTAAACAAGCTCTGGAACTTAAAAAAGTCTCTCTTACGGCAGGCAAACACACGAGGTGCTATTTGCTTCTCAGTCCTGATAGATGTGACATACACCGAATAAGTTTTGAGTAAATTTGTGGCCTCCTGCTAAGTCACCTGACAGGAAAATGAGCTTGGTCGTGATCAACAAGTAATGATTGGAAATGCAACTAGCAGACGCCGGCTTACTAGGGTAATTGCCTAAGCCGTTTAGGGCCTCCTTTTTTTTAACAAAAAACTGCAAAGCTTAGTTGGATGTTAGCATATGTCTTACTTTGTTTTATTACTTGATTCTCTAAATCATCGTCGCATTAGACGCCCGGCCGTACCAAACATTTTGTGGCCCTGTGTGCTAAAACTGAAACAGCTTTACAGATGGACTGCAAATGTGTCTTCTCAAGGATAAAGTACTCTATTTTAGTTTCTTTGCCTTAAAATTAGTTCTAAAACATAATTTATGCACACCAAGAGTTGCAAGTCTTTTGAAGATACAAATAAATTGGCATAAGAAGGTTTCTCACAAATCGAGTGAAAAAGGGAACTTACGAACGCGATATATATATACAAGTTTAGACAAAATTGAGGTAAATCGATGGATGTATGCATTGAGATGGCAAAGCTATAAGCCAAATAACTGAAACAAAGAAAGAATAATTATGAATATATATTAGCCTCATATGGAACACATGATTTTTTTTTCCAAATACTGTAGGAAACGAAGTGTTTCATGTAAATTTTTTATAAAATTTTTGTGAAATACCTGCATTCAAATCATGCCCTCAGAATCCATTTTTTTTTCTTTTAGGCACCGTTTGGAATGGAAGAAATTCACAAGAATTTGGAGCAATTGTACTAAAATCTATAAATTCTTGTGTTCTAAACATAGCCTCGCAAAAAATCCTACAAAGGAAGACAAATTAGACTAGAACATTAAGGTCCAAGGTCCGTTTGAAACATGGAAATTTCTTGCATATAAATATTGTTAAGAAACTTAGCCCCAAATTTTTTTAAAGCCCAATCTAATTTGGGGGCCCTGTGCGAGTGCTCATCTTGCATACCCTCATGTACAGTCATGTGCAACGGTTAGGAGACACATAATTTATCTAAGGATGCTAGATGCCAACGAAAAAGAGAAAATTGAGTATTTGTCACTGAAAAGGTTGGCCTTCTAGCATGTGCCACTCCAAGGGTAGCTAGGGGGTGGCACAAGACCGGGTTCATTTCAATTTCTCTATGGCTATGGGTATGACCTGGGAAGCCTAAGCCCAATGACCCTATACACATGTAGTGATATACATGGTTTAACCCTATCGTTTTTCATTCTAGATCCACCATTGTCCCCGACTACCTACACCGCTCTCCCTTACTCTCGCAAACACTCCCATTCTGGTTCTAACCCGTTGCCATCGTCTCCCTCCTTGCTCTCCTCCTTCCCCACCCCCACCCTTCCGTCTCTTTCTACTTTCACCTCTCCGACAGCCGTATCCTCACACTCCACCCAGACCCCAATTTCTTCGTTGTCACCTCCTGCCCCGTCGCCTCCTCCGGGCACCACTCTATCCCCCTACTTCCAGCCTCTCCTCCGAATCTTTCTCCTTCCGTCATCTCCTGCCCTCCCTCTCCTCCCACGGCCTCCTCGCTGCCGCCATCACCGTCCTCTCCTAGCAAAGTTCTCGCTCCCATTGGCCACCCCCCTCACACGCCAACCCTCTCCAAGTGATCATGAACTGCGATGTCTTCCACAAAAGAAATGGTGGTGGACAAGATGCTTGCCTTGGCTGGTGAGATAGGTGTAGCAGGAAGGAGAGTGGCAAAATGGCCACAGCGTCGCAGTATGAATGATACAACCTTTGGCAAATGCAATATTGCCAACCCTTGCAAAGGCAAATACTTGATTTTCTAAAAAAAACTAAGGATTCCATTTATCAGTTAGTTAATCTCTCCTAAAAACTAGTCATTGTGCTATGATATGCTAGAATATTAAGGACCAACGTTAAAGTATGAGTAGATTATGTAACTTTTCGACATTGCTTATTTTCGGTGAATTGGTCGTGAATGAAACTTAATATGTATCAAAGCCAAAGGTTCTTTAAGCACATACCTAACTAGTATTTTTTTTAGATACCATCTTTTTATTACTTTTACGTAATTAATACACCCAAATAAAATTACAAAAATAGTTAGCCTCTGTAGCCATATGAAATAGTGACACAACCTCAATCGATAAACAAATAGACAACGACGTACCACGTAGGCATCTGTTGCTATTCTATTTGGCGACGGGGTGCATGTCACCAAATGGTGATATTGCCCTCTGTTTAAATTGGAATAAATTTGTCCCCTTCTAAATAAATGTGCAAAAATGGTCCCCTCTCCGATCGTGGAAGGCACGGTAGGTGACATGTGTCTCTTGCCGCGCCTATGTACCGTGTTTGTTGTACAAATATAGGGAGGCTAAGTGGTGTTTTTAATTTGAACAAACAATTTGAAGCCCTATGTGACACTTCATAATGAATGTGTGAATTAGATGGCTCGTGGGGTTTGGTGAGGTGCCTATATCTGCCTCGCTACTCCAATGGTACAAATGAAAATATTGAGAACCATCAACCCGAACTATAGCTAAGATACACGTGCACCTTTTAGAATGAAAAACACTTGAAGAATGAAAAAGAAGTCAGGCTTGCAGTCATACATCCTATGTGTTAGGGTCCATCAGTGCATTTCCCTTGGAGAGCCAGATGTGGCGGACCAAGTTTTCCAATTACTCCCGTACCAATCCACCCAAAACTTGTCTTTTGGATCCAACTTAGGGTTGTCCTGGTCCTACATAACCTCACCTTAAGCAACAGCATCGGGGACCATAGGCACTCCCTTGTCTTCTTTACTCTCGGCCTTTGCCTTGTCCTTCGGGGTGTAAGGTTTTCAACAGGTGAAGGTCTCGTACATTTTAGGTAGTTCAGCTTGTATTTTTGCTCGATGAATGTCCTGTCGTACTTCTCGAGCCTGTCAATCCCCTGGAACAAGTAGAATTCCTACGTAGACTAGGAATATTCACAAATGATGTTAGGGATGCGTTAAAATGCAACATGCAACGCAAAATATCAACAAGCGACAATCACTTACGTGGATATCCTAGCATGTGTAGTATGTCCGGGCGGCAATGTCTGGATGTGTGAACTGAATGATCTAAGTGGGATCACCGCTGTCGCACGGGGGTACGGTAACTCTAGTAGTACAGTTGCATACTTGCAAGAACTATCATGGTAGGTTCCCGCCTTCTTGGTAACTCACTTGCACTTACGAAACATCTCATAATAGTCCAACATCACCAACACCAATGGAGTTACCTCGTATACCTCTCTTCTCTTCCCTCGCGTTAGAAATAAGGTTGAGTGTGTTGTGGCAAGGTTTCAAATTTCGTTTTCGGTTCACATCTTGGAGGTTGGCGAAATCTCAAAATTTCGGACGAAACCCAATCAAAATTCAAAAAGAAAATTTGAAATACATAATTTTTTAACCGAAATTCAGCCAAAATCACCAAAATTTTGCTAACAAATACCGAAATCGCGTAGAAATTCAATCGAGCCAAAATTTGTTGAAACAATGTTAAAAATTTTCGTGGATGGTCCAGACACATTAATAATATTCCCATAAAAAATTTAGATGATGATCAAGCTTGAGGAATTTTTAAAACTTCTAACAGTGCTACTGTCCTGAAAAAAGGCTGACCAACAAAATTTCAACCGAATGAAAAATGGTGCAAACCACGTTAGAACATTTTGAAAACTTTTATGGATGGTCTTAACGCATAAATAATATAAAATTTTAAGATGATGATCAAGCCTGAGCAAGTTTAAAAATTAGAACAGTGCTACTGAAGACTAACCGACAAATTTCAACTGAATGTAAAATGCTTTAAACCACATTAGAAATTTTTGAAAATTTTTGAAATTTTTTGGATGGTCCTGAAATGTCACTAATGTTTCCATAAAATTTTAATATGATGATCAAGCCTGAGGAAGTTTAAAAAATTAATGACAGTGCTATTGTCCTGATAAAAACCTAATGATCAATAGATAGATTTGATTAAGTAACCAAAAAAGGTTAGAATTTTTGAAACTTTTAGAAAAGGGTTTTAATGAAATTATTAAGCTCTCATAAAAACCTTGGATCATGATCACACTCCAGTAAATTTATAAAACTCTTACAATCTTACTGTACCATTTGTGTTCCTTGTGTTTTTTATTTTTGAAAGATAACAAATGAAGTTCAATGCATCGATAGATTTGATTGAGCAAAAGAAAATTTTAATTTTTTTTTAAAAAATTATAATAGTGTTATGAGGCAATTATTAAGCTCTCATAAAAAATTTGGATCATGATCACACTCGAGAAAATTTATAAAATTCTGACAATGTTACTGTCTCAGTTATGTTTATTCTGTTTTTGATTTTTTAAAGACAACAAATAAGTTAAATTCTTTTGAAAAATGTTATGCATGAGACTACACTGCTAAAGATAGTACCATAAATATTTTAGAGCATGATCAAGCTTGTACGATTTAAAAAAAATCTGACAGTGTTTCTACCGAAATTATAAAACGTCTCAAAAATTCTGTTTTTCAACAAATTTTCATGGAAGATGACTTTCTTAAGGGTTATTGGGACAAACCTGATCAAATAAAGTCAAAATCCAGTCAAACAACTAGAGATTTCGGCGAGATTTGGTGAAATCTCGTCAAAATTTCTGAAAATACTGTAGCAATTTGAAATTTTTTTATCCAGCTGGGATTTTGCATCTCGTCCCCGGCCGAAATCTGAGATCTCGCTGAGATCTCAAAAAATTTCACTGATATTTCTTTCCATGGTTGCCATGCTAGTGGATATTGGCTGCATTTATACCTGGTTATTGTGTAGTGTTGCCTGAGTAAATTTGAGTGAATAGAAGTTGCAGTGAAGTCCGTGGAAAAGAATATGTGACCACATGAAAGTTCTGTGAGATTTCCAATCACTAGGTATAGGTGGGGTGAGTTATCAAGTCACTGAGAAAGGCAGGTGCGTGTGGTCAAGTCACTGAGAAAGACAGGTGTGTCTGGCCAAGTCACAGAGAAAAATTGGTGCATGTAGTGAAGTCACTGAGAAAACTAGGTGTGCATTGTGCAATCATTGAGAAAAGTAGGTACATGTTGTGAAGTCACTAAGAAAAGCTGGTATGTGTTGTAAAATACTAAGAAAGTATGTGTGTGTAGTCAAGACACTGAGAAGAGTAGGTGCATGTGGTAAAGACACTAAGAAAAGCAAGTGCGTGTAGTCAAGTCAACGAGAAAAGGTGGTATGTGTGGCACTGTTGTAAAAAACAGCCAACTCAACTGATTAATCGGACGATTAATTGGTAACGGCAGACAAACCATCATGAATAGTGCAACCAAGTGCAATTAACACAGCCGAACGATTAATTGATCGCATTATCCGATTAATCGAGCATTTTTTATTAATCATTTGTTTTGTTCCATTTAATCATGAGAACAAAATATTTTATTCACTAAGAGTGATAAATTATTTTATAATATTGTGTAGAGTGTTCATAGTACGTACATTTTGACTAAGTATAAATAATAACATGTTCCGTAGAGTAATAATTTACAATAACTTTGGGAAAATAAATGTTTCTAATTAATTCTAAATATAAATAAATATATTAACAAGAACGCATAATCGTTTGTTAAATTCCGATTAATCGACCGTATTACGATTAAGCACTTAGCGCTACCACACCCATCTGTTGAGTGTATACCATTTTCACAACACTTGTGTGTGGTCACGTCACTGAGAAAAGGTGGTGCATGCTATCAAGTCACTGAGAAAAGCTGGTGCATGCGGTCACGTTACTAAGAAAAGCTGGTGCGTGTGCTCAAGTCACTAAGAAAAACTGGTGCGTGTGCTCAAGTTAGTGAGAAGCTGGTGCGTGTGGTGAAATCACTGAGAAAAGCATAGAAAGATCAGTTATGCGGTAAATATCGATGGAGTTACATGGCACATGTATGGTCGTAACAATGTCGGATCTTGTCATCGCAGGGTATGGTCATTGCAGCGTCAGGTCTTCTCGGATCAACTTGACCACACCCAATGAAATACCAACACATTCAATGTCCCTCACGTCTGTCGGCCACATCCAAGACAGTCCATAAATTCTTCGGCAAAGAACCCATGAACCTGCTAGTAGCTCTTCCAACTACAACATGACAAACAGAGCAGGTACCTCAAGGTGCGGTAGGGGATGCCAGACATGGATTGGGTTTTGAGGATGCGATACTTACCTAAAGACATGCACATCTGTAGTCCCCTAGACCCAAACCCCAAGCCATGATCTCCCTCTCCAAACCAAGGAGTCTTTTGCTCCTAAAAAAACCCTCCACGACTATCCACACATCCTTGAGAATTGGCCATAATGCAAGCACAAAATGGATGTAGTGGTCAGGTTTTCGACGATGAGAGGAACTCTAGATGTCGATTTTTTTGCTGCCTTGTATTCATGGTAAGCAGTTCATTTCCTATCTATACTTCGATGCACGTATGACTACATCACTCGTAACCACCTTGTCTTCCTCGCATACTACAGATTGCAAGTTCACTGAGTGGGTAGATCAACATATCCAATACATGCCCATGTTTACATCCACACCCTCCTAATCCTCCTAGATGAGTTGCGGTAGGAGCTCCATATAGAGTGGATCAACAACAATGAGCTCCGAAGGTAGAGGATTAGGGAGCGGAACAATGAGGAGGCGTCCACCTCGGCATTGAGTACCACCTGTACTACTGTTGTGCCAACCCGAGTTGCAATTACGTTTGCCACTATCGCGACAACCAGCATCGCCCACATTGCCCTAACGACCGTCACTCAATGTGGATACCCTACAGTTTCCCATTTTCGCAGTAGGGGCTATTGCTGAAAAAACATTACATCTTTGTCATTCTTCCAGTGTTTTCCATTCCAAAAGGCATAAATGTATCTTAGCTGTAGTTCGGGCTGATGGTTTGTAAATGTTGTCATTTGTACCATAGGAATAGTGAGGTGAACATATCAACCTCACCAGATCCCACGTGCCATGTAGTTCGCACTTTCGCTATGAATTGTCATATTGGGCTTTAAATTGTTTATTCAAACTAAAAACATTACTCAACCTGCCTACATGTGTATACAACAAACTTGTTGATGTGTGTATTTTTTTCTTTGTATGTATTTTTTTTTCTAAAGCCACGTCGACTAATGTTTTCAAATATAGCCCTTGTGTCAGTTAGCGACAGAGAGAAGATCCATCGCAAGTTGAATTGTCAACAAAAGTTTTGTCACCATTTCAATTAGGTGGACGCCAGATAGACATCTCGTCATTTGTGCCGCCATTTTAAATGGCTATAGAGGCTTATTTTTACAATTTTTTTCGACGTATTAATTATGTAAAATTAATAAAAAAGATTTTACTTAAAAAAATTCACTGACTAGCACTATCTTACAACGCTATTGTGATGCCGATGTGCATTGTTTCACAGATCAGAGTCGCCTGATACTCAACCTAGACGCAGAAAGATTTGACCTTAACACAACAGATGGAAGAACGCCTACCTAACCCGATCGTCTAGAAATCGCGCGGGTCACTGTCAGGTTTAGCTGTACGTATGGTCATATGCTTAGTGCAGACGTTGTTGGTTCCAGCTGCTTAACCATCAATCACTGATGAATGACACCGGCCTTAACAGATGGAGATGTTGGTATCGTTCCAGGAATTCTAGGTGGAAACGAACCAGGCATATACATCTTTCAAAGAAGAGAATGGCCAATTAAGTGTTTGACAGGAAGATGCGCGTGCAGCCATGTGGCTGGGCTTTTCACGAGGCCGCCATATTCGAGTTTGGTGCATGCCACTTTTCGCCCTTTCCTGAGATTGTCGTTAGGGCATGTATGACGGTACATATCAGCTATCTATAAAAGTATATCATATAGAATTTTAGATGATGTGAAGAAGAGAAGAGGAGAAGAGAGAAAGATGTTATCTACTATTTAACAGACGATCTTATAGACAGCTTTATACTGTATATATTATTGTACAGACAATCTATTAATTGTATAAGAGATCATTACAGGCAGCGATATATAGACAGTCTATTATATAAGTTATCTTTAGTCTTATCTATAGATGATATGAAGATGTACTATAGACAGTCACCGTCTAGACCACTATTTATGCCCTACACCTCCAACTCCAGATGATCACGTCGTTCCAGGGTGCAGGTTGTAACGAACTTCCATTGTCCAACTGCATGACTTTGCTCCAGTGCTCCACTACACAATGCTCTAGCCATACATGTACAAAGGAGAAGGCATGTCAGCATGGATGGTTGCTTCAAATCATGATGGTTAGAGTTGAAAGTTTTTGCGGTAACTTCATTTGATGTTGCACCCTCTCCCCTGAATGCTGAAACTACCATTAAAGTTGTCATGAATTGGAGATGCGAAGTGTTGTTATCAGTTTATCACCACGAGCCGATGCGATTTGCACCGGTGTAGTTCCATGATCCATCTCAAAAAGAACTACGTGGTAAGTTATAAAACCTCCTTTCACATGCGTACAGGATTAATTATCGAGCTTAACGAGTTATTATTGTGCTTTTTTTCAAAATTGATATAGTTTAACATAAAATTATTTTATTTATTATTTAAATAATTATTTTAAATTTGAACTAACAAGTCACTATCGAGCTGAGTCTCCCTTTATTCCCTATAGGTTTTCATTGATCTAAGTTTCCACTGTTCATACGAAAGGAAAGGATCAAGGATGTTGTCGCGGAGTGCGCGGCTATTTGCTTATATCTTCATTTGGCCAAGTCCGTACATTCCTCACCCTTCGTGATAGAGAACTTTTTTTCGTTCGAAAGGGATTCATTTCAATTTTGAACCTATTAATTACTATAATTAAATTAATTTTGATCGTAGAAAAAGCGGGAGCAGAAGAGGCATGCGCTTTCTTCCTGAGCAACTTCTCCCAAAGCCTTGATGAACCCTTGACTTAACGGTTATCGTCGCTTGAGGCTACCAAACCACTCCACCCTTTTTGATCAAACCTTCAAATTGCACCGGAAGCGCATGGATTATGGTGCGCGAATCTCGAGAAAGAAAGAAAAAAGAAGGGAGGCAGGGAAGCATGTAAGGTAGGCCTGCACGCCTTTGTTATCACAGCCAGTTCGGCTCCAGCCCGGCGGAGTCCAGCGAGTGCCCTCTCGCGAACCATCTGTCGCCTGCCGATTTTTCGGCTTGCACCTGGAGGCTGGAGCTTCACGGCTTATTTCAGATACGCCCTAGCGAGGAGTCCTTTCGCATCTGGCAAACCAACAATAAAGAAAAGAAAAGAAAAGGAAAGAATAATGCTCATTCCAGAAGCTCCGTGGAGTAACACATACCAAAAGTTTAAGAGATAGAGGTACTAAAAAATAAAAAAAATTAAAGTTAATTTGATGATACCTCCAAGCTCCAACGTCTCCAGAATGGTAGAAACCTATTTATTGGAACTTCAGATGATTTGCAACAAGGTCAAGATGACAGATTGCGTGAATGCATCGAAATATGAATTGTGTATGCATCTCTATTATAGAAGCGTCCACGGTGACATATGAAATCAAAGTTGCAGCAACCTTGCAGCAGATGATGAGCTGTGCGTGCGTTTGGTGACACGAAGCAGCCCAACTCAAACCACCACCTCATCGTAAAATGCATCAATTCGAGGGTGCAAACCGCGATAGGCTCCATTTGAAACGGCCTCCTTTATATGCCCGATCGTCTCCACCCGGCCATCCCCTGCACGTCGCCTCCCACGTCTCCGTCACATACTCCCCTCCAAGAATCTTCTTCACCCAAGGCCTCGGCCTCCTCCCGCTCTCCCATGGCCATGGCCATCGAGCCGGACATAGCGCCCGAGACTGCGGCCATCTCCCCTGCCGTCGGCGCCGCCACGGGCACGCGGCAGCGCAGGGGGTGGCTCCGGCGGATGATGCTGCAGGGGTACTACTCGCCCATCGGCGTCGAGCAGGGGGCAGCGCCGGGAAGGGCACCTGAGATGGCGCCGATGTCCTCGGTGGCTACCGTCGACGAGGGCACAGAGAAACCGCGGCGCGGGTGGCTGCGGCGTCTGATACCGCGGGAGTACGCCCAGCGGCTTCAGTGGAAGAACCTGGGCGGCTGGGGCGGCTCGTCGAGGCTGGCCGGGTTGTCGCGGTCGATGCGGTGGAAGCGGCTGTCGGGCCTCTCGGTCAGCCTGAGGAGCAGCTGGGCGTCGGCGCTGCTCGATGCCGTCGCGTTCCGCGTGATGTACGTGGTGGAGGCCATCGTTCTCGGTCTCGCTCTCTCCTGCTTCTTCTGCTGCTGCGGTTGTCAGATATAGAAGAAAACCTCTTCCTCTGCCGGTGCCTTTTGCCATTGGGCGTGTAATCTTCTAATCTTTGCTTAACCAGTTTATTTGTTGTTTTTATTATGTTGTAAAGATTCGTCCTTCAGAACCAAGGTGAAAATTTTGCAATTCCGCTTCGACTTAATTTGGTTAATCATTAGTGTTCGTTCGTTGGACGTTCTTGGATGCAAAAGATGTCGCCTAAATTGCGAGGCACGGGGCACGGAATTGCTTGCATATTGTTGCCGGTGCCGGGGACGCGCCCATGCCACCATGCTTGCCGTGCGCGCACGCTTGTAAATTGTAATGTCCGGGCCCCTAGCGGCATCGCCGCCGCCGCTGTGTTCGTTCGCCAAAAAGCATCAAGCATGGCCAGTTACACCGGCAAAGTTAGTGCCGCCATCCCGGTCATCATCGCCTCCATCTCGGGCACTAGCAGGTCCTGATTCTTGTTCAATCGATATACTTGCGACATGCTTTACACTTCAGCCTAGAGGTGGGCGTTGTGCCGTGCCGAGCCGGCCCGGCACGGGTTCATCGTGCTTCGTGCCTGAACCGTGCCGGGCCGTGACGGTCCGTCGTGCTCGTCGTGCCGTGCCGTGCCGCACCAGCTCGCTTTCGGCGAGCTCAGGCACGGTCCATTTGCGCTTCGTGCCTGCTTCGTGCCGTGCCGGTCCAGGCCCGACCCATTTGCACTATTTCAACCAGAGGAAAAGAGCCGGAGATACATAGAATTAAGGCAGCGAATGCAAATATTATGAGAAAAAGAACTAAACTTTATTTATTATCGAGCGATTACATAGGCGAGAAGGATGTGCTCAATACTGGACGAGAGAGGGAGAATGGGCAAGAAAGAGAGTGGCGAGGCAGGCAGAGAGAGATTGAGAGAGATCGTGAGAGAAAGAGTGAGAGAGATTGAGAGGCGGCGAGAGAGAGAGCTTCTGCACCGCCTCTCAATCTCTCTTAGTTCTCTCTCTCTATTTTGTCCGTCTCTCTCGGTGTTGGCTATAGAGGTGGCGTTCATGCTCTGGGTGCATCCATGGCGGTCATACTCGTGAGTCGGTGACCTTCATGCTAGGCTTCTTCCTCATGCACTGGATCATCAGGCCCGGTATAGCCCATTCTACAGTGTCGTGCCGTGCCGGACCGCCCATCGTGCTCGATTCTCGAGTCCGCACAACACGTGCTCTGATGTCGTCTTGGCCGGCACGGCCCACCGTCTTCGGGTTGGGCTTCGTCGAACGAGCCGTCTTGGGACCGTGACGTCGTGCCTCGGACCGGCCCAAAAGAGCCCGGCCCGGGTGCCCACCTCTACTTCAGCCCATGGATCGTTTTGCAGGCACGGTAAAGTCTCTACTGTCAGGCTTTCATTATCTCAACACTAGGCACGATTTTGCTAGTACTGTGTACGGTCACAAATAAGTAAGAGAGCCAATTCTATGCTTTTTCTTTTTTTTTACTGTTACATAAATATTAAAGTATAAATAAAGGGTAAATAATGATTACTTATTTTTTTATTTGATTCAAGATTTATACACTTTGTATTAAAAGAAAAACATTAAAACATCTCTCTAAGTCGAGAGGTGATATTAATTTTGATAGTCAATTTCTACTTTATTATATTTATAAATTCTAAAAAATCACGATAGCATCGAAAATGTGTTTTTAGACAAATCTAATCATGCGTTTGATTTCAAGAAAATATTGTTAAACGAAGTTAAGATGGTTTTTTTATAGATAAAACTGTATACATGGCACTCTAAATTTATGGTGTTTGCTTTAAGACACTATCATTTTATATCTTTCCTGGAACACACTTCAACCATTAAAATAATATATTTAGGTGTGAAAAGAGAGAGTGTAATTGAAAAATCTAATTTGCCCCTAGTAGTAGCCTAGTCTCTAGAAAGGCCTCACCATTCGTCATATCGACTGCCTTGTCCATCCCCGAGGAGTTAAACGTCATGCTATGTTTCCATCAACTAGTAGGGGTAAAATAGATTCTTCACCTACCTTCTCTCTCATGTCTCAGTCAAATATATTATTTTAATGATTGAAGTGTGTTTCAGTAAAAAAAACACTAAAGTTTAGTGTATTTACTAAATACATAGAAACGTAGTTTAGAGTGTATCATACGTTTACTTTTTTTTTCGGATGGAGAGTACTATCATCCTTTCACTGTCCTCTTGTTTGTCTTTTACCATCCGGTCGCTATTCTTGAAGTGATGGAACTGGTTTGACTGTTCTGTAGCAGCACATACAAAAATGACAGTCGTGTTTCATTGCTAGACAAAAAAAGAACTCATTGTTTCCTATGATATTTGTGGTTTTCTTTTCTCGATACACGGCTTTCTAGCTTTTAAATTATGTTTTTAAATATAGATTATTCTACAATTTTGAGATGACTTTTTACCCTTTTTTCTTATATGCCGCACCCCTTTGGTTATTTTTATTTTCAAGATCATTTAATACTACAGACTAGAGTAATACACACTATCCAATAGTAATATAAATGACCTAATAAAAAGAAGAAAGGGTTTCCATACTTTTCCTTTTAACAGTTGCACAAATTAGAGCAACTACAATAACAAAGTTTATTATTTATTCCACCTCTCATTCATATAATTTAAAATAAAGAATAGAACCAATAATAACCATATCAAAATGTTGTCTCTAGATAATGTGCAATAACTATCTCTTCTCTCTTATACATAACTAATCTATCTTGTTTATCGTGCCATGCAGGCTCTTCCTTGAGAGCTAGCTCTCTTCTCTCCCATCTTTTCTCAGGGGGTATTTGGCACAGCTCCAACTCCACCAAAATTCGCGAAATTGATAGAGCAGGGTATTCTTAGTTTCAGAAATTTATAGAGCTGTGGATACATTAAGAGTGTTTAGATGGGTCATCTTGTTTACATTTTAAACTAAAAATATAAACTTAATTCACTTTATTTTAGCCTATCAACTCTAAATCTGAGGTGAAGTTGGGATCTAGAACTCTATCAAATAAGACAAAACTGATATGTATAGATAAGAGTAAGTTAAAATGATCTTATTGTATGTGACCTTGTCCTTTATAATTGAATCCAACCAGGCTGGTTCATTCGGCATCGTTTTCCGTGCTGAACTGCACGTCTGCGTCTACTGAAATATCCGCCGCAGCCAAACACGGTTAAGATATTCGTTCTACAGTCCACATCACCCCACCTGAAAATAGTAAACCTTGGCAGATTTGAAGATTTTTTTTTCTTTGAAGCGACAGATTTAGAATTTAGTTTGCTGCTGCTCGAGCATGGCCTCTTCCTACACTAAGCCAAAATCTGCAATAGGTGACGATCTATTTGTGGCGGTTTTTTTCGAACCGCCACAAAGATAATTATCAGTGGTGATTCTATTTCAAAAATGACGGGAAAAATATCAGTGACGATTCTATCCTCGAACCGCCACTGATAATGAATTATCAGTGGCGGTTCTAGCCTCCAACCGCCACTGATAACAAATACATTATCAGTGGCGGTTGGAGGCTAGAACCGTCACTGATAACTAGGTTATTAGTGGCGGTGCTATCCTCCAACCGCCACTGATTCTATTGGATTATCCGTGGCGGTTCTATCCTCGAACCGCCACAGATAACGTTATCAGTGGCGGTTCTATTTAAAAACCGCCACTGATAATATTGCCTATAAATAGGTGGTCAGTAGCAGCACTGGTCTTCTTCCTCCCGAGAGCAAACCAAAACCTCTAAATTTCAGATTTCGTTTTCTCCAATTGTTGTGCTTGTACTTCCTCTAGTTGTTCCTTGGTGAGTTATTTTTTCTCCTCTCTTGATTTGTGTTAATCTTGTTACAATTTAATTTTTAAACCAAGTTTAATTAGGATTTATATGTAGATGAGATGAAAAGTTTAGATTTTGTTTATTTTTATTTAGCTACCATTTTGTAGTTGATGAATTTATTTCCTAGCTAGGTTCATTAGATGATGTTGTGTTCCTTTTATAGATGATGAATTATGATTAAGCATATATTTAATATTAATTGCATTTTAAGTTAATTTGATACATGATGAATTTATTATCTAGCTCCTTTAGATGATAAGTAATTAGATTGGTTTTCTAATTACTATTAACTTAGTTCCATTAGTGTACGGACATATACATCTTGCATATAATAAATTTATTTAATTAAGATTATTGGGTATTAATATAAATGAAATTTTAGTTAATTTGGTAGGTGGGTGCTCATCATTTTTAGATGATGAATTTATTATCTAGCTTCTTTACGGGAAAAGTATTGATTAGTTTTTAATTACTATTAATTTGGTTCCATTAGTGCGGACATATATTAAATTTATTTAATTAAGATTATTGGATATTAATATACATGAAATTTTAGCTAATTTGGTAGGTGGATGCTCATCATTTTTAGATGATGAATTTATTATCTAGCTCATTTAGATGATAAGTAATTAGATTAGTTTTTAATCAATTTTTATATGTTAATTAATTTTAGATGGATCGAAGATGGATGTACAATACGAACCGTTACAGCCGAGATTACATCGATGGGGTATCTGCTTTTCTAAGAGCATTTGAGGAGAACAAGTTGCACAAGAAGGCGGAGTACATACATTGTCCATGCATTGATTGCAAGAATGAGAAAATGTTTTCGGACAAAGAGCACATCCACTTGCACTTGATTGAAGAGGTTTTGTACTTGGCTATACACGTTGGACAAGTCACGGTGAAGAGGAAAACATACATGAAGGTGATAAGCGTATTGGATGATGGAGAAGGCATTATGGCGGTGACATCGATTATGGATCGATGAGGATAGGTTGGACATTGATGACGATAATAATCTTGCTCGGATGTTGCGCGATGCGGAAGGAACTACACTAGTCGAGAGAGTTTAATCAATTCAAGGGTTTGTTGGGCGACTCGGACACACCTTTGTTCTCGGGTTGCAAGGAGGAATACACAAAGTTGCACACCGTGCTTTCACTTCTAAAATTGAAGGCAAGCAATGGTTGGTCAGATAAAAGTTTCACGGCGCTATTACAACTCTTAGCGGACATGCTTCGGATGGAAGCGTATTGCGATAACCACTTATTTAGCTAAGAAGGTTGTATGTCCATTGGGATTGGAAGTAGAAAGAATACATGCATGTCCAAGCGATTGTATACTCTATCGTAAAGAGTATCTGAGACATGCATGTATGTCCGTGTGCAAATCATCGCGATACAAGCGTAAAGGTCATGACAACGAGGGCACCGTGGTGAAGAAAGGGCTCCGCTAAAGTGGTGTGGTATTTACGGTAATACCTCGGTTGAAGCGTTTATTTGGAAACAAAAGCATGCCCAATCGATGCGATGGCACTCGTAAGAGCGTAAAAGGATGGAAAGTGAGACACCTGCTGATTACGCCCGGAGGAGAACCATCGATAGGCTCTTTAGGATGGACTTGAGGAATGAACCGAGGAATGTAAGGTTTGGGTTGAGTACGGATGGAATGAATCCTTTCGGTAACATGAGTAGTATTCATAGCACTTGGCCGTAACTCTCTGTATCTACAACCTTCCTCCTTGGTTGTGTATGAAACGAAAGTACATTATGATGTCATTTGCTTATCCAAGGGCCGAGACAACTGGCAATGATATTGATGTATACCTACAACCATTGGTGGAAGATCTTGTGATCTTGTGGAGCGAAGGTGTGCAGGTATAGGATGAGTACAAGCGAGAGTACTTCATCCTACGAGCATTGTTGTTTTGCACCATCAATGATTTCCACCCTTGGTAACCTATCCGGTCGTACTATAAAGGGGCCAAAGCATGCCCCAGGTGCATGGATGAAACCGCTAGTGTGTGGCTCAATAACTCGAGGAAAACCGTGTACATGCATCACCGTAGGTTCCTTCGCAGAATCACCCCTACCGCAATATGAAAAAACAATTGACGGGACAAAAGAGGATGGTATAGCCCCAAGGCCTCGTCGTGGGAAGAGGTATATGATATGGTTAAGGATATTAATGTCGTACTTGGAAAGGGTGATAGTAATAATACATCGAGGTCTCGTCTTGAGAAGACCACATGGAAGAAGAGATCGATATTTTGGAACTTGCCTATTGAAAGGACTTAAAGTTCGACCTTTGCATAGGCGTCATGCGTAGAGAAAATGTATGTGATAGCTTGATTGGTCTTTTCTGAACATTCCTAGCAAAACTAAGGACGGATTTGAAGGCACGAAGGGACACGGAAGATATGAAAATCGGTGAGCTACATCCTCGGGACACCGAAAGGGCGACTTTACCTTCCCCAAGCTTGCTACACTCTTTCAAGAAAGAGAGAATGAACTTGCAAATGCTTGCATGGTGTGAAAATTCCGTCCGGTTACTCATAAGCATCAAGAAACCGGTCTCGATGAAAGATTTGAAGTTAAGCGGCATGAAGTCTCATGATTGTCATGTGATGATGACACAAAACTTCCTAATGCAATTAGAGGTATTTTGCCCGAAAAGGTCAGAGAGGCAATCATGAGGTTGTGTTTCTTCTTCAACACGATTTCACGAAGGTCATCGATCCCATCGGACTTTCTCGAATGCAGAATGATGCGGTCAAGATACTATGCCACTAGAGATGTATTTCCCTCCATCATTTTTCGATATAATGGTTCATCTCATTGTTCACCTTGTGAATGAGATAAATGTATGTGGCCCCGTATTCTGCATCGGATGTACCCGTTCGAAAGGTACATGGGTATCTGAAGAAGTATGTACGTGTCGATCTCGTACGGAGGGTCTGCATTGTGGAAGGTTATGCAACCGAGGAGGTTATCCGGTTTTGCGTGGATTACATGGAGGGTGGAACCGGTAGGAGTGCTGTATCTCGACATGAGGGTAGGCTAGCCGGGAAAGGGCGATTGGAAGAAATCAACAAATTCTTACGATCATGGATTATTCGAAAAAGCTCATTTCACGATCTTGCAATAGTCGGTTGAGGTGTCCTCGTATATGGACATGCACAAGGATAAGCTACGAGAGGAAAATCGTGGACGATCGAGAGGTTTGGGTAACAAAAGAGCATAACCGTTTGTTCAATCATTGGTTCAAAGAGCATATGGTTGGGAAAGAAACGAGTGTCATGTTGAGGTGGTGGCAAAGGGCCATCGGTACAATCTTGACATGGCAAGGATCGACATAAATGGATATACCTTTTACGAGATCTCGGGATAGCAAAGCACTTACCAAAATAGTGGTGTTAGCATATATGCCTATGACAACACAGTGATGAAGAGTAGCTTCTATGGGTTCATAGAAGAGATTTGAGAGCTCGACTACTATATTTTAAGATCCCAATGTTTGGTGTTGTTGGGTACAACTCCCAAAGGGTGTCAAGGTGGACAAATGCGGCTTCACTACTTTGGACATCGAACATGTCGGATCTGAGATGAACCATTCGTACTTGCGAAGCAAGTAGCACAAGTCTTCTATGTAATCGACCCGGCAGATAAGAAGCGCCATGTAGTTCTTCAGGGTAAAAGAAGGATCGTCGGAGTTGAGAATGTCGTGGATGAGGAAGAGTACAACCAGTTCGATGAGTTGCCTCCTTTCGTAGATGGCAACATCGGGCTCGAGGAAGAAACCACTCGAGAAGCTACCTATCATCGCGACGATCATGAAGAAGGGCAAATTGTGAAAGAAAATAATTAGCTATATCGAGTAATGGCAAAATATCGAGGCGGAGCCAGCTCCTAAGCGGTAGGCGCCTTCCGGATTCGCCGGCGATGACCGAGCCGCACAAGTCTTCTTCTATGTAATCAACCTAATGATGACCATGTTGAAGATAATCTTGTGCATGGTAGTTTAAAGTCTGTTTTGGTTTTGTTTCCTAGCTATGTGCTAGTTTTTCAGTCTTTGAGTCGATTTGGACTTTGCTCGTTTTGATGATTATTTGATTATCGAAGAGTACTTGTTTGTTTTTGGGATGACAAAATAGTGTTCTATCCGGTTGAAAGTTTGGAGAGTTTGTTGAGTCCGTCGGTGAAAGGAGTCGGATTCTTTCACGTAAGCGCTTATGTATTTGCTTTACAAGTATTAGACAAAATCGAAAAACGTTGCAATTCGCAAAGACAAAAACTAGGTCTTACGAACTCGTACGCTATTCGACAATACAACGTATAAGATTGAAACAAATTTGAGTATAGAGGCACATCAGTGGCGGTTCTTCAAAAGAACCGCCACTGATAACATTATCTGTGGCGGTTCGTATAAAGAACCGCCACTGATACAGTTATCTGTGGCGGTTCAAATAAAGAACCGCCACAGATAATATATTATCAGTGGCGGTTCTTAAAAAGAACCGCCACTGATACAGTTATCTGTGGCGGTTCGTATAAAGAACCGCTACAGATAATATATGTATCTGTGGCGGTTCGTACAAAGAACCGCCACTGATAAATTATCTGTGGCGGTTCGTATAAAGAACCGCCACTGATAATGCTCCGTCTATAAATAATAGATACCGCCGCTTCTAACTCACCCTAAACCCTTAAACTCCGCCCTTCTCCGCGCCTAAACCCAAACTCCGCTCGGCCGCTGTCCGCCGCCGCCGCCCGCCCGCGCCCGCCGCGCGCCGACGCCCCCGACGCAGCGCGCCCGTCGGCGCCCTCGCCGACGACGCCGCACCAGCCGACGCCGTCCCGTCAAGGTTTTGGGAGCATCTAGTGAGTGCGGAGGAGTACCTTTCTTCATTATTCATGTTCTATTAATTTGTGTTTGGCTTCATTTCAACCGAGTTTAGCACATCGTCTTATCTTTTTTTCGCCTCTTAATTGGGAGAATGATGTAAGTTCAATTTCTTTTCCTAAATTAGCCCAACGCAAAATACTAATGAATACTTTGGCAAAAAAATGTTTAATCGATTTCATCACATAAATGATTGGAAATGTTTAATTAAGCGGGACAAATTCCCAACGATTGGTTGTGGGCTCGTCTAAGAAAATTCTTAACCATCACTAAACATGTGGTTTACGGTAGTGAGGATAGCACAAAAATATGTGTGGTATTTGCGAGCACACACCGCAAGATTGATAATCTACTAACGAATATTACAAAATTGTAGTGATCTGTTAGAACTTTGAGCACAGTGTCGAATAATATTCACCATGAGCCACGTAAATAGTCCGACCAATTGGGAGCATCTAGTGAGTGCACTTTCTTTTGCGATTACAAGAAAGACAAACATGCATACCACACATACACACGCAAATATGCCCCCTTAGCACATGTTTAGATAGACAGAGGCCAAAAATAAATCCATGACGTCATATAATTTCTACTAAAGTGCACTCACTTGTGCGTAATAGGTGGCCATTATGACTTCATATAATTTCTATGTTTAAACGGTATATGCAATGTGGCAGATCGTACTCTCAGGAGTATGGAACTTTTTAAAAAAAATTTAAAATGCATACTTGGTGCGGTTAATTCTAAGTTATACCAAAATAATTTTTTTAGGACATGAAACCTAATAGTATATAAGTAAATTCTAACAAAACAATATTGTATTGAGAATTAGCTCTCAGTTACTTGAAATTTTTTTAGCTCTCAATACGCCAAAACCTGCAATAGGTGATGGTCTATTTGTGGCGGTATTTTTCGAACCGCCACAAATATAATTATCAGTGGCGGTTCTATATTGAAAATGGCGGGAAGAATATCAGTGGCATCCATGGTCATCAAAATGAATTAATTATTAAAGAGGACCCACATGCATGCTATCCTTCTTTCCCTCTCTCCAACTTCCTTACCTTCCCTTCCCTTTTCTTCGTCCAAGTACGCCACACATACAAATAAAAAGCTCTCCCCCCTTCCACATGACAGTCTGATATGGCTAGAGTAATAAGCAAAAAGAACATTTATGAGTGCCCTTGCTGCATAGTTGTTTCTACATTGTTCTAACTATACAAATTTTATATGCCAGTTGATGTGCCCTTTTAGTGGGTATATATAATTCAATGTTTAAATAGTTTTCATGTGTTTCCAACACTTGGGGAAATCCATTTCGCAAAGATACGAAGTATTTAATCTGTTATACACTTTGTAAGTTAGTCATGTTTACCATTGCCATTGGCAACCTTAGCTTCAAAGCTCGTTTACTCAATTAATTGTACTTGCAAAATAATTTTCATGAGTTGATTCGTACTTTGAAATTCGTGAGATGATTCTGTAGTAATTGATGGAAATTATGTTTCGGTCGAATGTAGTTCTAATGGAGCCCAAACCGATCCTATAGTGGAGGAGAGCCCAGCGGTACCTTACCCTCCATCCAACCACCGAAGGTGTCGAGGCCTCCACCATTGCTGCGATGATGCTCTGTTGCAAGGCGCCGGGACGAGGAAAACTAAGAAGCTGAAGGCGGTACACCATCTTAGAGGTCTTAGATATCTGGGGCCCTGTTGCACCGAGAAAATCGGCACCAAATACAGTCAACATGCGGGTGCATCGTAAGGGATAAAGTGCCAATCACCTATTCGGATTGGCATAAAGTGCCCGAACCACCAAAGAGGATCGTGGACGAGCTCAAAGAAACCTTCAATTCCCGAAGGAGCCGAAGATCTTGTGCGTCGCGACGCATTGATGACCATGGATGCGGCGTGGAGAAACTTCAAGGCGGTGAACACAAATTATGTGAAGCAAAACCGGTCGACCATCGGAGAGTACCCAAGATTGGAGCCATATTGGGATGAGTTTGTGGCGATGAAGCAATCTGGCGACAAGGAAGTCCAATGAGGACCACATTAGCATCGCAAGAAGGAATACTCACCCCATAGACTTGGCACGAGTGGAGTGCGCGGTAAAATTGCTCAATGGGAGAGGCAAGAATTAGAAGCGGTCCAATTGGTGGCTCAAGTCCCTTGATCGGACTACGGACGAGTGAAGCACTACGTGCTAGCGAGGCGAATATGTTGTCTCTTGGGGTTTATCATTCAAGAGCGGTGAAGACGAAGCAATGGCGCAACGAGTTCATGAGTTTCACGCCCGATCCACCCAAGGATCTTTTCACCCAGACATGGGAGAAAGACGAGCTAACAATGCCCTAGGAAACAAAGAGCACCACAGTGGGACACGAGGCGTCGGGTCAAGGTTCCATGGAGGAGTGGATTCCACGAGCACGGAGACTCTTATAGGAGTCGAAGAGAGCTAAAGAAGAGGGCCGAGAAGGAAATGGAAATGATGAAGGAAAGGGTTCTGCGAGAAATACAAGGCACCATTGAAGAACAAGTTGAGCGACAAGTACAATAAGCCTTGAGTCGATCGCGAGCCCACAATGTTTTCTCGATCCTACAGTCGTCGCGGCGATTGCGCGTCCACGCCATTAGCGGCGGACAACAATCATTATCCCGTGGACGACATACGGGACCCCACACCTGTCGACTCAACGTGCCGTGATGAACATATTTATGCAGTTTGCTACAGGGGTAGTCTATCCGTGCCAAGAAGGGTGTCCTGCACAATACCCGATAAGCGCGAGTTATGCAAAGGTCCAAGTGGACACGGTATTTGCCTGATTCTTTGAGATCGGATTTGGAAAAACCCGCCAATGATGAGATAACTACTCTAGGAAGTGCCGTCCACTCATTCATCCAATGGCGCAAGCGTGACATCGTCTTGGACCATGCGATGCCATCCTTTCTGCGATACAATCCTCGCATCCGTTACGGCTTTGACCGAGAGTGAAGCGGGAAGAAGCAAAATGAGGTAGAAAAGAAATGCATTGAGGACCCCATCAAGATGGCCACCGTTAGTACTCCAAAGCGAAACCTATAACACTGGTACTTCAAATGACAAACCTACAACCTCGATCCCAAAATTGGCACATTAGACAAGTTGTATCGGCCGGTCGGCGAGGCGGGACCGAGTATGATGTCGTCGACAAAAAGTAAGGGCAAGGCGCGGTCGATGACCAAGATGATCAACAAAGATTGAAATTCGAGGTAGGAAGCCCTTGGTCACCGCTTGAAGTTAAAAGTCTAACACCCATGATGCAATGATTACATGCATGGTACTTAGATCGATCCAACCAAGGCGTACTCCCAAAGATGATCACTACAATTTTCCGTGAGGAACATTTTCACCATGAGGGCCATGGCTACTTCTTAATAGAATTCGATAACTTGCACAACTTGTTCTATCACGACGCCCTCGACATATCTTTTTGAGATCTTTGGTCCTTTGTAAGTGTCTAATATATTAATCTTGGCCTACATTCACGTAATACCGATAAATTTCATGTCTAACTAATTCGTTATATAGATACGAGATGATTGAAGTACGAAGAACCAAGGGGCGATGGGATTCCTCGACCGGAGCGGTTTGCCAACATGAAATCAAAAGAGCACCAAAGGAGGTCGAGAAGTGCGTATATAAAGTTTTGATTAAACTACAAGACAAGGAGTTTATACTTTTGCCATACAATTTTAAGTAAGTTGTTCACTAGCTAGTTAAATTACTCGTTTATTTCGTTATTTACTCGATGTAAGGACTAATGGTGGCATCATGCATGTGTATGTAGCTTCCATTGGATTCTCGTAATAATTCATCGAGAAAAGAGCAAGATCTGATCATGGATCCACCGGATAAACCTAAAAAGACTTTGAAGAGATGACACATTTAGTGAATGAGGCGTTCAAAAGATATTGTCGGAAGAGCTCGAGATACCGCCCATACCACAAATCCCTTACAATTCGTGACGAAGTTTCAGTGCATACGAAAGGAATACTCTTATATCATATTTCATAGTAAATAGCTCCTTCGATGACATCTTAGTTCATTCGATTTTTGCGATGTCTGGCGCAAGAAAGGAACAAATTTATGTGGGTACTTCGTGTGCCAAGACATGCGCGAAATCTTATCATGCACAATAAAAGACAATGGCGTAGAGGTCACCATGCCGACATGACACATTGATTCACACCACTCAATTTCTATATTCTCTCTTAATTTTGTTTTTATACTTACAGTACCTCAAGTTGTCTACGGTAGGACTGCTTCCTTACAAAATCCAAGGCATTGAGGCCACCTCGCCTACTTCATCATGAAGGAAATAATCAACAAAAATGGCGAGTTTTATGACGAAGACAACAACGATCCAGTCATCCATACTATTGTCCCAAATCACATGTCTTCAACCTCCGAAGACCCGTAGGCTTCTAGTTTACCTCCACTAGTTTAGGCTTTTTTACTTCAATTACTTTCATTACAAAGTGTAAATAACTCTTTGTTCCTTTCAATTGGGAACCCTTCTTTTGCCAATGTCACTTATTTTGTCGATGGTTGTGGTAATGTAGCATGTACTTTTGTCTTCTTCAGGAACACACACACATGCGAGTGACACTTCTAAATATACTTTCTGAGTGTAGCATGTACTTTCGTCAATGCCACTTATTTTCTTAGTGGTTGTGCTAGTGTAGCATGTACTTTCTGAGTGAATCATGCTTTTCTTGCTTATCATGCTGGTTTCTTCTTAGAAATAATTGCTCATCAGGATCAAGTGCTTCACACACAAAAATAAATCTCAAAAACCAGAATAACTCTAGCATGGAGAAACTCATGGCTCGAAGAACAGAAGGACGCACTACTGATGGGCTTAGTGTCATGGTCATCGATGAAGATAAACATCATGCAAATTTGGCACGGCCTATGCTCTGTAAACTCAACTTTTATGGTAAGCGCCATCAATTCCTGCCAGCAATCCATGTCTTGAGAATCATGCACAAGATGTAGGGAAGCTCTTAGTCACCGCTTCGAAGTTAAAAAGTCTAACACCCATGATGCAGCGATTACATGCATGGTACATGGATCGATCCAACCAAGACGTACTCCCGAATGATGCAGCCAAGACGTACTCCCGAATGATGCATGGTACACCCATGATGCAGCGATTACATGCATGGCACAAGAATATGGCATTATCTACGTGCTATCGCAAATCACGTGTGAAAAAGCAATTACTGTAAGAACAATATCTTTTATATCGAGTGGACACATCTTCATGCGTGTCGATGTGCAAATATAATTGCATCTAAGTTTCTTTTAGTCTGATTATCCAGCAATAAATTAAATGCATGACCTAGGCTACTCCTATCACTATAGCACAACAGTATAAATCAAGAACTAAAATTAGTAAATGGTATGGTGTAAAGTCTGCTATCCCTTGTTCTTGTTTGCAATTATGGATCTTCCATTTTGAAAATTGTTACCGTATTCTGTTTGTTTGGTGCTATGTCCATTGAAAGACCAAAATTGTTATTTTTACCACACATGGTGAGATATTTGTTTGATCTGACCTCAAGTGGCTTCTTTTGTTTGTGTAGACAATAGATCAGAAATGAAATCAAGGGGTGACAGGGAGATGGACAACCAACACATCCTGCAAACAGAAGAGAAGGAAGTCGTGTCATCTGTTGCGACAGTATTATCTGACCTCTGTGGTCCTGGGGATTGGATGCCCATGGCAAAACTCCACACAGAGGTATGTTATGGAAAAACATATTCCTATCTAATTTCTATGCTGAAGTAAAAGTATAATTTATTACCCCGATTAGTCCAAATTGTCTTACGTGAAACAATTGAATCATCATCTGTGGCTTGGAAAAGGCAAGTCTACATTGAAGGGATGTACCATGTGATTGCAATTTACAACATTAAGAAAGGAAATTTTGATTGAAGTGAGTGATAACATGAACAGACATTTTAAGAATATCAACTTGGATAGAAGTCAGGTGCTAGTATCCCTGCCCTGTCAATCTGAACCAGATAATCCAGATCATGAGCAGCACCATTCCATGTTAGCACATATGATCTGGACTGTAGTCTGGGTTATGTTGGCTACTTGTTCCATTAGCAGTCATTGTCATACCTTAATAAATAGCTTATTTGCAGGTGTATATATGGTAATATGTCAAAACTATCATATAAAGGAATGCAATTTTGGGCCTGTGTGCTATAAAACCGTTAGCAAATGCATTACTTTGACTGCTAGCACAGTAGTTTCTTAATGTTGTAAATTGCAATCACAGTAGTTTCTTAATGTTGTAAATATCTAGACCTTCCATTTTTAGAGTGGGTTGATCATTTGCTGGTTTGTTACCAGCACCCACAAAGTTAGCTTTGGTTCTTTTTTTTTGACATGAAGATAGTGATTTCTTTTCTTTTAGACCTCGATGAGTTGCCTAAAGAATTTGGGAAGCTAGTTTTAATTTGACCCTTATGCTCTGAGATATATTATTTTCATCCATTGGTCATTGATTATTTATTGTTTCTTTCTATAAATTGAACTTCTATCAGTACCTCTTTTTACGAGTATCTCCTTTTCTTAGCGATGGGTTGATTTCATTTTGGCGGTGCACATGGAAGAGTTGAGTGGTTTTCGGTTCCTTGAAGTTGCCAAAGAGTTGTATAAAACCTTCAAGTGATTAGTAAGTAGATAGAATATTAGCTATTTTGTGTTATCTCCAAGTCTTCTATACCCGACATCCAGTTTTATCTCTCTTGTATGTGACAGTTTTTATAAAATGATTATGCTAATAAATCTTACATTTGAACTAGTGATGTCAATCAAACAACAATGTACATAAATCTTGGCATGGCTAGCATTTGCTGAGGCTAGCCACAAATGCCATTTTTATTTTCATGTGTGGGATTATCGTGGCGGTTTTAGCCAAAAACCGCTCTCGACGTAATATCGATGATTTGTTCTATCAAAAACCGCCATTGATAATAGTCCTATCAGTGGCGGTTTTATATACAACCGCCACTGATAGTTTTATCAGTGACAGTTCGAGCCAAAAACCGCCACTAATCATCTAAGTATCAGTGGCGGTTTTTGGGATAGAACCGCTCTCGATATTTGAGTATCGATGGGGTTCTATTAAAAAACCGCCACTGATAGGACTATTATTAGTGGCGGTTTTGGCTCGAACCGCCATCGATACCGAATATCGATGGTTGTTCTAGCCAAAAACCGCCACAGATAGTATTATTTGTGGCGGTTCTAGAACCGCCACTGATAATCCTCGATTATCAGTGGCACTAAATCTGTGGCGGTTCAAAAACCGCTACTGATGGCAGTTATGAACCGTCACTGATGGTCTTTTTCAAGGTAGTGCTAGTGGAACATGAGAGACCTTATCCACAGTCCCCCTCCAATTTGTGAGGAGACTAGAAGGATAACAGGCTTACGACAGGCCGAGAAAGAGCTGCGTGCTAGGATTTGGACATGGGTTGCCGTTTTTCCAACGGTACTTCATTGGAGGGAGGTGTGCGAACTGCGAAGTGTCAGCGGGCATGTAGCTAGACGGCAGCAAGCGAGCGAGGCGCGTCAGCTCGGTTTCGCCGTGCTCGCCGCGGCTGCCGCACCCAAGGGACCGCGCGCGCGCGCCCACGAGGCTTCAGTGGCCGCAGCGTCGTCTTGTCATGGCCTCATTGGCATGCACTCCCGTGCTGGTGGTTGGGATGCAGACAGTAGGGACTAACTAGTACCAATCGATTTTCACGCAAGAACCACGAGCACCAGATACACATAGCAACCGAGTGATCCATCCATGAAAGAAACTAAGAACCGGTGGCTGAGGCGGGGAAAAGATCATCACCTCCTCCTTCCGCTGCCACCGCCACCGCCGGGGAATGGGACTACAGAAGAAACCCCAGGATAACCAGCAGCATCGCGACCGCGGTCGCCATCCGCCTCGGCGGCGCCATCGCCGACGTCTCTCTCTTCTTTCCTTTCCTTTGCCGCCTCGCACCTAATGGAGTCGGGTAAGGAGAAGAAGAGGACGTAAAACAAAAGAAAATAAATCTGTTCCGTAAAATTCTGAAACAGTTGATAGGGACTTCGGACTCGGATACTGGCTGCCTTCGGAGTTTCATCACATATACTCTAGAAGAGTTTCATCACATAATCTAGAAAAAATCCAACACCAAATCCAAACGTGTATTTCTCATTAAACAAATCCAAAATTAGAAACTTGTACCATACTTATAAAACATAGTATTGAACCATTTTAAAGAGTAAGAAGAATTAGGCAGCCAGGTCATCTATGCATTTGTGCTGCTAGATTCTAGAGTTTATTTCTTTTCTGTTAGTTTCTGTTTTTCAACTAATGTTAGCATCTACTTCATATCCAATATTCAGTTACAGATGTTTTACAAAATCATGTGCGGTTGTAACATGAGTAAAAAGCGAAGAGCTTGGTGGTGTGGTTGGTATACAATTATGGAACTTGCTGAAACACAATAAATTTGCTTGAAAATATTAGAAACGTGATTAACTTGTTGAGAGCTACTTATATGCTTTTTTTTTTATAGCTGCACAAATATTAAAGTATAAATGAAGGGTAGATTGTGATTACTTACTTCCCGGTTGCTTTAAGATTTATGCAACTTATACTGGAAAGGAAAGCATTGAAGCCATGCTCGATTGATTAAGTACTTCTTTGAAACTTTTTTAAAACTAGCAGTAACTTGATTGGAAACTTCATGAAACTTTCTGAAAACTAGGTGTAGATTGATTGGAAAACTTGCCGAAACTTGCCGTAGTTTTGTGCCAAAGTATGGACATGAGACAAGCAGCACCGTAACGTGTGCGAGCGAGGAAATTATTAGCGAGGGAGCTCTCGGTCGTGCTATAAGCCGAATTAAACTAATCTCAAAGTCGGCAGAAGACAGCGTCAGTCTGTCCATGAGAATTGACTGTGATGAACCTACAGCGAACGCATGCAAGCTGGATACGCGCAATCAACGAACGAATGTGGTACGTTTATAATACCCGCGCGCCAGATGCAAGGCCGGCCTTCTGGGCTTAAATAACACTAGATAAGCGACCGCGGCGTGTCACGCCACGATCGTCGCTCCCCACGCGAGCAAATCGAGAAAACGCGCGATATTCGGGGTCCTCTCATGAAGGATCTATGATCTCGCTAAAACAAAAGGTCCTTTTCGAAAAAAAACGGTAGATGAGTCGCCGTGGCGTGCCACACCGCCACCGCTGCTCCGCACGTAAAAAAGGGCAAAAAGGACATAAACGCATCTTCCTTTTTTCGCAAAAAGGAGAAAAACGATTTTTTTTCCAAAAAGGACCTAAACGCGATGATCTAAAATGCATAAAGGACCTAAACGCAACTTGATTTTTCTTAAAAAGAGGACCCGACCGTATTTTTTTTCCAAAAAGGACCTAAACGTAATTTCCTTTTTCCGAAAAAAAGACCTCAACGCGACATCGAAAAACGCATAAAGGACCTAAACATAATAATTTTTTTTCAAAAAAAGATCTATTCGTAATTTTTCACGAAAAAAGACCCAGAAGTAATTTTTTTCTGCCAGCGCTCTCCCGACTCAAAGCAACTTGGTGGCTAAAAGTCCACCAGCTTTAGTAGAGGTAGGATGTGTTCAGCATAGTGCCTACCTCCCAAAAAGAGAACCCATGGAGTCGTAATAACAAGAACAACTTCAATAGCTATATAGATTGTTGGATTCGAAAGCGATAGTTTAGATCTTTCTTAGTACTATAGCAACCACTATAACTGACCACTATTTTACGATCCATACCGTTAGTTGCTTTGATCGAACGGTGCTGATGACTAACGAGTGTAGTTCCCTTACAACCTAGGCAGAAACTCTATCCTGCCTTCCTAGTCATCTCGACAGTGAATAGTTGGAAACGGCTAGAACATTGGAGCATGCATGCTTGGCAGTACAACGTACTTTTTGTTGTCGCAGATGCATCTGCGGATGTCGTTAAATACTATCCAGGTCTTGCAGAATAGAAAAAACTAGGGATTGAAATTTTATGATTTGTTGAATCCTGTAGGAAAAAAAACACAAGAATTGTTTAAAAGATGTGCTTGATTGCCTCACATAAAAAAACACTGTAATTTTGAGATTAAATGTTAACTGATTAGAGTGAGAATGGATAGAAGAGAGAGGTTGCGTTGGAACTCTCAAAGCAATTCCTAACATGATGTTAGACCTCATTCTAGAATTCCTCAAAAATTTATAGAAAATTTTCCAATCCCATGAAATTCGTTTGAAGCAATCCTACAAATCAAACACCTCTCATAGAAAATTTTTCTTTGGATTGAATTCCTCTATTTTTTCTTTAAAATTCCTTTGAATTGAAGAGGCTCCTAGTTGTGTAGTTTGGCTTCTGCAGCTGGATGAAACGTTGTAAAGTGCATCTGAAACTTTTAGTTGTGCAATACAGAAATCTTGCACAGTTTTAGCAAATGGCGGCGTAAATAAACCTCACTTTTCGAAATTTGTTGGTTCAATTTTGCTATATGAGTTTACACACTAAAGCGTATACTCTTTTAACGTACTAAATTAACTACTCGGGATGCCCTCGGTAGGGTTTACTTCACAAGAAGTATGCAAAGTCGAGGACTGGGGAAATTCAATGGCAACAGTAGAACTGAAGAAAGAGATATATACATTCCAAGAAGTAAATATGCACAGAGATTTATCTGCATTTGAGACCTTATATAGGCAGGCCCCTTTCTGTCACGTCAGTAGCCGTGGCAGTCAGTAGTGAATACCAGCGACGGCGGACAAACGCTCACAACCCCGTCACATTTACCTTCGGTGACTTCATGAGACTATGTACATCATTGGTCTTCGAGCAATGGAACTTGGGATCTCCAGCGCTCTAGCCCGGCTGTCTCTTCACATTGGCCGTTGACTCGATCTTGGGCTGCAGTCTTGGAGACGCCCTTAGAACATGGAGTCATTGGCCTCTCCCTCCAGCTTCCATTGCATCCAATGTTTGGCTCATCTGAACTTGACAGGAAATATCTGCTGTTGAGTCGGTGTTACTCATTTCGGTAGCGCGCTGCGTTTGGCTGTCGCCTTCCCTCTCGGTGATATACCTGAAGTGCGCGTGTGGCCAGAACCCTGCAGCCATTGCGTGGGCAGTTAGCTAGTGTTGACAGAGAACGCAAATCCAAAATTGCACATAGTTTTGTAAGGAGTAAAGCAGTTTACAGTTTGCTGCATTGCACTCGTCACAACGTTGTACGCTGTTAGCAGGAAAAACACGAAATTCAAGATTCAACGTTGTACGCTATTATCAGGAAAAACACGAAATTCAAGATTCAACGTTGTATGTTGGAGATCTGGTATTGCTGAAGTATACAGCATTTATGATGGATCCATGAAGATGCAATTCTCACGTGATGCTTGTATTCTCCGCTACTTAAAAATTGCACAAATATTAAAGCACAAGTAAAGAGTAGATGACGATTATTAATCTTTTCACTTGCGTTTAGATTTGTATAATTTATATTGAGAGAGTTATGTATAGAAGCATCATTCCAAGCCTGAATGGAAGGCCTGTGCAGCGTGGGCTGCTGCACAGGGCCTCAAAATTAAGGGGGCCTATTTTTTACTTACTCTTGTATTACTATCTATTAATTTTTTGTATTAATAATAGTAATAAGAGTAGTTCTTTTTAATCTCTTCATTTTATTTTTTAAATTTTTACTGTAAAAAATCATTCTAAGTAAAATCATGTGCCCTGTTGATATTTTAAGGTTTTTGAAACAGCTAAATTATTTTCGTAATGCAATTGTTGCATATAGAATTTTGTTGATAATTCCGATGACTATTGCACATACAAAATAAGTGCTTTTATATATTGAAGTAGAAGTTCTACTAGTGTTCTATAATGAACTAGGAAAGATTTAACAAAAGCCAAAGTGATTTAATTTAGAAAAGACTAATTACAGGGATAATTGAAGATTCTATTTCAAATAACAAATAATACTAGAAGAATGGTGCTTTCCATGTAAAGTTATGAAATTTGTTTTTTTAGCGCGATGTATCACATAATCTTTGTACCATAAGAAAAGAATTGTACTACAACTGTAATATCAAATAATTATTTTGATAATTAATTTTTATTGTGTATAGTCTAATTTTAAATTTAGCACAAGATCCCAAAATATCTGGTACGAAGTTGCACCACTCAAAAAGAGAGAGAGAAAAGAAGTACCTTTCTCGTCAGAAGGGGCAGGAAAGAACTGCAGGTAGCAAACAGAGGCGACCACCATTCCTACGTGAACATGACAAACCCATCAGCACGCAAAAGAGAGTTCAGAGTATTGATCAAACATCAAATTGTATATGACATCCTAGTCTAAAATCCACTTAAAGCTCACTCCATCGTTGGATGGATCCACGCAGTATGACACTTCACTTATATTTTCATTCTCATCTCATGTAAAAGGGTTAACTTGAAGATGCTATATTTGGACCTAGTAGGCATTGTATTACATCCAACCCCTTCCACAACTTCACATAGGTCTTCACAACTTCACAATTCACTTTAGATAAATAATGTAGGACTAATCACACCACCACAACTTCACATAGGTCTTCACACTAATGAGACGGGGTATTACATCCAACCCCTTCCACATGGGCCACCACACTAACGATACGGGGTATTACACTCACCCGTTAAGAGTTGACGCTCTCGTCAGCACACCGCATACATATCTATGTGTCCAGTGTTTGGTATATACGATATACCGTATGTCCACTCCGGGCTCACACGCATTATGCACCATATGCTCGTGCCACTTTCTCGTTTGCGTCCGTGCAACGAAGGTTGATGTTTTGATACCATCCGTAATACTATAGCCCAAAACCCGCTCAAAATCTAGTCCATGGTGGAGCAGACCCACGTAGCATGACACCTAACTTACACATTTGTCATTGCCTCGCGTAAAAGAGTTAACCCGGAGATGCTACGTTTTGACCTAATAAACATTATACGCTACTATAACTCTCTTTAAACAAGCAATAGGGGACAAATCTGGTCACCACAATTCTATATGAGCCACCACACTAACGAATCAGAGTATCACACTGTCTTATAATATAAATTACTACATAGATATATGCAGCTAAGGCAAATAGCCAAATTCATGAAACACGTACCGAGGACGCCGCCGGTGCACACGTCTTGCCAATGATGCCAGTAGTCGTCCACCCGCGAGATCGCAATCATCGCAGCGATGAGCAGAGGGAAAAGGACGATGCATAGCTTGGCGACATGCCCCCTTCGATCGAAGATGGTGATTTTCCCGGCGAGGTACCATGACAGGAATCCCAGACCGGCAAAAGACCCTGTGCAATGGAGCAAGTAAGAGCTGAGTACACGAAGGATTAAGATCATATTCTCTTGTTGTTACCGTGAGCTGACAGAGCTTGTGACGGCAACCGCGCAGTTCAGTCTAGTAATGAGAACGATTGGGTTGTTAATTGATTGGTTCTATGTGAGTGAAAACTCACATGAAGTGTGGCCACTTGGGAAGCTCTTGTGGCCTTCTTTGATCACGCTTGCATCACCGTGGCATATGACTCCTGTGGTGATGTTGTCGTACACCTGGACATCATGTCAACTACTCTTTAAGTTTGGGATGCAAACAAAACGATATGTGTAAGGCGTAACTCGTAAGACGTAAAATTTGAAGAAATTAAGGTGGGAGTTGTTACGGCGATTCCATCAGGGAAGCAGCGCCAGAAGAAGTTGGGACGTGGGCGGCCGACGGCGTCCTTGATCGCGTCGGTCAGAACGCCGGTTATCAGCACAGAAAATAGAATGCCTGCTTGCGACCACGCAATGCGCGTTAGAACAAAACAAAAAGGGAAGATTACAATGGTGCCGAAGGATACTCAAGAAAGTACCTAGTATAGCATGGTGCAAATCATACACGTTCCTCCTCCTGATGTAGATGACGGTGAAGATAATCATAGGACCAATGACAGCAATGATCTGAGCATTTAGGACAAACAATTTGATTAGCGTATCGAAATTTAACCGAGGGAGACATCGACATTGATGGAATGAGGAATTAAGGAAGGGAAAGCGCACCGGCACGGCCCAGAGCGGGACGGTGTTGCTCTTCATGGGGTATCTGAGGTCCGTCATCATGCCGGCGCCGACGAAGCGGTGGAACGGCTCGATCACGTTGAGGAGGACTTCGGCGGCGACCAGGAGCAGCAGCGCCAGCCAGTCGTACGCGTGCGACCTCGCCACCCTGCCGCCGTGCGACCGTATCGTGGGGAACGCGCATGCCGGAGCATTGGCATTGGCCGAGGCCTGCATATCTGCTCTATCGATTCTACACTTGCGATCTTGCAATGCAAACTATGTAGGCCTTCAAGCCACACAAAAACAAAAAACAAAAAAAACAAGCAATGCTCTTGACTTGTATGGTTCTTCCCTCCGGGTCGTCTTCTTGGGCAATGCATCCTCGTTTTTTTTATAGGACTACAAATAGTGGATCCGAAATTAACTTTGGGAATCCGAGATGGCGATGAGAATTGACAGGACATTAATCGATTGGGACTTTGGAGTTGCCAGGGAGTTTCTCCGGTTAAAGCCTTCCTATTCATGGTACTGCACAGCTTGGTACCGGAGTAGCTGGCCTACCGATGCCATATCACGGCTTGGCCCTCGGGGAGTTTGACTGACGTTTGCACCGCGTCTAAGCAGCGTTTGCACCGCGTACACAGTCCCCCACACGGGATGACGGGAGTAGTACTACTTCCTGCGTAACCAAAATTTCTTAGCAATTGCAGGCCATTGACTCAAGTCTCGCGCGCAGTCTTTTCAAATTCGCAAGGAGGGAGGCGTAAAAGTTAAATCTGATAGTTGATTTGTAAGCATATTTCTACTATTTTACGCCATTTAAAGTATAAATAAATTTTAATCTATTCTTTAATTTGTTAAACATATTTCTACTACCAGGAGTATAAATAAATTCTAATGTGACAATTAATTTGTTAAACGAATTTCTACTTCTCTACTACCATAAAAAAATATAAATAAATTCTATTTAATCTAATCTATTGAATTAAAATATGAACCATTTTACAGTCCGAGATTTATTAGCTTTACCTTCCCAGAAGGGAAGGAGCCGATCCAGAAATTCTATGTAGCCCGGTATTACCTCACAAACTGCATCATTGACCCAAGCTCAACGAAGACTCGCCCCGGCCTCCCCATCTTATGCCTAACCCTAACTCACGCCCGTCCCTCCACGGCCGATGTGGTACAATTGATTAGTAGTACAGCCCGCCAGCATGCGTGGTTAAGCAACCGAGTGAAGCCAGCTAACATGGGCTCGTAGCCGTAGACATGCGATTGTAACAATGCTTTCCATCAACACGAAGACAACCTTGGCCCAGTGAGAGGGAGGTACGAGTTCGTAGTAGCGGGCTGGGTTGGAAAAGCACTTTCCAAGGCTCTACAATGCATGGATAATAGATTTATCTTTGCCCCCCACAATTTTATCCTACATGCAAGTGGACGCACTAACTTGTACAAATTGTATATACTGTTGCACCGTCACCAAAGATTTGATAAGAAAGCATTCTCCTCAAAGGCTCTCTCTTATTATGACAAGTGGCATCACCTCTTTTCTACCCTCTCTCTATACTTTTCTTTTCCCTCAAAGTCTCTCTTCTTATGACAAATGGTTCACCTCCTTCATCCCATTTCCATCTCTATTCACTTACCTCAAACTCAAAATAATTTTTGTATTTCAAATTTTCTCCTCAAGTTTTTAAAATAAGTATTTTTTAACCACTTTCGAAAAGTTTTTTAAGTGAACTTTTCGAACGGAAAGTTTGTTGAATAGAATGTTTTTAGAGCTGAAACTTTTCGTTTTAAAATTTTTTTGAGTTGAAACTTTCTAATTTTAATTTTTTTGATTTAAGTTTTATCGAGTTGAAACTTTCCGATTTAGAAATTTCCGATGAAAATATTTCAAGTTGAATTTTACATTGAAACTTTTCGAACCAAAAGTTTTTTGAATCGAAACTTTTCAAACCGAAAGCTTTTGAATTGAAAGTTTTAAAACTTTCCGAGTTGAACTTTTGATTCGAAATTTTTCGATTTAAAACTTTTCTTGTTGAAACTTTTCGAGTTGAATCTTTTTCGATTTGAAACTTTTCGAGATGAAATTTTCTAATTTGAATCTTTTTTATTTTAAAATTTTCTATTTGAATTTTTTAGTTTTAAATTTTGAGTCAAATTTTTTTAGTTGAAACTTTCTATTTAAAATGTTCAAAGTTTAAATATTCTAATTTAAAATTTTGTATTAGGGAGGGAAGATGGGGTGAGAGAAGTGAGTAGGAAAAGGGACAGAGGGGGGTGAATATGACACATGCCTTTCTAAAAAAGTATCCTTAAATTTGTTAATTTGAGATTAACCTCAAAATAGTCATAGCCTAAGACAATTACAGTCATCTCTCTTCATAATCCAATCTTCACATCCGCATGCTAGCACTCGCTCGATAGTCACGGGATCTTTCAGGACATCCCAAGTTCATAAAATCGAAATCGTGATTTTCGAACGGTTTGTGATAATCGAAAATCACCTAGAAACTGAAGGTTATGAAATCAATTTTTTTGGAAAAAATAAAAAAAAAGAGCAAAAATCGACCGGTAACGGTGATAATCGCGATATTTGCCTCGATAATCGACAGACTAAGTGAACTTCTTCCTTGGTTGATTTTTTGAGCGATTTTCGCTGGATATAGTCAATAATCGCGGTACTTGCATTGTATAATTTTTTTTTAATTTTTTTAATTTAACCGGTTTACCGATCAGTATTAGATATCGAGCAAACTCGATACGGTCAGTAGTCGTGATTTTTCAATGATTTTCGTCGATTTTGTAAACCTGATCTCAATACGTGGTTTCGTTAAAAAAAACTGCGGTTACGTGTAACAAAATGACTCAATACCAGTGGTTTAGTAAAAAAAAAAATGAAAAGATACGTGGTTGTGTGTTACCAATGGCACCAACAATAGTTGGGGTTTTCTGTCCATAAAAAATCGATTTTAATGGACTCGGTGCTGTTTAGCCTCACCCAATGTATGTTGGGCCTAAAGCCCAACAACATTGTGTGAGACGTGGCGAGTGGGTACCTATTAGTTAGCCGGTGGCACGGTTGGCCCGCGAGAAACTGAGAGGCGAGAGCTCGGCAGCCAGTGCCTGCGGCGTCTGCTTCTTCCTCCTCCTGCAAACTACTAGCTGTCAACTCACCTCCACTCCTCGAGTCGAGTCCGAAGCTGCGCATAAACCCTCCAAGAAGAGTGGTTTGCGGGATGAAGACGAGGTCGCAGACGGCCCCGAAGCCCCTCAAGACGGTGCGGCTGCCACCGAAGGCGAGCCCCAGCCCGAAGCCGCGGAAGAAGGGGCCCCTCGACGACCCCCGCCGCCCCAAGAAGCCGCCCACCGCCTTCTTCTACTTCATGTATGCGCTACGCCTCTCTTTCGACTCCCTTCTCTTTGTATGGATCCTATGGATTTCATATCTAGCTATCTACTAGCTGCTCTGGCCGCGGCTAAACAATCGGGTTGCGGTATTAGGGGTTTCCACCTTCTTTGGCTTTTTGACTGCGCTGCCCGACCGCACAAGTTAGGATGTTTCTTTAGGAATTTGTGGGTGTTTTGTTCAGGAACTTCGAATTGATTCGTGCCTCGGTGGTATTTTAGTGCAGCAAATCCGCATGAGTCACTTCCGTTAAGGCCGACAAGACGGTACTGTTCTGCGGCTCTTTAGGAAACATTTTATGTGTATTAGGTGCTGAAGGCCTTTGACAGTGTATCTCAATCTATACAGGTGCATTTGTTTGTTAGCTAGTCAATTCCCGGGCTCATTGTTGTAGTTTGTGCAACTATGCTTTTAACCCACGATTATATAAATTGGAATTGTTTTCATTTGATTTTGGAATGTTGAAAGCTTTCTTGAGGGTATCCTGTCAAGTGATATGAGATTTCCTGGTTCTTGGTCAGAATTCCTCCGTTTGCCCTAGGCTAGAAGCAGGTTATTTTGTGATACCTGTTAGGGAATATCATGTATTTCCATATCGTTAGTTTCCCTTTTACGTTTTGCTTTGTATACGTTTTCCTTTTGTACTCTCAAGTACCCCTATATATGTTGGGCTATTGCTCCTGGAATACACAAGTTGCATTCTTATAATGGTATCAGAGCCATGGTTCTCAAAACCGGAAAGAGATCCAATGTAGTTGTGTAACGATTGCAACTTTAGCGGTTGTAGATCGACCGTTGGATTAAAAAGCGATGGCCTAAATCTTTTGCAATACTCTTCGAAAAACACTGTACCAGACGGTGCTCAATTCCTGGCACGTTCGCCACACCCTTCACTGGTGGAGGCTCTTACTGCCATCCGTGCAGAAGAGACTCGTCTTCGGGGTTCCTTGCACTAGGTGCCGACTACATCGACTCCAACAGTCTTGGCTGCTGCTGCTGCTCCTGCTCCGGCTGCTTCTGTTGCTGCTGCTCCTTCTCCTAATACCGCTGTCCAGTGCAACCGGTGCCACTGTGACAGCAACACGTACCAGAACTGTTTCGCCAGGAAGAAGAAGAACAACAACCGCAAGGGGGGTTGACCATCCCCACATGGTGCTTCAGGATCTTCTAATGCTTCTCCCTCGGGTCAAGGTGACACCATGACACTACTCAGCAGCTTGTCAAGCTTCTTCAGTCACTCCTTGAGCGCCTTTTGGCTCCGTCAGCATCAGTGGGTTCTGCCAGTCTTGCTTCCCCGTCTTCCCAGTTGGGTATACCATCTCCGTGGATCCTTGATTCTGGTGCTTCTTTCCATATGACATCAGTTTCTACTTCCATTACTTCCTTCGTTCCTCCTATTTTACCTGTCTTGGTTTAGACTGCAGATGGCTCTCCTATGCCTTTTTCCTTTCTAGGCACTCTTTCTACTTTGCAGTTTTATATTCTTGAGGTCTCATGTGCCTGGCCTAGCCATGCAGCTCGTTTCTGTTGGTCAGCTTGCTGATCGTGGTTACCATGTCTTTTTTTTATGCTGATCATTGTTTTGTTTAGGATCGTCAGACCGGGACCCAGGTTGGTACCCAGCGTCTTTATGCCCTTGACTGGTTTCGTCTTCCTTCTGCTACTTCCATCGTCCAGTCCACCACTTATCCCGTTGCTGCTGTCGCTGCTGCTACTTTTGTTGAATGGCATCATTGTTTAGGTCATCTTTTAGAGTTGCGTCTGTCATCTTTAGTGGGTCAAGGTGTCGTTAGTCGTGTTGTCAGGGACACTTTGTCTTGTTTGGGTTGTAAGCTTGGCAAGCATATACAGCTCCTGTATGGTTCTAGTGAGTCCACCTCTGTTCGACCTTTTGATTTGATTCATTCCGATGTCTGGGGTCCGGCCCCTTTTATTTCAAAAGGTGGTCATAAGTATTTTGTAATCTTTATTGATGATCATTCACGCTATACTTGGTCTATCTTATGACCTCTCGCAGCCAGTTCTTTTTGATTTACCGGTCTTTTTCCAGCATGGTTTGCATTCAGTTTGATTCTTCCATTCGTGCTTTTAGGTTTGACTGTGCTAGTGGATATGTCTCTGCTACTTTTCGTCATTTTCTTTCTGAGCAGAGCACACTCCCTCGTTATTCTTGTCCTAGTGCTCATGCTCAAAATAGTGTTTCCGAGCACAAGCATCATCATTTGCTTGAGACTACTCGTGCTCTTATGCTTGCCTGTTATTTTCCACCTTATTTCTGGGCTGAGGCAGTATCTAATGCTGCCTATCTCCTCAACTAACAGCTATCTACTGCTCTTCACAGTTCCACTCCAGTTGAGCGTCATGCCTTTGGCTGCACTTGTTATGATCTTCGGCATCGCGAGCGCACAATGTTGACAGCTCAGTCAAATAAGTTTGTTTTCCTTGGATACAATGCTGAGCATAGAGGTTATTGCTGCTATGACCCTTGTGCTCGTCGGATGCACATCTCTCGTGATGTTTCTTTTGATGAGACTCGGCCATATTATCATGATGCCTCTACTTCCAGTACCACTTCCCACATAGAGTCTATCTCTTTTTTGACCTGTCCTGAGAGATCATCACCATCCTCTTTTCCTTTGCCTCCAGTGGTTCCTCCTTAATTGCAGGAACGTTCACCTCTGGAGTCCTCTTCTGAGCTTTCTCCCCTTCCTTTTCATTACTCTCGTTGAGCTCGTGTGAATAATTCCTTACCTTCTACTGACTTCGCACCTCTGGCTTCTCCTCCTGCCTCTACACTGTCGGGTACTTCTCCTGTGCCAATTTTTCAGTTGGATGTCAAGAATGTCTTTCTTAATGGCGATCTTCATGAGGAGGTATTTATGCAGCTGCCTCCTATGTATTTTGTTCCAGCTGGTCATGTTTGTCGTTTCCGGCGTTCTCTCATCAGGCCCCTCCTGCTTGGTTTGAGTGTTTCACTTCTGTCATCACTGCTGCAGGTTTTTTTCTGCTAGTGCTCATGACCCTACTTTGTTCATTCACACTTCTCATGGTTGGACGCTCCTTCTCTATGTGGATGATATGATCATACCATCTTGGGAGTTGAGAATTGAGAACATCGAATACTGAAGCATGCCATCAGCAAACTGTTCCTAGCGCGAGTGACACCACCTTTCTTTCTCATTTGTTTGGCATCTCTGACTTGCCAAAGCTATTAGCTTATTATACCCAGTCCATAGTTCGCATTAGCACACTGAAAATTGTCGATTACCAATGTATAAAGAATTGTGTATTTGTCGTTGACTCGTCAGACTTCTGATGGTTACAGAATGTTTTAATCACTGGTAAAGAATAATTGCAACATTTACATTCTGGCTGCGTTTCTAAATGCTCTATGCTGCATCTAGTCGTCGTCATTGAGCATATTGATTGCTTATCCTCTAGGTTTTACACATTATTTTAGGTGTAACAGAAATGCAAAAGTTCTTCCTGTTGTTTTCCCTCATGTTATTTTCATCTCTTGTACTGAGTCAATTTATACTGAAGCTGTTATGTTGTGTTGAAGGGAGGATTTCCGGAGAACTTTTCGGGAAGAAAATCCAAGTGTAAAATCAATGCAGGAAGTGAGTTTCCATCATTTTATTTTTGAAGCTTCCTAGTCATGTTGTAATATATCTTACACTGTAGATAGGGAAGGCATGCGGCGAGAAATGGAATACAATGACATTTGAGGTTGGTATCACTCTCCTCCCAGCCTGATAGCTGTGTTGCATTATGTAGCTTTTCACTACAAAATTCTACCATCCAATCATGCTGCCTGGAAATGTAAAATGGTTGATAGCAACACATGGAGTGGAGATGTAGTTTGGCTTGTACTTCTGTTTGAAGAATCAGTTCTTTCGTAAACAATCTGTGGCAATCAATTAGAAGCCCTTGACTTATGTTTTATTAGGTTTAGTATCCAGGTTTAGAAACGGAAATATTTGCCTTTTTAGCCTCTCTCTTGTGTCTTGTCTATGTGCCTAGTGGTGGAACTAAGTTTATATATTTCTAACATTCCTTGAATTAATTGGCACTATGTAGAGCAATTTCATTGTTGAGTCTAGAGGGTAGCCCATTCCAGGGAAACAGCTGAAGGGATGCATTGACATGAGTTATGTAACGTGGAAGCTTCATGACCTATATACATAGAATGGATTTTGTAGGCATTGCAGTTAAGATTCAGTTGGATGATCATACTCCATTGCACATTTCACATTTGCTATTTTTCCCCTGTTGGTTAGTAGGTTTGTTGTTTCTACTTTCTAGTTACAGTTACAATATTTGAGGTCCCTACCTGTAGGCAGTTTCTGGACATTTGAAGTTAACCTTGATTTGCCAATGACCTATCCTCGCTATTGTCATTTCATGAATACCAGCAAGCCATAGGGAAAACAGAAACAGATCATTGCTATAAAGTGTATCAAGATCAACTATGAATTTTTTTTAAGCCATTGGCTATATGATTATGAAATTTCCCTTTTTAGAAAATATAACTTGTCACATGATTATGTAGCAGTTATGACTTTTGATTGACTTGTACAAGACCTCCTTACATGACACCCTGTATGCTGTCTTCTAAATTCGCTTACAAATAAGCAAACTATGTTGCCTATACAACACATAATGCTTCATATCCTACTGCCATCAACAATTTCACTTTGTTCATTGCACCAGGAAAAGGTCAAGTATTATGATCTAGCTACCGAGAGGCGTGCTGAGTTTGAGAAGGCAATGGCTGAGTATAATAAGAAAAAGGTGAATCTTTTTACATGTATATTGCACATCAGCACATGTGTTCATGTTTACCCTATTTTCCCATGCATGTGATCATATTTATCCTATTTTCCCATGCAGAAAAGCGGTGAATTGTCTGAGGAATCTGATTACGACTAGAAGTGAACATGAGGATTCACCAAGTAACTGGATGAACCTATCAATTGTATATTACAGAACTCAGCTTTGTTATGGAATCTATAGATAGTTAGAATTTCCTGGTCATGCAAAACTGTTGTATCTTGTGTGATAGACTAATATCTAGTGTATCACCGACCAAGTCTCGTACTGGTAGTATTCACCAGGACATTATTTGTGCTTCAGGCTACTATGGTGTTTGTGCATACTCAATTTGCTATGTTTTGCTGTACGTCCTCCAGTGCAAACATTTCATTACGGATAACCCAAAGCATAAGCCACATGAATATTGCATGGAAAGAGTTCGCATGAAGCATATTAAAAAACTATGAGAAATTAAAAGCAATCATCCATATTTGATCCAGACACTGGACGGCTGCATGGCATTTGGTTGATGCGCACCTTGTTGTAACCGATAAAATGACATTGTGTTTTCAGATTTTCGTGGACGACTCCGTGGCCCAATGGATAAGGCGCTGGTCTACGGAACCAGAGATTCTGGGTTCGATCCCCAGCGGAGTCGGTACTTTTTTTTTTAACTTTGCTTTCATTTTCTTTTTACGCTTTGTAGGGTGGCGCGAAGAACTTCAAATTAAAGAGGGCTTTAATGTTTTTTTTAACAGTTGTATAAATATTAAAATATGAATAAATGGTAGATAGTGGTTACTTATCCCTTCGCTTTGTTTCAAAATTTGTGTAATTTGTATGAAGAGAAAAAGCATTAAAACACTACTATTCAAATTATCATTCCACATCCTCAGTCAGGTAATACTCAATGAGACGGTGTGTTTTTTTCCTGTCAGATGTCAAATTGTCACCCCATCTTGTATTTATAATTAGAGAGTGTTTTTCGTGCTTTTCTTTTTGACAGTTGTATAAATATTAAAGTATGAATGAATGGTAGATATTAGTTACTTACCCCCTTCGCTTTCTTCAAGATTTATATAACTTGTATTGAGAGTCAAAACATTAAAATACTACTCTTCAAATTATCATTCCACATCCTCAGTCAGATAATACTCAATGAGGATGGTGCGTTTTTTTTCCCCTGTCAGATGTCAAATTGCCACCCCATCTTGTATTTAAAAATGTCCCTTTTTTAGATTTAAACTTGCACGACACACGTTACATCCAAAACAATCACATTAACCTGGAAATGCTATCACCCATATGCACTCGGCATCACGCACCGTCCCATGAAACATCATCGATTTGCGTCGCATTATTGCCTCGACAACAAGAACAACGACAAACACCAGTGGCAGTGGCACACAAGCCAATGCCTAACTCCCCGTGCTCGGTGCGGCCGGCGGCGCGGCGTAGAGCGACCTGAGCTGGCGGTGGATGAGCTTGCTGTGGATGAGCGCCACCTGCAACTTCACGTCGTCGGCCCACCACTGCTGCAGCCCGTGCGCGTCCAGCAACTTGCTCGGCCCCTTGGACGCCACCAGCATCCTCGCCACCCCCGCCTTTCCAGTGCCGTTCCCTCGCCCAGCCTCCGCCTCGCCGTTCCCGACCGCCACGGTAGCTGTCTCGGCCGCCGCGCCGTTGTAGTAGCAGCAGATGTAGTCGTTGGTGTTGATGTACAGGTGCGGCAGCCACCTGCCCATCCCAACGCGCGCCAGCGACGCCTTCGGCTCGCTCTTGCTGCTGCCGCCCCCGCCCGTGCCCGCGGCCTGGGAGCCCACGTAGGGGAGCCACGCGCGCACGCGGGCCCACAGCTCCCCGGCCGTCTCAGCCAATCCCCTGAGGCTCATGGCCAGCGACACGGACGGCGGGTTGAAGACGTGGCACTCCACGAAGACGCCCTCCTTGGAGCGCCTTGCCCACCTGCAGCGCGAACCCGGCGCCCAGAGAGTGCCAGCCCATGCACACGTTGCCGGTGCCGAGCCTGCGCGCGGCGGCCCGCAGGGCGGCCAGCGCGCTGGCGAAGCGGACGGAGCCCTTGAGGCTGTCCCACTCGAGGTCGTCCTGGATGTCGCGCCGGAGAGTGGGGGCGGAACGGGATGTAATCGGACAGCGCGGCCTGGCGGTCCCACTCGAGGACGGCGCCGTAGACGGAGCCGTCGCGCTCGTCGACGAGCGCCTGGGCGAGCCTGTACTTGAACGGCCGCCACCACTGCGGCGCGAGGCTGGTGCGCTCGTCGCGCTTCTCCTGCCGGTCCAGCTCCAGCAGGTACACCCCCTGGATGAAGCACGCGATCACCGAGCGCCGGTAATTGGGATTCTTCCTGCGTGCAATGCAACAAAATGCCTGTGCAATCAGTAGTGAAGCTGCTTGTGTAATCACAAGTTGAGCTGGGTGAAAGTGAAACCGTGCAAGTATTAACCGACCAGCTTGAGCGAAGGAGATCTCTCCAGCTCGTGCACGACAGGTTTCGGGGGCCATACACATGGTACTCGAACGGACTTGCAGTAGGAGGCGGCCGCGGCGCTGCGTCGTTGGCTTTCTGGTCCGGCACCGCCTTGGCCATTTTTGCCTCGTGAAGTCGTGAGCCCCGCAGGCCGCAGTGCCGTCTCTTGAGCTTCAAGAGCACGCAGGGAATAGTTCGGCGGAGGCGGGATGATATGCAGTTCGGCAAGAATTGTTTGTTCCAAGTTGAAAAGAATCACAGAAAGCGCGACGGGACTTTTTATCCTTGTTTTCTTTACATTATCGATCCTTTCATTCAAGAGACGTACTTCCATGCTTTTCTTTTTGACAGTTGTATAAATATTAAAATATAAATGAATGGTAGATAATGATTGTTTACCTTTTTGATTGCTTTAAGATTTATATAATTTGTATTGGGATGAAAAACTTAGAAGCACTACTCAATATGGAACCTAGCTTATTTCTCCTCTCAGGTGTGCTTTACCATGGTTAGACCCCGATTGGAACTCATGATTTTCATTGGAATTTTGCATGAAACAGTTCAATTTCCGCATGAATTAGGAAAAATTCCCACGTTCCAAATAGGGGCTTTAAGTCAGAACTTTTATTCTGTTTTGAGACGGTTAGGTCAGAACTTATGGACAACTAGAATTGAGAAAATTTTGTGCGTGCACAACATTCGCCAACTTTTGAGCTGCACATCTTACAGAAATGGAGGTGCTGATTAGTTGATGCCATGCACGAACCGAACTGCAGTCGCGCAAGGGGTATATGTTCTACGGAAAGCTTCTCATCTGAGCTACCATCATGGCACCTTCCACAAAATAGTACTATGGTCCATACATGAGACACATTCGTACAAAGTCAGATGATGGAAATAAGGTTGCAGGAAGGCCTAGCAAATCACTTGAGAACGAAGATGCCTTTTCACTGTGTAGATATGTACGACAATATTCTCCATGATCTAATTTCTGGATTTATATCAAAAGAATAACTTGTAAAACAATATTAGCATGATCAGTTGCAACTTGCAAGATTGCACGACCTACAAGTCTACAACAGCTAAAACATACTAAATCTCGATTAGCTAGCTGGTTGCTCATTATTGGCTGAAGAGGCCTGTTTTTCAGCAGTCAATTTCTCCAGGCGTTTCTTGAGGTAAGCTTGCCTGAGTTTCTCCCTACGAGCAGCCTTCTGCTCTTGTCGTCCGGATTTCATCGTCAAAGCCTTTTGCCTTGCCTCACTTACTTCCTCGTGAACCTCCCTGCAGACGTGTCATCGTGCATGTTAGTCAAAGACCTATGACAGATTATTGTCAGAGAGAAACAAAGGTGTCAAAGTTAGAATTTCAGTGATATCACCTGGTGGTGATAACGTTGTCCATCTAAATGAATTCAGGCAATCAACAGATATACAGGAATCCTTTATCTTGACATCTAAACACTATAAAGGTGCCAGATAAAGTGATGTACATGAAGCTGCTGAACACAGCTCGTGCAGATTTGCAAACGGTCTTATTAGCATAAAGAGATCATGGGTTAAGCATCTGCTCTGTTTAGGGGTATGACTGTTGTTATAGGTTGCAAAAAGTGACCTAAGGGCTATATGGGCAGGGCATGCTAAAAATGTGGAAGTACACCATAAGCCAAACATGAAAAGGAACAAAATGACTTTCATGAACAAAATGACAACTACTTGGGAGCCCAATTCATGTTCAGTGGTCTATCTGAGCACTGAATGAGTAAAGGTGTCAGGAATGCCAGTTTCAATTTCGTTCTTCATCTGTCTTAGAGCAGCAGTAACAAGGGTCTTTAAAGGAAAGCACTTCATGATATTAGCAGAGAAGTTCAGTGGTGTCAATGCAATCACTATCCAAAGAAAACAGTACCTTACAAAGCGCTTGTGCTCATCTCGGTCGATATTAGTACCAGTTCTGCCAAGGCCCATCGGTTTGGCACTTGGCATAGAATCATCATAATCATTTTCTGGTTCAGCATTATCAGTGGCACCATAGCTCTCTGGCTGCCGAGGCTCATAGACATGATCGAAACTCTTTTGGAAGAAATCAACACAATATTTCTCCTTGTCTTCTTCATCAGGTAGCTCACCTCTGGATAACATTTCATACAACTCTGCCTTCTTTTCAAGGGCAGCATAACTTGCAGAACCATCTTTCACAGCTTTCAGCTCCAACTTATCTCTGTTGCAAAAGCAAATAACAAAGGAGACATTAGTTCTGGTAACAACAGAATTGGCAAAACATAACAGTATGGAATCAAGATGCTTAGAGCTACATGAAGAGCAGAATAAGAGGAGATAGCTGGTGTTGAGTGGAAATGATGTATGTCCATAAGTACGGGATCAAGATGCTTACAAATGCTACATGAAAAGCTGAATGAGAGGAGATAACTGGTGTTGACTGGAAATGCTGCAAGTACATTATCAGAGCAATTCTGGCCAGGACATCAGTTAATTCAAACTGATAAGTGACAAGAGAAAAGGAAGACTCGACAGTAAAATAACAAAGAGGTGGAGTCGCTCTTTCATTTGATCACTGTAAATCCACATCTTATAATGCTAGATGAAAGTCAAACTGTGTTGTTATGGGAGTATGGGAGAACCAGCAATGCAGGAGAACCCCAAAATGTAGCAGAAGTACAGGCAACAGTTCCTTTCGTTGGCAGTTTTACCGTTCATAAGCAAATGCTTAGAAGTGCTTCCTTTTCATTCAAGAAACAATATGAATCGAATTCCATGATACCCAATACAGAGAAACATAAAACTTGATCTTCAATATGAACCAGTAATCCATTATCTAATATTTCCCTGAAGAAATTCATGCTTGCCACTAGGTACAACACACAAGTCGTACGATCTAGTCTTGGTAAAGCAATGCACAACCTAACCTCGCAAAACACTGGTGTTGCTAAAGCCGAACTATGCATATGGATACACAAAGCGAGCTTAAGGCCTACGCAGTTATGACTCAGTCATCCTACTTGAGCAGGTAAATTAACCATACGAGATACGAGAAGCACATAGTATATATACGAAGAAAATTTCTTACTTGTCTGACACGATTGACACAACCAAATATTGGTAGGCACAGTACAACCTAAAAGACGGTTACTAGTATACCTCCCGCATGCCTTCACAGATAGATTAGAACTACTTAATTCCCTAATCCTCTTACAAGAGCATACAAATTAACCATATAGGGAATCTAACACCTAAGCCAAGGGCACGCAATGTGATTGATTGATCCAATAGTTCTCCTAAAAAGTAAAAAATAACATGAAATAGCCACGCTACAGTCGCACAGAAGCAATTACATACGGATGAGAAGAACTGTTGACATACTTGTGGGCGCGTGCGTCGACGCCAGAGTTCTTGGCGCCGAGAGGGTCGGCGGGGGCGGAGCGCTTCTTGGCGCGGCGGAACTCGCCGGAGACCGCAGCGGCGTCGGGGGCGGTGGGCTTGCGGGCCTCCTCCTGGGTGCGGTATAGCTGGGCCTTGAGGTCGAGGATGGATGCGGCGCCGACGCCCTCGATGGCCTTGTGCTTCTTCGGCATCACCGCCGACTCCGTCAGCCACCCCAGCGACTCCATCCGCCGCTCCCTCGACCCACCCAGCTGCGCCGGTGGCTGCGGCTCGGCCGAGGACGAGTAGGACTGCGCGGTCGCTGCCGGCGACGACATCACGGCGGTGGCGATTTGGGAAGGATGGTGGGGTTCGTCGGGAGAGGGGTCGGGTACTCGATGGGGAAGGAGGGGAGGGTCAGTGTGGGCTGGGCTGGCTGCTTTGGGAAGCCTCAAAGGGAAATTTCCGGGCTGCACGCGGGCCGACCAGGGCCAAGGTTGCACTTGCACGTCGTCGTCCACGCGACGCCAACCGCCTCGAGTAAGCTCCGTTTCGTTCCAGAAGTTACCTTCGGCGCGCCCAGCTCGCCGCGCCGTTGGCCGTGCGCTTCCCTCCCGCCATGGCCTTCTTGTGGTGGAGACCGCCAACTCCGCCCTCGACGAAAAGGAAAAAAAAAATCATAAGCCCACGCCGAATAGCTGAGCCTCCCACTCCCTTCCTCTCCGCCGGACGGGCTCGAGGCAAGAGAAAACCTGCGCCTGCGTGCGTGCGCCGATCCATGGCGCGCAGCTTCTCGCCTTCCTCTGCCGCGAGGCTCCAGGCCGTGGTCGCAGGATCCCAGCGCCTCAGGTACCACCGCCTGCCGGCTTCGCGCTCTGAGGGCTTGTTTGGATGTTAGGGGGCAAAAATCCAGGAACAAAATCAAGGGGATTTTGAAGGCACGTGTAATCCCATTCAACCCCTTATGAAAATAATCTTTTCTGGGAAATATTTTTTGCCACTATTTGAAAGATACAAAGATGAAGATCCTGAACATTAAAAAATCTATTGGGAACAAAACACAGTGCGTACTACATTGCATTAGGAGTATCTTTGGGCTATCCAGACTTAGAACCGAAGACAATGGAAACAAAAGGTAACATTGCAGAATTGCTAAAATCCATTGTTACCTTACAAACATAAGTAGTTGTTTTCAAGAACCAATGTCCCTGCATCTATACTAGCAACTTTAACTCATAGACTACACAATTCTATTTAGACAGACATTGCACCACTTCATAATTCATCAAAATGGCTCTATTCAAAACATAACACTGTTTGGTATATTCAAGAACAATATATTAGCCCTTAGACTTGCCACAATAGGTACTTGCAGGAGGATGCCCAAAAAATTAACATAAATCTAAGGATCATGTTGTCCAATGGTATAGGTTCTCAACTTCCAAATTGCATGCAAATAACCAAAATTAGCTCCAGCACTACCGAACAAAAACTCAATAGCAAGTATCTGTTGGTTATGATCTCGGCTTAACTGCTAGATCCGAATTTTTTGGGGCTAGGCCCACCTCTAACGCACCATCGCACTTTGATCGGGAGTGCTCCAAGGTTTTTGGTTCGGTCCCGTTAGCTAGCGTCATATTAAAGAGGGAAAAGCTGGCACTCGTGAGATGATTAACTCTCTCGAGTTTGCTACTTCTTGACACCCCCATTCGATTAGGGTTTTAGCGCTAAGGCTAGCGAAGACCCTCACCACCACCGTGGAGATCACGGTGTTCTCTTCCTCACTGCCATTCTTCACCGACACTCAAGAACGCCAAAACAAAAGTCTAATGACATCATCTTCATCACCGGGTTAGTGCATCTAACGATTTATTTCCACATAATTACTTTTGTGATCATGTCTTTAGGCTAGCTAATGATGTTCATGTATTAGTTCGTCTTAAGCTTCTAACATTTGGTATTAGAGCGGTCTAGCCTAATGTATGGTCCAAATTAAGCCCAGATTAGTCCCTTATTGGGTCGGATTAGCTTTCAGAAGGAGATGATTCAGCACATCCTGAACTCAAATCCCAGATCTGAAACCCTAATTCCCTTTCCCCCCTAAAATCCAATCAAGAAATCCTAATGATCTAAGTAGAGGTTTTCGGGACTTACATTTCCCGGTTGTCGTCGTCCTTGCCGTGATCGCCGTCGGCCGCTCCGTGCGCGCCGCCGTCTCCGCGGTCTTAACCGCCCATGGCGCGACCATGGCGATCGTGGCGACCGTTTCCCGCTCGCGGTGCGGTAGCGTGGCCGGCTTCGCCGTAGCGTCGAAACCATCGCGTGGCTCCGCTCACACCGTGCGCCGTCGTTGCCGCTTCGCCCACTTAGTCGCCGCGCAGCATTTTTTTCCGGAGAAGAATGGGGATTAGGGTTAGGTTTTCTTGCGCGCTTTGTTTTTGTTTCGGTTCGGCGTCATGTTGTCCATTCGATCTCCATCGCCAGCTGCCGCTTCACTTTTCGCACCAGCTGCCGCTTCGGCTTCGCGTCCCGTGCGGCCGATGCTTTGCGTCTCGCGCCTGGCCGATGCTTAGCGTCACGCGTCGGGCCACCACTTCGACTGCGTTTTTCGCGGGCCGTCGCCTCGCATCGCGCACGGGCTGTCGCTTCGCTTCCCGCGCTTGGGCTGTGCGTCGGTTGGGTCGGGCCAGCATCCGCTGCTGGGCCGCCGTTTTTTGGCTGGGCCGCGCATTAGGTTTGGGCCGAATATTATGGTATTTAGCTCATTTCATTTTGTATATTTTTGGTCTTTTAATTTCAGCAATAAGCATTGTTAATTATTATTTTCCTAGGCATTTATGTTATGATTAATTTTATGATTTATTTTTCTGAGCATTTATATTATGTTTAATTTTTTGGGCTTTAATTAATTTTAGTGCATTTTCTTATGATTAATGTTGTCCTTCTTTATGCACTGCAATAATTAATGTCAATTATCTAGTAATAATGCATCATTTTATACATCTTTTGGTTAATGTTTAGTTGCCCTAAGTGATGCAATTATGATAATTGAGGAATGCAGAAATTTAGTTAATATTTTCTGGCCTATTATGATTAAGTTTGTCTCAAATCAAAATAGAACCATTGGGAAATTTTGATTTGGGACTATAAACAAGTTTTGGACATTAATATACTTAAGTGTTGACTTTTTATGGTTGTATTTCGACCAAAGTTGTTTATAATCATGAATTGTCAAAATTTATTGCCCACTGATGAAATGTTTTAGATCCTAAGCCATGCATTATTTATGAGCCCATCTTTGGGCATAAGTTTAAGCTGGTTTATGGATGTTTTCTCAGATAGGCTACAAATAATGCTTTAGTGCATTCCAGGAATAAGCTAAGATGGGATTAGTTAGGTATTATGTTTCTACCTGAGTTGTTTATATTTTCACATATGTTACAATTTCTTATGCTCTAAATTATGAGCTTAAGTTTTTCCCTTATTTTCAATTTAGTATTTAATTTACTGCTCATTAATCATTAATTATTTACGCTTCCGCAAATAAGTACTTGATGTCTAATGCTCAGTAATTTTGATCTTGTGATTAATTTTGTCTCTTATTAATGTATTCTACTTTGAGACAATGTGATTATGATTAATTAAATGCTTCATGACTATATACTGACCAGCGTCTTTTATGGGTCATGTGACATTTAATTAATTCTCATATTAATTAAGCTATTGAATCTTTTCTAGCATTTATATGATAAATACTACACTATAATTAAGATATCTCTAATTAAGATAGAACCAACGAGAAGTCTTAGTTAGAGATTTAATAAAGTTTTGGGATTATGTTGTGGCCATAATTGCATTCTGACCAAAGTTGTTTGCAATTGTGTACCATTCCCATAAATTAAGTTTTTTTCCGTTATATACCCAAAGGTGATACGGTTTGGAACTATAGTCATGTTTTGGGAATATGTTATGACACACAGTTATATTCCAACCAAAGTTGATTATAGTCATGTGTCATTCACATAGCTTCTCTAATCAAAATAGAACCAACGAGAAGTTTTGGTTAGAGTTTTCATGTTGATTTAAAAAATTACGTTTGATGGCTCATGGTTACATACTGACCAACGTTGTTTGTAATCATTTGCCATCCCCATTAGTGAATCCAGTTATTCTTCGTTTTCTACCAAAAGGTGATGCGAAGAAGGACTGCTGATTCTTTTCTCAAGTTAAGTTCTTCTTCATTTTTTGCCCAACGATGAAGCGGATTAGAATTGTTAAGCTTTGTCATTAGCATGTTATTAACCTGATAAGCATAGGGTTAATTTCATGACAGACAATCATTCACATTTTTGTGAATATTAAGTAATGGTCACTGTTATATCCCTATTATCAATTCACCCATAAGTTCTTCGGCTGTTTCTAGTACCCTAATAAGAAATAGAGTAAGTTATTAGCATATTATTCTTGAGGTTATTGATTACGCACACACATATAATGTTCATAATTGGTTCCCATTAGAAGAAGCATCTAATAACTTAGACATTGATAAGAATTCAATATTCTGATGACTAGTGGGAGCTATTTAGGCAAATGTCCCTTTTGATCATAAAATTTAGGATCTAGAGGAGCAATCCTCCAGTTAAATTCTGACTATCTGTCAATAATGGAAAAGTATTATGAAACTCCTCAAAAGTTCTTATCAGTATACTGATCATAAGAGTGCTCAAAGTCAATGAGCTAGGATATGAAAAATTATTGGAGCCTTTCTAATTCACTTCATTATGCATTTATAAAGAATGTAACAACAATAATGAAGAATGAGAAGTGAACGCATTCATAAAGAAAGTTGGCTAAATACTAAGATAGAAGACTACATTTATACTGCCAACATTACATCAAGACTAGAAAGTTTTAAAGCGAAGCCTTAGAGAATGAATAGGAGGCTAATGTTGAAGCTGGTGGAAGTTTTTCATCAATACTAAGTTATGTTTTCACCTTCCATCCTAATAATGTAATTTATGTTCCCATTATGAAAAGTAATTTGCTTACACTTTTATAAATTATTTGGGGAGCATTAAGTATGTTGCTAACTCTATTGGCTTCACCAAAAGTGAAATATTTATGAGAGTTCATTGAAATTATGGCATTAACGCTTGTACCACATTTCGAGGGGGAGAGTGAAACGTCTCATTGAGAAAAGAAAAGTTTCATTATGTGAGACATAAACCCCATGAACAAATTTCTTACTCTATTAAAGATACTCTCCTTGTCAATAAGTTTAATGGATGGAAAGATTAAAGATAATTAATATCAATATCTTACACTCTGGGAAAATTAAGATACTTATATACGTGGGATATTACCAAGATTCCATCTAGACTAAAGGGTACCACTGAGTTTGTAAACCACTAAGGTTATAGAAATGTTGATTCTAGTGGGAGCTCTGAGGCAAGGTAAACTATACTTGATGACAATCGTGCTTATGTTCCAATGCCGATAGTCCGAGAGAATAGCAATCCTTGGTCTCTAAAAGTTCCACCTCCAGTTGATTCTGGAGTTTATGAATAATGCGAGCTTCACATAAAGATACCTTAATTTTTAACCTTAAGACCAGTGGGATTAAATTTAACCTCTTAGCTGTTTATATGGACTTAACTGTTTATATAGACGATGTCTTGTTGACTATCAGCAATAGGGACATTAATGTTTAAGACCTAAATATTTTCTTTCTCTTCTGGGATTAAGATTGTCTTGGTGATGTTTTGACTATTAAGATTTACCAAGGTCCAATATTAAGGGAGTTTACTCCGATTATTAAGGGCGACATATGTTTTTTCTTACATTCTGCTGTCATGAACATTATGTATACTTAAGTTTGTGTACGCCCTTATTTAACGTTTGTAACCGGGATAATTGGCAAATATTAATTCAGGATTGGACCACTGGAAAACTACTAAAGACAACTTTGCATCGTAGGCAAGGTGCTAATGATTACATGCTCACATATAAGAAATCTGATAATCATAAAGTTGTGGGTTATTCAGACATTGATTATGCAAGGTATGTTGATATTAAGAAATCCACATCAAGTCAAATCTTCAACCTTGTAGAAAGAGCCATATTGTGAAATGGCTCTAGTCAATATCTTAAGGCATCATTAATGATGCAAGCAGACTTGTGGCATGTCATAAGGCTATTAGATAATGAGAAATCCACAATAGGCTATTGTGGTTTAAGAATAAGAAAATTTATTTTTGGCTTAAGATTCTATCCCGGAATTTATTATGTAAGAGTGCAATTTTGCTTCGAGTAACATGTCAAGTGGTGCTGCCAAACACATGACGTTGTGAAAGATGTAATCCAGAATCGAATTATTGATGTTCAGCCTATAAGAATTGAGTATCATGTTTAATATATAAGTTTATCCATCATGTTTAGTTTAATGATTCCCTGTTAAAGGGTTGTCTCAAAATTAGTGCCAGCATAAGACTTATTGATAGCCTATACATCGGGGATAAATTGAGATCTCAAAACTTCGACTCTGGAAATTACAAAGTTTGTTTTCACTCCTTTTTTTATGTGCACATGATGATAAATGAAAACAAACTGCACAAAAGGACCATAAGTATAAAACCAACTCCCGTTAAGAATAAGTAATTATCCTATCAAGATAGAATGATACATTATAGATACTGGGGTTGCAGCGGTGCTTAAATTAATCGTTGTAATACTTTATCTTGGTGTTCTATTCTATTGAGTGTGGACTTATGAAATTAGCCTTCGATCAAGTGGGAGAATGTTGGTTATGATCTCGGCTTAACTGCTAGATCCGAATTTTTTGGGGCTAGGCCCAACCTCTAACGCACCATCGCACTTTGATCGGGAGTGCTCCAAGGTTTTTGGTTCGGTCCTGTTAGCTAACGTCATATTAAAGAGGGAAAAGCTGACACTCGTGAGATGATTAACTCTCTCGAGTTTGCTACTTCTTGACACCCCGGGTTTTGGCGCTAAGGCTAGCGAAGACCCTCACCACCACCGTGGAGATCACGTTGTTCTCTTCCTCACCGCCATTCTTCACCGAGACTCAAGAACACCAAAACAAAAGTCTAATGACATCATCTTCATCACCGGGTTAGTGCATCTAACGATTTATTTCCGCATAATTACTTTTGTGATCATGCCTTTAGGCTAGCTAATGATGTTCATGTATTAGTTCGTCTTAAGCTTCTAACAGTATCAACTGGCACTAGGCTTCAATTCTCTTCACATACCTAACAAGAAGAGATGACATGGATACCGACTTGCTAACCAGTGGAAGGCTGGCTCGAGCTTGCCCGCGGCTGCCGCCTCACACTCGAGGCACGAGGAGGGCGTCCCCTGCCGCGAGCGGGGCCTCAGGGACCAAAGAGACGGGTCCTTGCGCTCCGGCATGAGTGGGGCGTACGGATCTGCTCGCGATGGGATCAAAGAGATGGGTCCTCATACGGATCAGGACGGCTCGCGCTCTGATAAGAGCGGGACCAAAGAGATGGGTCCTTACACGGATCTGCTCGCGGCAGGATCGACAGAGGACAACGAGAATGTAATAGCCGGAGCCCTCGCGGGCGACAACAACGGCGAGGCCAGTCCCCTCGTCAAGGGGCACGCGGCGAACCCGGCGCTGGCACGCGAGGAACGCCTAGATTTGCTGCGGCACGACGCCATGCAATTTGCAGACAGCAAGCGATGACTGAATGGTGACGTTGCCCAGGTCGACGTTCTGTTTACCGTCAACAAAGACGACGGACAACATCGCGGATGTGGATATGTGTGGGAGAGGGGAAGGAGAGCTCGGTCCACGAGGGGATGGAGGCATAGAGGCATTGGCGAGAGAGAAGCTGGGGCAAAAAAATCCACGACTCATGAGGTGTTTTTTTCCTCCCCGGTGGAATGGTTGGGATGGGCTGGGATATTTGGGTTTGTGCGGTCATCCAAACGTCCATTCAAATTGGTCCGGGGTAAATTCTCACGTGGCTTTCAACCCCGGGAATAGGTCGGGATCCCGGTCTTTCCTAATGCTCCCAAACATATTATTAAGCTTTTTGGATGAGAATACACGTTGAAAAGCATTACGCTTCCTTACTGATTAAGCCTGTTGCTTATTTCTTAGCTTCTTGCATATACTAGCTTTGTATAATTGAACTCTGTAAAGCTAATATATGGCTATAGATTTAACCGCGCAACGTGTGATGAAAGAAAGAAAAGAGTTGCAGAACAAAAGTATATCAGAAAAATAGTTGCAGAACAAAAGTACATCATGGTCGGCCCAAAATTACTCCATATGTCCACAAACGTTCAAAAAAATGTAGTTTGTCGTGGGATCCCAAGTTTTTAAAACCATTTATATGCTAATGTATATGGATTGACTATAATATAATTGTTCTTAACAAACATTCCAAAAGCGTAATCTGGTTGTACATATGCACTATTGAAAGACCACATGGAGGTCTATCCAGATTTGTGATGAGTTATTGACAGTGTTTGAGCTTATGGTGCTTAAGTTTGAGTTTGTTTTGAATTCCATTTCGAATTTTGAGCAATTTGGGATGCTGTCAGTGTTAGACGGCACTATCGACCTTGTAGTGGCGGTAGTGTTGGCCCTGCGGTGCTACCGGCTTGAGAGTGACGGTAGCTATTTTACAGAGAGATGTTCCTCTGGGATTTAGCACAACGGCACAACCAGTGTGCTAGGAGCGGTAGTGCGGGGGGAGCGGTACTACCGGCCCGATGGCACAGTAGTTATTTTTCATAGTAGGTCTCTATTGGGTTTCAGGAATATCGGCACTACCGGCCATAGGGGGCGGTAGTACCGACCGAGCGGTACTACTGGCCCTAGGTTGGCGGTAGTATCGGTTTGTCAGGGAATTTTGGTGGATTCTTTGTTGATTATGTGATTGCTAATTGAATATATTATTAACAGTGCTATGTGATGTGTTTCTTGTCTGTGTGGCTGTAGGACTTTAAGGCTAGGTCATAGAGGCGAAGGTGAGACCGGACTAGGCTAGGAGAGCTGAGGTCCAGAACGATCGAGAGACACCAGAAGATGACTGAGGCTAGGAAGTGGTTGCAAGTCGGGAAGACAAGAAGCCAGAGCATGAAGCACTAGTGATGGACACGGCGGGCAACGGCATGGACCGGGACTAGGCTCATGGAGGAGTTGAGGTCCAGAACGGTCAAGAAAGCTGGTGCTGCTATGGTGAAGCGGAAAAGAACACGTTGCGGTCAAGTGACTTGGGCCCGTTTGTAAGCGAGGATGGTTCGGGAGAGCCTGGACGTGTGAGAGACTTGGTGGCAAGTCATTGGGGTCACGTGGAAAGCAAGAAGCATGGCGATGCTTCAAGGAGAAGTGAAAGTTCAAGCTTCATTAATTTGGTTTTGGTGTTAACAACAAATCTAATATTGAGACTAACTCTTTTGATAATCATAATATTGATTAGTCTCAATTGTTAATTAATGACATATCTTTTATGAGACTAACTTTTTTGTTGAGCTTAACTATTATTAGTCTCTTTTGGATGAAAAAGGTGGAAATATCAAAGTTATGCATTCGAGTTCATATTATCATATCTTGTTGTATTCCTTGGATATAATATTCGTGATCATATTGAATATGAGACTAACTCTTTTATTGAGTATATCTTTGATTAGTCTCATTTCATTGAAAAGGTATGCATCCAATACAACTCTATTATTTCTAGATGCATTTTTTGGATTCAAGATAAAGGAAGAACTTCACCGTAGTTTCAATCTTAAGATGTACATAATGTTTTCAATTCCATATATACATGAATGCACATATTTAGAGGGAGTTCATACTTTACTTTGATATTTCAATAGTGTTGATCTAATTAATCTTTCTATATCAAGGACCATTACTTTGAAACAACCACTTGAGTATATTTAACTTGTGTAGTTGTAGTATACTCATAGCAATATAGGATAAACTCCAAAGCAATCAAAAAATTGAATATGTGCATATTGATTCAAGTTCAATTATTTGTATGCACCCATTTAATGGAGTTTATTATATAATTAATGGCCTGAAGAGTATTGATTCCTTTCCAACACTCCATATAAATTGGATCATTACTTTTAGATTCCATCGAATGAGTATATGAAACTTGTTTAGTTAATATATACTCATGACAATTTAAATTGTGTTCGGTTGCCATTCAATCAAAAAAGGACTAATCATGTGTTGATGGTTCACGTTGTTGATCCTAGGGCAATCGAAAGTTCTTGAGTATATGAAAGTATTATTTGCATTAGTATACTCAAGACACAATTAATTTTTCAATCAATTGTTTTTGGGTTGTGGTCAATCATCAAAGGAAAAGATCAAAGGATCTTGGGAGTATCCATTATGTGCTAATGGTGTGCATGATGATTGAGACAACCATATATTTTGAACTAACACTTTCAATGAGTTTGAAGTAGGTTAAGTCCAAGGTTGAAATAGATAAATGGGACAAGAACATCATCATGTGTTGATAAGCATCAAGAAAGGATCCCGAAGCTAAGACAACTACGTCATCATGTGTTGATGAGCATCAAGATGAAGATCCCGACTTGGAGAGAAGATGATCGGTCATTGTGAAAGCTCCAAGTGCTTACGAGAGGCAAATGTATAAATAGCTAGGGCTAAGGATGTGTTCCTAGTCTTTTACCGGTCTCGGTGTTTGGATAGGAGACCAGGTTGCTAGTATAGGTTGTCGTACTATTAGGAGGGGTTAAGTCATTTAGTTTAAGCTTCATCATGTGTTGATAAACTCAATCCGGTTCACTCTAACTCACTCTCTTGGTTGGTTCTTACATGAGCTAAGTATTTGCATATGTTGCAAATAAGGGAGCTCATGCTTGTTTTTTATTGAATCTTGATTTGTTTTTTGCATAGAGCTATGGATTTGCATGTGTTGCAAAAGGAAGATAGCTTATGCAAGTTGGTTTAAGTGGTTGTTTGTGTATGATCGGGTCAATTCGGTGCGTTTTTTCAGAGAGTATGTATTTCGGTCGAAGAGCAATTTTTGGGGTCCGGTATGACCGGATTTTCTAAGTAACGGCTAGTTTTTACTAACCGTTGGACCAGAGACCAGTCATACCGGCCCTAGGGTGGTATGACCGGGTTTTCTGAGGATTTTTGCCCAATTTGCCCTCTAACGGTTAGTTTTTCTTGTGGAGGCTATATAAGAAACCTTAGGGGCTAGCATTTGGTTGTTATGGTTTTAGAGAGTTCATTGCTCATTGTGGTTGAGTTGTGCATGTCTTGCACTCGGTGAGCATCCTTGTGCATGTGTTATACTTGGTGAGGATTAAGCTAGAAGGCTTGGTTTATTACTCTTGGTGTTTGCTGACACCTAGGCGGCGTGTGGAGGCATCGTGTGCGGTGACCTTCTCAAGAAGATTGTGAGAAGGCCCGGCAAAGTTGTGAAGGTCGGAGCTCGCCTACCCGGAGGGGGAAAGAGCTACCACTAGTGGAATTGAGGCGAGTGCTCAATTCGTGGAGCCGATCCAAAGTGGTTTGGCTTTCCTCAATTGGATTATGGGAGATCGGCAAGTCTCCGAACAACACGGTAAAAAGAATTGTCTCCTTGTGTATGCTTGCAATTCCTTATTTACATTGTTGCAATTTACATTCCTAGAATTAAATTGCTTGCTTGTCTTTAGGATTGTAATTTATTGTTAGAAACATAATTAGCTAGTGCACTTAGTGAGCCTAGTTGACTTAGGCTTTTAATTGTCAAAACCGTAGTTTATCGTTTCCGCATCTATTATCATTTTGGTTTTGACATAAAGGTACTTAGTCGAGATTTTAATTAGAAGAAGTATTTTTAAAACCGTCTATTCACTCCCCTTTAGTCGGTATCCTCGATCTTACAAGAAGGAAGACCGGTCATTGAGGCAAATGGTAATTTGTCCAATATCGGTGGTTGAGTCAGTTTGGAAAACCGCGGTGGTGGCCTAAGTGGTTTAGGTCACGCAAAAATGGTATTGGACGCGAATTCAGGCTCGCGGAGCTGATTTGGCGTCAATGTAATGATCACTTTGAGAAGCGTGCTTGTGTGAGTGAAAAAACCCGTTAGGAGTGTTGGATTTCGGATTAGTCCATGTAAGAATGGATGGTATCTACTTGTGTGTGTGTGTGCAAGTTTAGGGTTAGTGTAACCTCCACTATATAAGGAGATGTAGTGGGAGGTGAATCTTTAAGCCCTTAGAGGAAAACTTGAGAATAGATTAGGGTTTCCATAAGATTTTGGTTTTCTTGTGTTGAGTGCTCTTTGAGAGTTTTGCCCTTAGTAGGAGAGGCTTTGTAATTCATCCTGATGGTCTGAAATAAAGTTCTTTTGCGCTCAAGATTTGACTTTTGTTCTTGACCTTCCTCTTTCTTGATTCTTGTTTTTTCTTGTTGGTTTCCTTTTTCTCTTAATCATGTGTTGCTAGGGATGAGTGATTGATGGATGTATCATCTGAAGATCATCACCTAATCATCTAGGAAAGCTCTCATGATCATCAAGAGATTTTTCAAGAAACCGAGTTTTGACTTCAGAAGGAAGGATTCGAGGTAGATCTTGTTCTTGCACGTTTCGGGGCAATCTCTTTAGAGTTCTTACTTGTGACATGTGGGAGACTATCTAGGTCCATCTTGATCATCAAATACCCACGAGCAAGCTCAGGGCAAAGTTTTTGTTTTTAATCTGGTTTTGGTGCAATCTTCAGTAAATTCGAAAAAGGCCAGAACTTTGAAGTCAATCCTTGCGATTGAAGGATGGAATATGTTCCTGACACCAAGGTGCATACAAAGTTTCGCAGGTTTTCAATCAGCCGATCAAAAGTTACACCGATTTTCGTTTTCAAGGTCGTGCTAATGTTCATTTGCCTATTTTTTCTGTTCACCAACACTACCGTTACAGTAACCCCCGGTAGTACCGGTGTTTTACTATTTATCCAGGTGCTACCGGTCTCTATAGCGCGGTAGTACCTTTCCGGAGCTGATTTTTCGAGAGATTTTCGTTAAGGTGGGGGTTTTGGTTGGATTCTTTAGGGGAAGAATTGTTGTGTAATCATTCACCTCCTCTAAATCTAATTGCCATTTCGAATTTTTTTTTGAGAGGAAAAAACAATATCCTTTATTGACTAGAACTCGAAGTTAATTCACGAAAAACAAATACGTTAGCCAGAGGCCAGAGCCCAAGCAAACCCTAGAGTAAACAAACAATTTACGGTTAGAGATTTGTCGGCTTTACCTTCCCAGAAGGGAAGGAGCCAGTCCAGAAATTCTCAGTGGCCCGGGTGGGCCAAAGAGGGGGTTTGGAAATAGTTTTCAACCAGCAATTGACGCGCCTCGGTATTACCTCACTAGCTGCGTCATTGCCCCAAGCGCAAAGATGGGTTTTCCTCTCGCCCCGGCCTCCCCTTCTTATGCCTACTAACCCTCCCTCACGCCCGTCCCTCCACGGCGATGTGGTACAATTGATTAGTAGTACAGATCACCAGCATGCGTGCTTAGGCAACCGAAACGAAGACCGATTTGGGCTTTTCCTTGTGCTATCATCGCTAAGCCAGACAGTCCATTGGAGTAGTAGCTCCCTTCGGTTTGGGCTTTCCTTGTGCTATCATCGTTGCGCCGAGTGCATGTCCTGAAACTGCAAGCTTGCTCCTTGGGCAAGACAACCAAACAGCCAAGGAAACCGAACATGCTCACTTATTTATGTCTAGCCTTGACTCTTCACGCTTGTCTTGCTATATAATAATATATAGTCTTATCTTGTATAATGTACGGTGATAATTGATTAAATTAGTATTTAGTAATTGTCTAATTGATAGTTATAGATGAAGCAATGAAATTTACAATTTCTTCGTAGATTTGTAATAGAGCAGTGCTTCAATGCTTTCCCTCCTAATACAAATTACACAAATCTTGAAGCAAGCGAAGGGGTAAGTAATCACCATCTACCTTTTATTTATGCTTTAATATTTGTGTAACTGTAAAAAAGAGAAGCATGTAAGCACCTCTCTTTGTAATAATAGAGAAAAGAACTTTGCGTAACTATTCCATGATTAGATTTGCTATGTTTATCTCAATTTAGTGAGCCCACGCTTTACGTAACTTGCATCATGCTTGTTTCCATTCCCATGTTGTACTACTTATTAGCAGCTGACTAACATTGCCATCTTCTGCTCCAAAGTTTCTTCGGCGTGCACCAAATTGGATCTCCTGGAGCAACTGACATCCCGTACGTCCGATGGCATTGGTACGTGTATGTCCCATACAAAATCATCATCTCTGCTTTCTCATTCCTGACCCAAATCTGACATCTGCGGCAACTGAAAATGGCTCATTAGGCATAGAGAATGGTACCACTACAGAACCCTGTCAGCTGACTACAATCCGCGAGCAACTGTCGGCGCTGATCGGTGAAAGGGAGGGCGAGTTCACCCTCCCACTGGGCAAGAAGCTCAAGGAAGGGCTGAAGAGGCTCAACTCTTAGGGTCCACAAAACCGCGGTAAACCGTTCGGTTTTCGCGGTTTTTGACCATACCGCTCCGGTTTAAGAACAGAAACCGATCAGTTTACCAGTGGAATTTAAAAAAATTTGAAAAAATTTATGCGTTGAAAACAGTTGAAAAACCGCGATTTTTGCAAAAAAAACCGCTCGAAAACCGTTTTTAGAACATTTAATTGGTCGTCTGGTTTTTCACGAAAAAACGTGGTTTTTCGTTGAAAACCGAACGGTTTTCGATTTTTTTCAGATTTTTTTATTTCTTAACCCTTTTGTTTCTGACAGTTTTCGAGCGGTTTTTCGAACTATTTTTGCGATTCTCGCGGTACGATTTTCGAGCAATTTTTCGAAAAACGGTTTTATGAACCTGACCGTATGGCAGAGGAGGAACATCAAGAGGCAGGCCCTGCTCACCAAGGTCAGTGGACGGAACGACTCGGTGTTTTTCGCGACTGTTGGCGCATTTGTCCTCGTGCCGCCTTTCGCCATCTTAGCTATTGCTATCCTGACTGGTTATATCCAGCTCTTGCCATGAACAAGAAGGTGCAGGTTTTTAAGTAGTCATCTTCAGACTTTTTGAGTATATATATAGGAACCCAACGTACTTTTGCCTGCAAGAGAATTGTATATATATGTAGTGAGCATTTGTATAAGGATTAAGTGGATATTTATCCATTTTTGTCTTCTTGTTGGTACGTTATATATAAAGTTGTAACTTGTAAGCACTTGATATGGCATAGGCCTTGTTTGGTATGGCTGTAGTTTTTCAAAGTAGTTTTCAGCTGGGTTGTATTGCTAAAAGGCTGTACGGCTAGAATAAAGAGGTTTGGTGTTTGGCAGTTAGGCTTTTAGGTACGAGGGGTGCGTGTTGAGAATAGGGGTAGGATTTGGGTTTTATACTTAGTAGGAGGGAAGTAATTTTTTTCAACTCTAGTGGTAAAAGGTTAGAATCGTAACCCACTGAAGCCGTGTGAAACTACCCCAGATTACCTTTCGGCTTTCAGTTTTTCTTAATATAAATAGACTACTGGCTTTTGACTTCGTACTGTAGAGAAGCCAGCTGTTTGAGACAACTTCTGGCTTCCAGAGAGAAGCCGTTCTAAACAGGGCCATAGAGTTAGCACAAAAACACCAATAGAATTGATATTGGCATACTATGATACATCTTCTTATACATAGTAGCTCCTCAGATCGGATTAGAGTTTGTAAGATATGGCATGAGCATACATGGTATGTAATATCCAAAAATTTTTTTTGCTGTTTTGGGCTGAAATTTGGGGGTTTTATGGGCGGTTAGGCCTCGTGGGGCTGTTTTTGGGCCGTTTGTGGGTTTTAAAGACTGTATAGCTACTGTGGACCGTTTTCGGCTTAGCAGGCCTGTATGTAGGCTTTTAGTGATGGATTTTTAGCCTATAGGGACAGCACCATCCAAACCTTAGCCCTTTTTCCCCACCCTCCCACCAGCCGCATTCCCCCTCAACTGCACGCCTCCCCCCTCGTGGTCGTGCACCCTTCCCCCTTCTCCCGTGCATTTCTGGCTCCCTCATGGCTCCTTCCAGCCGAGTTCCTGCCTGCTCCGAGTGGATTTGATTTGCTAAGAGGGGTGGAGATTGCTCGGTTCGACGAGGGGATTTCGTTTTCGACGTTGTTTTGCGGTTCTACGGGAAGGTATAATTCTTATAGATTTCTGAGAATGAGTGGATTTGGTTCTATAATTGTGGGAATATCATGTTAGTTTTCCCTATTTTTAGTGCTGTGAATAGGATGGTTTGGGGGAATTTAGGCCTGGATTAGTCCTGGACTTGTGCATCACTGTTTGTGATTTTAGATCTGAGTTTCGAAATAGTTCTGGCCATTTTTAGAGGGGTTGGTTATTGAGAAGGTTGTTGATCATTGTCTTCAGTTTAATTAGAGACCAATAACATGAATTTTGGTTAAGTAGTTTAAAATTTATGGCATTTTGAAGCATTGATGTCCAGAATCTGTGCCTATTAGCTGCAGTTGCAATAAATTAGTAAATTAGGGCTAATTAGAGGCCGAATAAAATTATTTCAATAACTAGAGATAGCTAGAAAATTTCCTATAGATTTGAAAAAGTTCATCGTTTGCTTAATTTGGAGTTGTATAAAAATAGTTACGAAATTGTGAAGGCTGCTGTCCAAGTTGAGGATAGATCGGTTTTCTGGGTTGAATTCAAGGGGTTTTCATGTAGTCATTAAAAATGATGGGTAACTAAAATATTGTAGGTATTCTTGTATAGTTTTTATAAAGTTCTTGGTTCCCTTTTGTTTGGGCTCTTGGGGTAGGACTTATAGCCTTTAGACCAACGGGACAGCAAAGTGTGATTTTGTCAGTCGTTTGTGGAAGTTAAAAATTGGGGTTGTGGTAGGTTCGACATCGCTATGATTGTTATCTATGCTGCGATTGCATTGTTTTGAGATATATACAATTTATTTCAGGAGGTGTGACTTCGGGAGTGGCCTCAACCTCTCGCCACTCTGCTCTTCGTGGGTAAAGGCAAGTGCATAGAATATGTTGATGGTTATAGTTGGATCGAAGTTCGAATGAGAATTGCTACCTAGTTGATCTAAATGTTTGATATGCCTCATTAATATTGTGTTTTACGCATGATTATGTTTGGGACAATGATAATGTTTATGCTTATGGTTTTATTATTATTGAAAAAGATGCAACTTGCAAATTATTCATGTCATTTGCATATGTGCATACATGATGAAAGAGGTGACTCGTGTGGGCCTCTGTGGCCCACTTGTGGTGGGCACGAAAGACTACTACGGTAGGCCCCTCCACTGGGATAGAAGGGAGAGTGCGACACCGACAGGTGTACACTCAGCTATACCGGTATAAGCAAAAAGAAAAAGAGATGCATTTGAGCATAAAGCATGCTGCATTGCATAAATGAAGTGGATGAAGACATTTAAATTTGAGTTCTCTTTTATGTATGGATAACATGACATTATGTATTTTATTCAATGGTTATTTACATGTGTTGTTATTGTTGTACGATGCACTTTGCTGAGTCTTGGACTCATGCTTATTTGCTTAATATTTTAGGTACTTTGAGGCCGGCATGGCAGGAATGGGAGTAGCACAAACACAACATATGTCAATTGCTCCACTGTCATCATAATGTTTAGCATTCTGGAACATGCTTAGTTAATGAATAAATAAATAAACTCATTCTTGGAATATTTTAGTAGGTGCAACCTGTAAGAATTTATTATTCTATTTGTTTAAGCTATGGTTGTGGCTTGTTTAAATAACTTGGGTTGTTGTGCCTCTCTATTGTCTATTGTCATACTTCATTTTATACTTTGTAGTTGAAATATCTTGTCTAGATGTTAAAGTTAGTGGTAGCTGAAAATATGGTAAAATATGGTTAATTGTTATTGTTGAGGTTATGTTTAATGTCAGTACTTGTTGAAAATACTTAGATTTTGCTTTTTGTCTAGAAGTGTTTGTATGATGTTGCTAAATTTTTTTAGTTAATGTGGGTTAAATACTAGTGTAAAAGCTTGGTAAAGTGACATTCAGTGCACGTGGATGCCAGGGTGTTACATGGTATCAAGAACAAAGTAGACGAATCATACATCTATAATATAACCGTCCATAGCTCAAGAATTGCATACTCCTTGCAATATACCAAGTAAACAGTTCTATATGCCTAGCATAGAGATCATTCATCAAACATCTCCTTAGCTGAACATACGTGAAAGCAACAACATGAACCTAATGTCCATTTGCAAGAAGCACCCGATTGACTAATGACAAGTACGTTTGAATCATCTTCTGCTACCGCCACTAGGCATGCACTCTTTATTTTCTTCAAACTCAGACAATCTTTTATCATGTGACCTTTGCATACATATGTGTCTTTGCTCTTGCCCTTTTTCTTCCTGTGATTATTGCTTTTGCTTGTAACACCTACGACAACTAATACTTGATCACTGGGGATAAAGATTCCGATAACTTTTTCAAGAATTTCACCTCCAATAAATATTCAACTGACTCGTTAAAGTTGAGAGTGCTTTTCATGACAAGAATACTCCTCACTAATTGCTTCAATGATGGTGGTAGAGATGATACTAGTATGATGACCTTATTGTTCTCCTCAATTTTCTCATCCACGCTTGTCAATTGTGTGATAAGCTTGTTGAAGACATTGAGATCGTCAACGAACCATATGTTTCCTCCATACACAATATGTACAGATGCCACTTTAGCACCCATCAACTTGTTAGCAGCTTCACCATATATAGTTCTTCTAAGTCCTTCTATAATTTCTTCACCTAATTCTCCTTGATCATCGAGTACTTTACTTCATCAGAGAGACATAGATGGATTGTACTGACAGTCTTCTACTCCAATCTTTAACACACGTCTTTTCCGGTTTGTCCTATTCAAGAGCATCAATTAGCTCCTGTTGGACAAGTACATCCTTCACCGCACATAGCTACACACTTAAATTTTCCCCACCGTCAAATTTCTCTACTTGATTCACATCGTCAATATCGATCTAGATTTTGTATCACGTGACACTTCATCGACCTTCTTACAAATCATATTAATCTAGCATTGGCTTTGATATCACTTGCTATACCCTGATAGCCCATCTTATGTGTAGCTGTCCCCAGATCAGATCAGAGTTTGTGAGATATGACATAAGTGTGCATGGTATCAAGAATAAAATAGATGAATCTCATAGAGAAATCCAAAATAACGGCGTCGAAGCAACCATGGTGAGAGAGAAAAGATTTGGCAAAACTGATCGCAAATTCTTTAAGCACAACCTCAAAAGAGTACCAGAGATTGTTGCTCTCTCACAACCTTCTCGAACCTTTTTAAACTCTTGAATCCTTGCCCTATACAACAATCTAGTATTAAAAAATATCCAGCCTCTAATCCTCTTGTTCACCATCAACTTTGGATGAGTTGGCTTGCTTGTTTCTTCTTGGCGCTCTTCCTTGCTTCTTGAGTTCTCTACGGTTGCCCTTCATGGGTTTTTATAGTCCCTCCTAATTCTCCAGTCATCTAGGAATTCATGTAGTGCATCTCTACATATCCTGAAGGATTAGGATATGGATCGCCTTGCCTCTACAGATATGAACATGAGTACCAACAGAAGTAAGGATATGGCGTTCTACAGACGTGTGCCGTGCATAGATGACAAAAATTATATGTGTTACAGGTTCAGATGAGTCATATCTTTAGAATTAGCACTGTGAAATGTTGCATCTGCCGATCCTGACAAACCTGAGAAGAAAAATACGTGCGTGGAGAGCACAAAGACAACATAAACAAATCATGCTCGGCTCTGATCATTTCTTCCCTAAAGAAATATAATGTTCCATCTGTCTATTTTCCATAAACAGTCCAAATGCTGTCTTGAAATAAATTTTTAAAAAGCATAACACAAGGTACAACACCAGAGGCTCCGATCATCTACAATATCAATAAAGGTGTAAAAACTGTACAATGTTCTTCAAGGCACACCTCTCAAACCAAACAAGTTAACAAACCATTTAGCAGCATCACCATCTTACAGAGCAAACTTTACAGCATCTGCCATCCGATATTGTCTTTTATTTAGAGATCTCACTCTTGCACAATACCCAGCTCCTTCCGAAGAGTAGTCGGATATGTTTTGCGATTATCGGTAGGTCTTAGCTGCTCGACAGGGGCATGTCCTTGTTTCATCATGTAGCTCCGTCTGTCTATCAAGAGGTAGAAGAAAGCTAGGAAGGAGACCTCAACTGTGAGGAGGCCAGTCCAAAGCCTCACGCTCTTCGTGGTTCTCTCATGGTAGGTGAGAAGGCCAATGTAGACGTTTGCGATGCCAGTGGCGCAAACTGCGATGCCGAGAAGCCAGTGGAAGAAGTACCATAAACTCCTTACCTTAACACCTCTACACAAATAGAATAAAAGGTAAGGTCCAGGCATAAGCTTTGTGATCAGAAACACGAAATGGTTGCCCTGGTACTAAATGCAACTTGTTTCTTCTACCTTTCTGGCCTGAAGAAACCGATGATTGGCTGAAGCCACATGAATCCGTACAGTGCCAATCCTACCCTTTGGTGGCTGTTACTAAAGGAGTTATCAAAGTTCATCAACGACAGCGCCGCCCCGCCGGTAGCAAGAAGGACAGCTGCGATCTGCAAACTCAATTAAGCATGAAATATGTATCTGATGCTCTATAAAAAAAAAATACATTTTCCAGAAAATGCTATTTCCTGCAGAAGATACAAACCTGAGAAATGACATGGCAATAGAAGAGAACTCTGAGGCATCTTCCGCTGTTAGATTTGCTTGACATTCTGACTAATATTATCCCTACCGGCATCAAGAAACCAAAAGAAGACCAGTGGAACAACGCATGTAGCTTGAGTTGAAATAATACTTTGGGCGTCAGCTGCAAGAAAAAAAAGTAAATAATATTGTTGCTGTGAGCAGTGTAACACTTCTTGTACCAAAACAAAAACTTGTTCTCTGATGAATATGATTCCGAATTCCGAATTATATGTCTTGGAGTGAGATGCAAAGACCCCAAACTAGATGTAAGAAATCACTTTGATTACCTCCAAAGGATTTCCAGTCTTGTTGTGGCTTTGATTGAGATTCTCTGTGGAGTTTGATGATCCATCACACGGTGTAAAAAGCACAAGAATCACAAAACTTGTGAACCGAAGGAGCAATCTTTTTCTTCCAGACACTAGCATTTGTGCTAGTCAATTTAATCACCCCTTAGAAGAAACAAACCAACAACAAGAAGTGGGATTCGTAAACTGGAGGAGGACCAACTAGGACAAAATTCTATGCCCACACTGAACGGTGACAGAAGAAGAGGAGGAGAAAAATTGTATGAATCTCTCCTTCCCACACTCACCTCAAGCTACTTTACATGCACCCTGTCTTCCTAACTTACATCCACCCTGTCTTCCTCTCTCCTGAGATGCCCCTTACCATATAAACACACTGTAATCCCAAGAACAGAAAAACAAAAGGAAACCCGTCTGAACTAAAGAACGAACAGAAGGAGCAGCAAAGCCGAACGCCTTCTAATTCTCTATGCACAATGCAAGGGTACTAATCCCAAGACAAGATGGACATGGCCGGCCTCTAGACAAATGAGGGAATCTATATCAGGCAACAATGGTTCAGTAGGTTGCTCTGTGGCCTGTGGGAGGCTTTGATATGAGCAGCAAAGGTCCCTTTTGCTTGGTGCCCTGAAATATATTTTGGTGGACTTTGTGCTGCGTGGGGGACGGGATGAAATGAAGAGGAGGGAGGCTTTTGAGCGCATTTCGGCCGAGCTTTTACAGTTCCGTCGCATGATGATGATGTGGTAGGGGGAGGAGAGGCTTTTGCTGCGTGGTGCGGTGGGGTGCCGCCGGACGCGGCAAGAGAAACTGTTTGCTCTCCTTTGTGTGCCTCCAGCTGAAACGCAAAAGCGGCTTCACCGAAGTTTTGGTGCTCGACTGCCGGCCAGCAGTGCCCATTCATTCGTCTGGGTCGGTTCCTGAAACCGTTTTCGGCGAAAACCACGCTGGTTTGCGGAAAACCCGCTGATTTTCAGTAGTTTAAGGAGAACTTCCCTTTTTCTTTTCTTCCATTTTTCTTTGTGGTTTCTCAAATTTTTGTTTTCACATAGCCTTGTAGCTACTGTTTATATATTTGCTTAAAACAAATCTATACAGCCCTAATGCCACCCGGCACTGAAAACTTAACCCTGCTCTAATATCTGTTTGAGAGGTGCTTGCATACTTTTTCTTTTGATAGTTATACAAATATTAAAGCATGAATGAATGGTAGATGGTGATTATTTACTCCTTCACTTGCTTTAAAATTTGTGCAACTTGTATTAGGAGGGAAAATATTGAAGCACTGCTCTATATGTTTCCTTGGTCCCCTCACCAACTCCAAGTCTCCATGTTTGATGCTCTAATTAATCCATGCATGGCCTTGTCTAAGATACCTCCTGGCTAGCTACAAGTCTGATTAGGAGTAGCTTTCACTTTGATCCGTGTGATTTTGGCTGCAAAAGGGAGGGAGGGAAAGGTGAAAATATTGACAGGGCTGGGGGATTTGCATGGCGTAAGAGGCAGCAAAGCTAGTAGTCGTTGCTAATGGGAAAATCTGTTAACGGGTGCTTGTCATCTTCCCTACCTGGCTACCTCACTCTGTATCTACCTATCGCTTCCATTGTTTGGGCGCTACAAGGTTTCTTCCAGAAGAACTAGTACATAAGGTTACTTCCTCCGTTCTTTTTTACTTACGTTCTAGAATCTATATCGTCAAACTTTCTAGATTGACTGTATGAAAATTATATCATTATAGGTAAAAGACAGCAAAAATTGTATGTCCTTGATCTTTCATTGAACAGATTTTAGTGTCACAAATTACAAGAGTTTGAATTCTGTACAACAAGTAGAGACAGACTCGAATACATGTTATACATCAAGGGCCCGTTCGGTCTACCGAACACCTCGCGCTCCTTCCCGCTGATTCCAGAATCGGCACGAAGTGATTCCCATTTTTACACGGCGCGTGAAAAGCGGCATCCACCCTGCTCCTCCGGATTCTCGTTCGCTCATCCCCTCCCTCGGGTCCGCAGGCCTCCGACCCCGAGCGCCGCCTCGCCTCCGACTCCCGTCGCCCCTCGCCTCCCAGTCCCGTCGCCTCCGACTCCCGCCGCCTCGCCTTCGACCCCGTCGCCTCTCGCCTCTGACCCGCCTCCCCGCATGCATCGCCTCTCCTCCTCGCCTCCTGAGCGCGTCGCCTCCAAGCCTTGCGCCCCGCCTCCTCGCTTCAAGTGCCGTCGACTCGAGCGCTTCGTCCCCGACTCGAGCGTCGCCGCCTCGAGCCCTCTGCCGCCGACTCGAGCTCGACGGGCCCTGCCTCGAGCCCTCCGTCCCCGACTCGAACGCCGCCGAGCCGGGCCCCGCCTCGATTCCGCTTGCGCCGCCGAGCCCACGACGAGCGCCGCCCAGGTACGGCTCTCCTCTCTTCCCTCTCCCGGATCCCCTCTTTTAAGAATCTGGATTAGCCAAACACTTTAGAAAACTACTCCTGATTCCTCAGAAAATTAGAATCAGAAGGAGTCGAAGCAGAATTTGAGAGGAGTAAGAGCTAGAGCACTATCGAAGGGACCCCAAATATTGCCGAAACAAGATGTAGTTCTACTGTCAGACGCTGAACAGAACAGCAATCCATGGGCAGAGGCTGTCTGATACGGCAACAGCAAGTAGAACTCACGATGATTGTCCACTGCATATGATTCATGGCGATCACGAATTTGACTTGGAGATGATTCATCTTCTAGCACATTAGATTTGTTGTAAAAAATATGTTCATAATATTATAATTTTATTAATACATCTTAACATAAAATCATAAAAAATAACCATCAAAGTTACGTCTCAGAGATCGCGAAAAGTAAAAAACAAAGAACGGAAGGGTATTAGATACAGCAATGTGCCGGTTAGTCGGTTACGTTTCTCGATGCCGCAATGAGTGAGTATCATGAGTTGTACTGTGGGAAATGCTAGCTGTATTAGGCTATTAGCAAGATGATGTGACAGATGTTATCATGCCTGAATCAAACACTTACCTTTTATGATCAAATGAACTGACTGCCCTTAACGGTTACTCATCGTAGGCAAATCCAGAGCCATAGGCAGATCATTTTGCATATTCAGCTCAGTAGCAGTCTGTCAGATAAACTGTGAAACTGGTTGGTGTATGCCTGCAATTCAATGGGCAAAAAATGTTGGCTTCATCTCGCAACGATACTTTTTGAAGAAAGATGGTACCCAGATATTGTTGGAAATATTAGGAATTTTCTCAATATTTTAATCCACACAATTATGTAAATCATGATTAAACAATTGCATAATTCTAGTTCAAAGCCAAAGGTTCTAGATAATAAACTATCTATCTCAAACGCAAAGGCTAATGAACAAGAAATTAACAGATAAAAACACGGTATAAGAAAATATACCCTTGAGCCGGTGCCACCATAGGCACAGGCGCAGGCGGAACTGTTTCGTTCGCCATGACGGTCGGAGTAGAGGATCACAAGTTGTCGCAGAGAAGCCTTGGTGTAGTGGAGAGTTCGATGCAGTTGAACGTTGGAGCGGTGCAGATGCGCTTCCAGAAACACCGACACACTCGAGCAGTCGCGTGGTACGCTCCCAAAAACCTTATCGGCCTTCTATCTCGAGCAAGATCTCAAGAAGGGCGAGGTTCCGGAGACCTGCTCCTCCGCTACTTGTGCTCGCAAGAAAACGGAGGCGGAAATGCAAAGACAGCAGCAGCTACAAGTGGAACAATGGAGTGTTGTGGGGGAGCTCAGCAGGTTGAGAAAGGCATAGGCGCTGCCCACCTTATATAGCCTCGCGGCATGCAACGGGCAGGAGCAGGAGTTACCAGCCATTACTAGCCATCAACTCTGAAACCGTTACCAGTAACTGACGATCATTATGAGCCATGATCACGTTGCGCAAGACAAGCCACAGCCTGAGGGTGGGCTCTCTCCTGAACAGGAGAGTGCCTTCGCGGCTGCGGATAACTTGTTTAGAGACGCCGTGATTAGCGTTTTGGGAGAAAACCTTGTTGATGTGCCTTCGCGGCTCGGCTCGGCTCGCGCGCGCGTGTGGCACAACATTTACCCTTTTCCACCTTGCTAATTGAGAGACACACAACTCAACTATTTAAGTTGGTCAAACCTTCTCTCAATTACCCATATGGTATTAAATCAATTTTATGACTCCTAGTATTTTAATGGGTCTTTTGGAATTTCTATTAAATTAATTATAGGTTATCCCCATAATAATCTAACAGAAATAATGTTAAGTTAGAAATGTTTATATGAAAATCTACTAGTTTCACAATGAAGTATATACCTCTCATTCTGCTGTGATGAAGTTTACATTTCACAAATCAAGGGCTGACAAATGATCATCGCTGTTGGAACATCACTCCCGTCTCTTCCTTTTTGTATCCACTTTTTAAGTTCTGCTGAGATTTTTTGGGAGAATCTTTGGTTTTGTGCCGCAAATTTCTTTCGACTCATCGCTTCGAGTAACACAACCGTTCCTCAGAGATTAGCAGTAAGCTTCGACATTGCTCAGAACTAGAGTTCTAAACATAGTGGTCACAACATCACAGTTGAGAGTTGAGACCAACATATTTGTTCCAACTTCCAAGAATAAAAAACATGTATTTCCAATCTTGCAGTATGGTACACACAAACAACGACGGTTGAGCCCAACATGTTGTTGCAAAACCAGATACAGTTGAGCCCAACATGTTGTTGCAAGCACTGATACACAGACGGTTGTAGCAGCCGCTTGATACCTACTTACTTTCTTAGAATATAAGGGAGCCAGTAGTAGCAAGCAGCTAGCTCATGAAAATGCAGTTCAGTTGAAGCATAATGATGCCTGCTATCTCCTTTCCAACAACGGCAATTCACCGATTATCACCACCGGAATTCGACTGGTTCATGCTGGGTCCTACGATAGAATAAACTTCAAAGTTGCCAAAACCAAACGCTGAAACGCATAAGTGCCCCCTGATTAGCCCCCGGATTAGTTTTGCCCCTCGTATGTGCTGGAAACCTGGAAAGATTATGCATACGGGGCACTGTATGTGGACCATTATGAAGTACTGTGGTTTTGGTCCATGATGCTGATTTTGCAATAACATGTAGAATGTCAACTATAGTACTCTTTCAATATCATTCTAGGATATTGCGTTTTCACCAATGTATATGAACAGACGACTGCATTATCCCTCTTTATTGTATCACTTATTGTACTTTGGATGATGTGTCTTACTCTAGTCCATGTTAGTAAATAATATTGAAAATAGCTAAAGGGGAGGGATATAGAAAAAATGGTGAAAAGTTATATCAAAACTGTAGAATGACATACATTTAGGAATAAAATTTTAAAACTAGAATTACATGTATTTGGACAGAGTATATGCTAGTTTACATAAAGGTCCACAGTTTTCTGTCCCCAATTGGTGTGCCTCAATAGGTACTGCATATATGCAAATCTGAAGTCAGCGTGTTTTTTTTTCACCTCAATTTCTTTATGTAATTAAATGAGCTAGCAAAATTTTGTGTATGCTGCACCTATAAATTTTCATTGAAATGATTCTGAAAGTGCGTTACCAAACGTTGTGATTTTTTTTTCACTAAAGCTTGTCGTTCTAGTGTTTCTTTTTGTTAGATAAGATAAGCACAACATGCAATGTTCAGCGTATCTTTTTCATGAAGTGACAAGAGATCCGTTTAAAAAGAGGAACTATCAATTTAGCTTTATCCCTAAACAAAGAAAAGGAAAAGAAGAGCAGAAACAACTGTTAGAAGGCCAGATGCTTCCTTTATAAATCTCTTTGCTGCTGCTTTGCAGAATAATCCTACCATGGTTACTGGAAGCTCGATTATCTTTTGGAGAAAAGATTATCTGTTGATGAAATTCCATAATTTTTAGCGGTATTTTAAATAGCTAGCTATAGTATAGCTGCGCTATAGTTTTTTTGGACCCTAAACACAAAGCTACAGGCTAATGTTCCACTATATTATCTATAAGTGCTATAACTAGTAATAGCTCCGCAATTTGACATAGTTTGTACTAGTGATTGTTCCGCTATCCTATAGAGTTACCTATGGGCAAAAACATTGAGCCCATTTTGAAATCCAGCATTACTAAAGAGCTCAAATCCACCTAATAAAAAAAACCACATCTCGCCCTTTTTCAATAATGCACCATTCATATTTCTCAATGATTAAGTACATGTTGTTAAGAACATTTTGATATAGTTATCATTTATGATCTTTTGGACATGTATTAGTATATTTGTTGATTCCGAACTTGACTTGTATTCTTATTATAAAAATATTAGTATATTCAAAAGTACTATGTTTTTATAATTTGTTTAGAGGTGATTTATATTATATACATATTTATTCTTTTTAAAAAACTAATACTAAAAATACGATAAAAGATAGTTTTCACGATAGTTAATGATAGCTGCTATAGCTATTTTAAGATCTTACCGTAAAAATCACAATTTAAAACCTTGTTTTTTAGTCTAGCCTCCTGAATCTATCTGCCTTCGTTGTCAGATGGTCAGAGAAGTTCAGTGAACTTGACTTGCAAACTGTAAATGCTACCAGCCATACAGTGAAGCACAAACTTCAATTCTTCAGTTTGCCGAGATGCTTGATTGTAAGTCCAACAGGTTCGGACACTCAGTTGCCGATGAGTATTGCCCTTTGTCATTGTGTTAGTTGACCTTTTGTTCTGCATATCCGAAGATGTTGAAGTGATTTGGTACGCCAACAACCACCCCTTAAATTTCTGTGTGAAGGAAAGGGAAAAGGCATTCTTGTGCCCAATGATGGCAATCTCAAAAGCCTAGCTCTACGACTTTTACAGGATAACCAGCAAAGTGGTACACGCACCTGTCCATTTATTATCCTTAAAACATATTTGATGGCGTTTCGAGCACCGGCAAGTAAATTTGTAAGTCTAAGGGACCGCGCGTTCCACTCCCTGAATGGTTAGACTCAGAAGTCCAAGATGTATACTGGTTCGGGTCAAAGGTCCCTACTCCAGTTCGTGTGGCGGCGTTGTATTCCCTTCAGGTCACGATGATCGCACAAAGTTTACAAGCGAGTGCTAATGGCTTAGCGAGATGGGTTCGATTGCGATCCCCTCTCCTACGGGGTTCCGCCTCCTTTTATACGAAAGGAGGGGGCAGGTTACATCGAGAATTGGAAGAGGACAAGATGACCTACACTAGGAGCTTCGGTCCTTCGTTCTGCTGACTGATCATTGCCCGTCTTGCCCATGCTGGGTCGGTAGCTTAGTTGGTCAGGGCGGTTAGGTATTTCCCCGGGAAACTGCGTACCTGCCCTCTGCGAACCTTACGAGTGTTGACGTCGCTGCGCCTGGCGTGGGCGTTGCCTCGGGAGAGGGCGTGTCTTCGTACTGTATGTGACCTGCTGATGGGACTGGGAGCATGACTTCGGTCAGTCATTAAACCTTCTTGGGAAGGAGCCACCTGCCCTTGTATAGTCGCTTCGATTGACCCCGTTCGTGGGGTACGTGGCTGTTGGCTGGTAGAGGCTTTGACATGCGGCCCTTGGCAGGGGTTGTCTTGGCACGATCGGAGTCAGGGGATCCCGACCCGCTGCAGGGGTCGGGAGCTCCGCTTGGTCGGAGCCGAGGGGTCTCGTCCCGCTGCGGGGGTCGGGAGCCCCGCTTGGTCGGAGACACTTCCCTCGATCGGTCGGGAAGGGATGTCTCGTGTGGCCCTGTTGGTGCTTCGGTCGGTAGTGGGCTGGGAGCGGCCTGTTGGGCTTGAGCTGTGCTTGAGGCCGCCGGCTCGTCGCTTTGGGCCGTTGGGGTACCCCTGTTATAAGTATTCGTCAATATTTAAATAAATTATTAATACTTATGTAATTTTCTTTTTTCAAAAATAGAACATTGCAGAACTCAATTTGTTATATTGTATATTATATGAGAGAATATACTCACTCTGTTTCCCAATACATATAACATTTGACCAAAAAAATTTCCCTAAATACTTTCATAACAAAATAGTAAGCGTGGCATAACATAACATTTTCCATTTATACCATTATCTCTTAGTTTTATTATTGCAATGCATGTTTCTTTCTTTCGGTACTTCTTTTAGTGCATATCACATTGCTTATTGAAAGACCATGTGGAGGTCTATCCTGGTTGGTGATGAGTTATTGACAGTGTTCGAGCATTTGGTACTCAAGTTTGAGTTTGTTTTGAATTCTATTTTGAATTTGAAGCAATTTGAGGTGCTGTCAGGTCAAGGGTGGCACTACCGGCCGTGTAGGAGCGGTAGTGCCGGCCGGCCGATCTGGGTTGGCGGTAATGCCGGCCCTACTTTCGGCCTTGGGAGCGGTAGTCTTTCTACAGAGAGGTGTTTTCTCTGGAGTTAGACACAAGTGGCACTACCGGCCATCTGGGAGAGGTAGTAATGGGGGTGAGGTGCTATTGGCCTCTAGTGACGGTAGTTATTTTTCAGAGAGGATTCTCTTGGAGCTGATCAGTGCGACCAGTACTACCGGCCAACCAGGAGTAGTAGTGCCTAGGGTGCGGTACTACCGGTCCTGGGTGGTGGTAGTGCCGACTTCAATGCGAATTTATGCTTAATGGTTTGTATTATGTGGTGATTAATGCATATATTATGAACAGTGCTATGTGATTGTTTGCTTGACTGTGTTGGTTGCAGGACTCCGGGGCTATGTCATGGTGCGGCGAAGGCGAGACCGAGACTAAGCTAGGAGAGCTGAGGTCTAAAACGGTCAAGTGACATCAGAAGATGACTGAGGCAGGGAAGTGGTTGCAAGCCGAGAAGACAAGGAACCGGAGCGTGATGCACTGGTGATGGACATGGTGGGCGATGGTATGGACCGAGACTAGGCTCAGGGAGGAGTTGAGGTCTATAACGGTCAAGAAAGCCAATGCCGACATGGTGAAGCGGTAAAGGACACATGGCGCGCCAAGTGAGTTGGGCTCGTTTGCAAGCAAGGACGGTTCGGAGGAGTCCAAACGAGTGAGATGCTTGGCGGCAAGTAATTAGGGCCACGTGAAAAGTGTCGAAGCATGGCGATGCTTCGAGGAGAAGGAAGACCTGTCATTGAGGAAAATTGGTAATTTGTCCAATACCAGCAGTCAAGGGGGTTTGGAAAACCGCAGTGGTGGCCTAAGTGGTTTAGGTCACGCCAAATTGAAGTTGGACGCAAATTCGGGCTCGCAGAGCACATTTGGCGTCTATGTGTTGGCCGCTTTGAGAAGCGTGCTTGTGTGAGTAAAAAAACTCGTTAAGGGTGTTGGGTTTTGGGTTAGCCCATGTAAGAGTGAATGGTATCTACATGTAGTGTCCAGGTTTAGGGTTAGGATTGCCCTCACTATATAAGGGGATGTAGTGAGAGAAGCTTAAGACCTTAGACTTAGTTACTAGAGAGGTTTAGGGTTCCCAAAAGATTTTGGTGTTTTTGTGTGTGTGTGTGTGAGTGCTCCTTGGGAGCTTTTCCCCTCAGGTGAGAGGCTTTGTAATTATCTATCTTGCTCTGAAATAAAGATCAAATTCATGCTCAAATTTTTGCCTCAAGTTTTGATCTTCTTCCTGCTTTACTCTTGATCTTTTCTTGTGGTTTCTTTCTTACTTGATTTTGTGCTACCAAGGATGAACGATTGATGGATATATCCTCTGTAGATCATCTTCCAATCATCAAGGCAAGCCTCTTCTTGATCATCCAAGTTTCTTCAAGAAACCAATTTTTTGGTTGAGAAGGAAGATTTTGAGGTAGATCTTGATCTTGGACATTTGAGAGCAATTTATTTGGTGTTATTGCTTGTTGGGATATGTGGAAGGTTATCTAAGATCATCTTGATCATTGAATCCCCACGAGCAAGCTCAGGGTGAAGTTTTGGTTTTTAACCCGGTTTTGGTGTAATCTTCGTTATTTTTTAAAAAGGTCAGAACTTTGATGTCAATCCTTGTGATTGAAGATTGGAATAGATTTCTGACATCCTTAGGAAGGTGCATACAAAATTTCACAGAGTTTGGATCAGCCGATCAAAAGATTCATCGATTTTGTTTTTGAGATCGTGCTGATTTTTACTGTTCATATGCCTGATTTTACTGTTCATTACGGTAGTACCGCTCCTACATGGGTGGTAGGACTTAGCCTCAGGCTATTCACCCCCTTTGATCACTATTTTCGGTCCTTCACTTATACCATATAGCTGAGTGAACAAATATCGATGTATCACCCTCTTAATCTCTTCGTTCCATAGGTCCACCAAATAAATAGTCAAAATATATATTTTTAAATTGTTAGCATATTCCATATTTTCTTAGCGACGGTAAAAAATATATCATCCACTTTTATTACATAATAGTTAATAATTTATATATACAACTCAAATTTCTTACCTTATTTTTTTTCAAATTACCATATTTTTGGAATTTTAGTTCTGAATAAAACAAAAAATTATATTTTTAACTTAGTATGGAATTTTAAAAATACCTAATTTCTTTTTGTTTTTATTATTCTATAATTTTTTGTTGTTATTTTTTATTTAATTTTGAATTTCAAATTTGATTTAGAGTTCGTATGAAAATCAAATGTCTAATTTTCTTTTGTTTTTACCTGAATTTTTGTTATTTTTTATTGTTCTCAGTATGGATTCTTTCTTCTAGTCTACTCCATTGATTTTATTGTTATTTTTTATTTAATTTTGAATATTAGTTTTAGGTTAGAATTGAAATAAAAATCCTACTACTAATTTTTATTCCGAATTTTAGCTATGTACGAATTTTAATTTGGAGTTCATATGAAAATTAATGGCTAATTTATTTTTATTTTTATTCCAAATTTCGGTTATTTTTTTGTCTGCTACTAGCAAGACCATCCGGTTTGTATCAGCATGCTAGTGGCCGTACCATCCATAGATACCCAACATGCATGGCTGCATGGATCTGCACATTGCCCTCAGACTACCCTAAAAAAGGGGGGCAATTCCTTACATGCCATTGAAAGTTAACCTTATCTCTTGTATGCCATTCATTATGTCACTGACGTGTGAATCCTGACCCCACATATCAGTGACACATTCATAGATTTTCTCCAAATTACAGTGACATATGAGGAATTAATCCCTAAAAAGAAGACAACATTGCACACCTTGCAACGAATGAAGATCACGTATACGTGGCTGGAAGTGAGCTGGTGGGGTTTATTTTTTTATTGTACTTGGTATGGACTCTTTCTTTTAATCTAAGCCGTTATAACTCGGGTTCGTTAGATAGACAGTTAGATGGTCTGTTATTTTTTGGTTGTATTTGGTATGGGCCCTTTCTTTTAATCTAAGCCATTATAACTCGGTTCCGTTAGATAGATGGTTAGATGTTTTTTTAAATAATAGCACCCAATAGCTACTATAGTTCAACTTAGCTAAGGTCCACTAGATTAAGGGAATGTTTTACTTTTTTGTAAGAATTTCTAACCTATTTCTCTTTTTTTCTTAGAAACTCTGTATGACCTTTTAATATATATATAACTAGTTATGTGCCCGTGCGTTGCAACGAAAACTCAATTTGCGACAAAAAATTTATTTGCAAAGAACACTAACTTCAGTTATGTTTCAATAGTAGGAAAAGTTTGTTCCTCCGAAGAGATTTGACTATCGGGTTAAATCCTCTTCAATTTCAACCGTTCATGTTAGATCCAACGAATCAAGTACTCTAAAAGAGAACGGACGATTGCCACCAACTCTTAATTAGAATTAGTAGAGAGATATTGTAACATCCCAAAAATTAGCTAAATATTATTTTATTGCTTAAATGTGCATTTATGATTTTTTGGAATTTAATTGGATTTTTCTGGATTTATTTGAATTAATTTGAAATCAAGTTTATTGCCCTTTTATTCAAATCTATTTAAATCTGTGCAAAGTTAAAATAAAGTTTTGCTAAAAATATTTTATTTGAGTCTAGAATGTCTCAAAGTATTTTTGAGATTTTTCTTGGATTTTTCCTAATAGTTTTATCGTTTAAAACAAAATAAAATGAATTTCTGAAATTATTTTAAATAGAAAATCCTTTTGAAAATCAGTGAACAGTGTTGGGCCGAAGCCCAACATCGTCTTATTGAAGCCCGCTCGGGCGCCCAATCACCCGCTTCAAGAAACCCTAGCCGCTTTGGTTCTGCGCCGTTGATCTCGATCGGGCGCTTGAGATTTGTCCGCGTGGCCGAGCGCCCTGAGCCGTCGGATGAGCGCCGCGTGTACGAGCCTGATGTGGCCGCGTCACCTTTTCGAGTTGCCGCCGGAGTCCGCCGCCGCCACGGGGTCATCTTCGGAGTCCGTGCTGCGCACGCCTTCCCGTGCAGCTATTTAAGGCGCTGACACGGGCACGGAACCCCTCACCTCGCGCCGCGCATCTTTTCCAAAGCCCGGAGCTTCGAGTCGCCGTTGTTCGCTCGAGGGAGCTCGCTGGAGTTGGTGGTTCTTACCGTGGTGGTTTCCGCGCGTTTCCGTCGCCGTCGTCGAGTCTCCGCCGCCACTGGTGCCATCTTCGAGTTCGCCGGACCGCGCCGCACAGAACCCGCAGCTTCTCGTCGCGCGAAACTCACCGGAGCACCGCGTAGCGCGTCGTCTTCTTCGTCACCGGTAAGAACCCGCCGTCGCGCCTCCATCGCCAGATCCAGAAGTTCGGGACCGTCAGATCTAAACTTGACGGTTGATGCGCTGCCACGTCGCGCGAGATCGCTGACCGTCCGATCGGTCTTCTGCGGATCGGATCGAGCCGCACACGAGACCAATCAGATTGCAACGCGTGTCGGGCGTGGGTACCGAGGCGTCATGGACCGAGCTCACCGTGGTCTCGCGCTGCGCTGTGGACTAAGTCCATACGCCGAGACGCGTGTCGGCTTGTGATTGGTCGAGGTCTCGCTGACGTCATGCTTGCGTTATAAATGTATTTTTTTTCAATTGGAAAATAATCCGATTGGAAATTCTGTGTTGATGACGTCGTCATGAGGTCACGCTGACGTCATAAATTGCTTTTTCAGAATAAAAATAAATCTGTTAATTCCGAATTTCTAATTTCTGTATTTTCAGTATTTATTTCAAACTTGAAAAGGCTATATCTTTTGCATCATAACTCGGATTTGAGTGATTCCAATTTCTAAAAATTTGTAAAATTGAGATATATTTAATGGTGAATTTTATTTGATTTTTAGAGTTCAATTGCTCTCTGTTTTGGCATTTATTTGCTTTTCTTCTTCGGTACGCGTAGACGTTGAATTGTGCGACGCTTCGGAGGAAGATCCAACAACTCAAGAGCAAGTTCCAGAACCAGACCAAGACCTATTCCAAGGCAAGTTGTGCTTTGATCATGTTGAACCCATGTTTATAAAATTGCTATATTTGTTTACCCTATTGCATATATTTCAAGTATACAATTGTTTCAAATTAGATTGGGCTTAGCTAATATACCAGATTGATCTATACCCTACCTTGTCATTTGTATGCCATGATCTATTGTCACCCTAGATTGGTTAAATATAGTTGGTTAATAATTATAATCAACATTGGAGGATTAGTCCGTATTAGTTGCTTAGCCATGCCACGTCATCACATGTGTCAGAATCATTGATAATTAATCTTGATTAATGGAATATGGAACAATGTTATGAACTTGTGTGTCATGTGGGATCACACGATGAGATTGAGTTGTTGTGACGAGTCATGTCACGCAACGATGTTGAATTGTTGATGGCACGTGGTGCTTGGTAATCAACTGGGTGATAATCACTTAGATTGGGGCAAGTGACAAGGGGCGAGTATGCCAAGGTGGGCCCGATGGGCAGAGGGTATGTGGATGTCTTGCCTTGATCACTCTAAGGACTTAACCTTGCAAGCCTTTGACCTGAGTTAATCATGCAACCACATGTCTGGTATGGGCCAGCCTAGCTGAGTAATTTGCAATGTCTTAATTTTGGTACTATCGTGGCCCTGGTTATGGTTTTCAGACCCACCAATGTTGAAACCTTAGCGGGTAGTATCCGGTTAAGCCCGAGCATTGTAAAGGCTTTGTTATAATCACTCGCCTTGGTGGTGTTTGGTTGTATCGCGTGGGTAAAGTGCATAACCTCTGCAGAGTGTGAAACTATTCGGATAGCCGTGCTCGTGGTATTGAGCAAAGCTCGGGAATTACAGTTAAGGGTTAGTTTAATTAATTGGACAACTTGATTGGGATGGCGGAATGCCATATGAAAGATGGAATTTGACTTAGGATTAGAAACTTGGTTTACTTGAGAAATACTGAATTTATTTATTATTTCTATTTGTTTTACAGTCTTTACAATCTATTTATTATACTTGTTCATAAATGCTGCTTATTGCAAAATAGCCATGACAGCCTATCCATTGGAATAAGCCTTACATATAGATACATAGAATTGCATTCTGTGCACAACTTGTTGAGTGCTTAAGTACTCACCCTTGCCAAACAACAATAATCAACAGTTGAAGAATCTACACCTGTGTTGGAAGAGGAAGTCCAGGAAGACACGAGTCATTAGGGTTCGAACCTTGTCGGTTGCCTGTGGTGAAGTGATGAGCTATCTACGCTTTCTACTTTCACGCATAATTATTAGTTTATATTTTTCACTTGCCTGCGTGGCTTAATAATGTAAGTTGGTCATAAGATCATACCTTTGGATATATCAATGAATGAACTATTATTCTATTATCGTTGAGTATGATGTGATATGTACCAATGTTGAGTCGTGCACTATCGTTGATCCCGGACTAGTGCGGTAAACACGAGTGGGTTCAATCGATGGATTCGGGTCCTTATAGAGGTGGTATCGAGCATACCGACCGTAGGTCTTGGCCCTAGATAGTATGAAGGTGTCCTAGGTGAGTCCAAAACTATTTTCTAAAGAAAAATTTAAATTTGACTAATAAAACACTCTTGACTCATCCCATTCTCTACTTCTCGTCTTTGCTGAATTTACCGATTTACTTGTCGTTTCGGGAGGAGAACTTATTCAAAGTTCTTGTGGAGCAGATGCCGATCGTTCCGACCTTCGAGGAGTCTACGCCATGGAGCTGTGGAGAGTTCTTCAGACGCTTGGAGGCTTCTATCGTCCGCTTTACCGTGGAGGCAGTTGGACCGTCAATGGTGTACACCGTGGATTTATTTGCAAGCTGATTATCTACGCCCGGGAGAATGATGAAGCCAGCAGACCAATCAATATCTCCGCTAGAAGATTCTCGTACGAGGTTGCAATTCAGGAGGTTGCTCGACTTGCTCTTCGCCGTGTCTGCCGTGACTACGCCGACGAGCTTCACGACTCAGTGTTCCGACTTCACCCAGACGTTCAAGCGTGCCGAAGCTGACGGATCGTGGAGGACGAGTGTGCCACTGCAACGCACCTTGCGGAGTTTGCCCTTGCCCAAGAGGATCATATGAGAGAGACTACTCAGGAGCTGGAGACAGTGTACGAGGCACTCAGAGTGGCAGAGCAGGAGCTTGAGGTGACCCGTGCTTCAGCCATCGGGATGATCACTGAGCTAGGAGAGGCCCTAGAGGCGGTCGAGGACGAGTTGGAGCGCGTGACCCAAGGAGCTCGGGGAGCCACCGAGGAGGAGTCGAGGAGGATCCAGAGGAGTGAGAGGGAGCCGAGGGGAGTGCACCGTTGTTGCGGAGGAGCCAGCAGTAGGTCATCAGGATAGGTTCGCTCCTATGCCAGCTCACCCGCCGGTGTATGCACCGGATCAGCCTCAGCCAGGGTGGCTGGGTGAGTGAGTGTCAGTCTTAGAGTTGCGTTGAGACTCGAGTGTTGAGTCGCGTCTTTAAGTTAGTCTTTACCTCTCTAGTTGACGTTAAGATTTCGTGTTTAGTTTGCTTCTTTGTAATGCTGAGTGTGCAGTATGTGTTGCAAAGCTTGTAGGCTTAAATAAGCAACCATACCAAGAATAAATAAAGAGTTATTTCAGTTGGGTATAACCTAACTCCCCGCTTTAGAAATTCTTACTTCTTATCTATGCTACATCTACCTTTCCCAACCCAAGAGGCAATCATCAGATGGTGAATACTCGAGGGAACAATGGTGCTTCAGGAAGTGGACTGCGCCAGAATGACAACCCCAATGACGGAGGCAGCCCTCAACCACCGCCATGGACATGCGAACTGGGAGCGCTTTCTTGCCGCAGACTCAACTAATGGAGACTATGATGCAACAGATGCAAAGAGATGACCAACGCAAAGAAGAACCAACAACAACCCTGCAGCCCAGAACAACAATGGTGGACCTCGATCTCATTCCAAGCTGTCAGATTTTATGAGGACTCGACCACCAATGTTTTCGTGAAATGTGAACCCTTTGGAAGCCGATGGACCGGCTTAGGACTATTGAAAAGAAGTCGCACATCACGCAATGTGAAGGAAATGAGAAGGTGCTCTCGCGCTCATCAACCGGAAGGAACCGCCGCAGAATGGTGGGAGAATTATCGTGCGCTCATGGAGCCCCACAAGAGATCACTTGGGAGGAGTTTACTATCGCTTCCGCCAAGATATCATGTCCCGGAGGGAATGATGGATCTTAAGAAGGAAGAATTCAGGGCTCTGAAGCAAGGAGGCCAACCAGTGGCTGAGTACCTGAACAAATTTACCCAGTTAACGCGCTATGCCCCTGAAGATGTAGCGACAGATAAAGCTAGGCAGTCTCGTTTCATGAAGGGACCGAATTCAGACTACAGTGGGGCCGACACCCACAATTTTCCGGACTTTCGTGAGCTAGTGAATAAGGCTTTGGTCCCGAGGATAAGCGCAAAGAGTCGGGCGAGAATCGTAAGCGCTTAATGACTAATCGGGGTGGACGTCTAAACCATCTACGCTTGAGGATGTCACCACAAAGAATTTGTTAGATTCCAACCACCACCGTGAACAAGACATCAACCCTCGCACCTCGCCACGCCAATCGAACTTCCGGACACCAAAGACAGGTAGCAATGCGCCAGAGGGAGTCAAGATCTGATGAAAAGATGCTACACATGCAATGAGCCGTGGCACTTTTCCAATAGGTGTCCACGTAGGAGGCATCACACCAGTTCGTTTCAACTTGGGAACAACACCTGCCAAGGCACCAGCTTAAGGAGGAAATCGTGCGCCGGGTCAAGCTGGAGCAACACCGCAATCAACAGTGCGTGGGAGGATCAACCACATCACCGCAGATGGAGCTCGTGAAGCTACGACGTCGACTTGGGTAAGTTCTGGTTAACTCGATTACACTGCCATGCTTTGTTTGATTTTGGAGCTTCGCATTCGTTTGTTTCTCAAAGTTTTGCAACCAAGAATGGATTTAAAGTGGTGAATCTTAAGTGTGTACTCTTAGTCCAAGCCCCAGGATCTGAGTTTAGATCTAGCCTTGGGTGTTTGGGAGCTAAGTTGCTTATGGATGGGATAGAGTTTCTAGCGAATCTTATCTTGATAGATGCGCAATCCTAGACGTCATCCTTGGAATGGATTGGTGTCTAAGCATAAGGTCGCTTTGGATTGTGGTGAAGGATTGTAACATTGGAAGGCCATAAAGGCAAAAGGTAGAATTTCAGCGACCACGATTCGAGATGGGCGCTTAGTGGTCAACAGCGTGAAAGCCATCAAGATGGAAGATGTGCGAGAGTCGAGAATACCCGACGTGTTTCGGAAGATTTACCAGATCGCCGCTGCATCGCGACATCGAGTTCGTTATCGAGTTAGCACCGGGTACAGCACCGATATCAAAGAGACCATATCGGATGCCTACGGACGAGTTAGTGGAAATGAAAAAGCAGATTGAGGAACTGTAAGAGAAAGGTTTCATTAGACCTAGTTCATCACCATGGGGAGCACCAGTTTTGTTTGTTCGTAAGAAGGATGAAAGTCTCAGAATGTGCATCGATTATCGTGCACTTAATGAAGTAACGATCAAGAATAAGTATCCATTGCCCGTGATCGATGACTTATTTGACCAGCTTAAGAGGAGCTGAGTTTTCTCAAGATAGACCTTCGCTCGATACCATCGATTGAAGATCCGAGCGGAGGATGTGCCTAAAGCTGCGTTTTCTACGCGATATGGACATTATGAGTTTACAATATGTCATTTGATTGACAAATGCTCCTGCATATTTCATGAACATGATGAATAAGGTTTTCATGGAATATTTGGATAAGTTTGTTGTAGTCTTCATAGACGATATCTTGGTTTACTCAAGACGGAGGAAGAACATGCGTAACATCCGAGGATGGTTTTGGAGAGGTCGAGAACATCACCGACGCTAAGTTTAGCAAGTGCGAATTTTGGAAGGAAAAAGTGGAACTTCTTGGTCATGTAATGACTACTAAAGGAGTTGCAGTCGACCCAAGCAAAGTGGACGCAGTGTTGCACTGGGAGCAACCGAAGTCTGTTACCCAGATCCGTAGTTTTCTGGGAATGGCGGGATATTACCGTCGGTTCATAGAAGGATTCTCAACGATTGCTAAACCCCTTACGCAGTTGTTGAAGAAAGAAAAGAAGTTTGCATGGACGCCAGAGTGCGAGAAAAGTTTTATGGAGTTAAAGAAGCGTTTAACAACAGCCCCCGTATTAGTGCTGCCAGATGTGCAGAATGGATTTGATATTTATTGCGATGCTTCAAAGCAAGGCTTGGGGTGCGTGTTAATGCAAGAAGGCAAAGTAGTTGCTTATGCGTCGAGACAGTTAAGACCGCATGAAGTGAATTACCCAACGCATGATTTGGAGTTAGTCAGTAGTGCATGCTTTAAAGATATGGCGTCATTATCTCATAGGAAATAGATGTGAGATATATACAGACCATAAGAGCCTGAAATACATATTCACTCAAGCAGATCTGAATATGAGACAGCGAAGATGGCTAGAGATAATTAAGGATTATAATGTGGGAAGTCATTATCATCCCGGAAAAGCCAATGTGGTAGCAGATGCTCTGAGTCGAAAGAGCCATAGCGCGAACGCATTGACAATGGAAGATCAACCAGAATTATGCAAGGAATTTCAGAAACTAAGGTTGGAAGTCGTACCGCAAGGAATGGTAGCTGCACTAGAGGTGAGGCCAACACTGGAGGATCAGATTAGAGAAGGCCAGAAAGATGACGATAAAATTTCTAAGATCAAGGCTAAAAAGGAGGAAGGCCTAGCTGTGGATTTCACCCTGGACGAGCAAGGAACCATGTTCTTCAAAGGCCGAATTTGTGTGCCGGATAAAAAGGAACTAAAGCAATTGATTCTTGAGGAAGCTCACGATTCTAAGTACTCAATTCATCCAGGAAGTGCTAAGATATATCAATATTTGAAAGAGAGATTTTGGTGGCCTATGAAGGACCATGTGGAGGTCCATCCATGTTTGTGATGAGTATTTGACTTTATTTGAGCAAGGTGTGCTCAAGTTTGAGTTTGATTTGGATTGATTTTCAAAATGAAGCAATTTGAGTTGTCTCTGCCAGAGGGCGATCTGGGTCGTATGGACGCGGTAGTGATGAGTTGGATGGTTTTTTGCACATCTTTGTGGGCATTGCTATGTGAGGAGTTTTCTTGTTTTTGATGGTTGCAGGACGACGGTGCTAGGTCATGGTGAGGCGAAGGATGACCGGGACTAGGCGAGGAGCGTCGGAGGTCCAGACGGTTGGGAGATCGCCGAAGATGATCGGAGACGGAGTCCGGGCAAGTCAAGAAGACAAGGAAAGGAGTTGATGCTAGCTAGATGCCGCGTGGATCAATGAGGGCCGTCGGATTGCGGTCTAGTTGATAGGTTAGCGGGTCTAGGTAGTATGCTTTGAAAACTGCAAGAAAACCCGGTATGTGTGTGGGTTTTGGGTTAGCCCTTGCATGGCTGTGTGTGTGGTTAATCCTAGCCCTTAGATGAGTGCTCTAGGTTGAGGGACTCATCCAAGGGTGGTAGGTGGCCCAAGAGTAGTATAAATAGGGGTGGAGGGTAGCCTCCTCTCCTTGAAGGTGTTGAGGTTTTGATGCTCATTTGAGCTTTGCCCACATGAATGTGAGGCTTTGTAACCTCCTTCCAGAAATGAAAGTTTTATTCATCCACCTCTGAATTTATTTTATGATTTACATTATGTCTTTACTTTACGCAATTTAAATTCAGCATTTACTTTCCCGCAATTACATTCCATAATTTACTTTCAAGTAATTTGGATTTGCCTCCCCTCCTTCTAAATGCTGCTGTTCTTGGATGTTTTGAGTATGTTCATATGGTTTTACATCTCTTTTGCACTCTTGGATTGAGTAGAGAACATCTTTTCTTTCAAGTTCCGACTTTGTTCTGAACTTGTTCTTCGCGCAGCAGTCAGTGTATGATTTTTGTAACAATCTAAAAAAATCCTTTTTGAGTGATTCTTGTTGGAGGAGGTGCGGGACTCTGATATCCGCTTGCAGAAAAATTTTGGAGTTCACTTGTTGTACCGTTTGGGCGCCATGAGGTGAAAACCGATCCCCAAATGTTCTGCTCGAAGTTCTTGACCAGACTGTGTTCTTCGATTTTTCGTGTTTTTTCTGTAAGGCTTTTTGAGGAGAAATTTGGTGGAGTTCTTCAAGACTCTGATGCTCACAGGGAGAAAAAGTCTCAAAATTTTGTGAGCTACAGAAACCCACCAACCTTCTGTGCAAATTGAGGACAAGTTCTGAGAATTCTGCTTTTGCTTTTCTGAAAGTGACTTTTGTGATTTGAATTGATGTCCTTTCTAAAAGCAAGAGTTTGAATTGATTCCTCTTTATCTTGGACACTAGACAACCAGCATTGTGACTCAAAAATCCCCACATATTTTATGGTACTTATCCATGCAAGCTTGGGGTACACATAGTTGTCTAGTTTTTCGGGTTTTTCACAATTCCTTTTGAGCGATCTTGTCGAGGTTTTTGTTGGAGTATTTTGGGGGAATTTTTATTTGCGACCATTCACCCCCCCTCTGTTCGCCATTTCGGTCCTTCAATTGGTATTAGAGCCGGTTCTGCTCTTTCTAGATCTTGACCGGTCTCAAGAGCCATGGCGACGGACAAATATTCCACCAAGCCTCCCATCTTTAATGGAGTTGATTTTCCTTTTGGAAATCCCTGATGGAGTCATACATCACGCCTGTGGCTACCGATATGGCGAAGGTGAAACTCCGTATGAGGTTCCTGGCGATAAAAATGTCACGGCCATCAATATGGTTGACGTTGAGGCGAATGCTAAGGCAAGGAACATTCTCATACAGGGTCTTAGCCATGTGAGTATGATAGATTTTCACCTTCGCTCGCTCACGAGATTTGGGTAACCTCGATGCTTACCATGAGGGCTCTACTCAAATCAAGACGTGAGGCAGACCAGCCTGCGCGAGTACAACAAGTTTGATCAACGACCGGTGAGAGTCTCGACGAGTGTTTTGGTCGGTTTACAAAGATTTTGAGCGACCTCCGAGCGCTTGGTTGCATATACCCCGACTCGGACAATGCTCGGCATTTCTTGACCGCACTCGACCTTCGGGTTTGGGAGATGAAGGTGACCACCATCAAGGACACCACCGACTTATCGACTCGACTCTTGATGGGCTCTATTCCCGCCTCAAGACTCATGAGATCGATGTCGTCTCTCTAAGACGAAATCTCGATCGATGGCTTTGGTCACCGATCCCATTGGATCTTCTTCTTCCGATCCTTCTATTGGTTTCTCTCTTCCGCCTTTTGCGAGCTAGCGATGACCAACTGGAAAAATTTCGAAAATGAGCTTGCTCTTCTCGCCGCAAGTTTTCTCATGCATACAAGAGGGTGAGAGAGAGGAAGAGAGGTGGCATGATCACCGCTTCGAGTGTGGTGGCCCCAACCACATTCGGCGAACTGTCCCAAGCCGGAGAAGGGCAAGAACGACGTTGGCGGTTCGGGCAAGAACGACTACACCGACAAGAACCGCAACAAGAAGCCTCCGGTTCGTGAATCGGCGACGAGAAGAAGTACCGCAACTTCTCCAAGAACAAGAAGCTCTTCCACCGCGTCCTCGCCGCGCTTGACGACATCAACCTCTCCGACACGGAGACATGGAGCGACGAGAGCGAGGATGATCCGCAAGAGAAGAAAGGCGCGACGACTTCTCGGCATGATGTGCTTCATGGCCAACACCAACGACATCGGCGACTCGAGCTCTACAAATGACTCGGACGAGGTACCCTCCTATGACCAGCTCAACGAAGCTTTCGCAAATTAGGAAAATTTCATGCTAGAGCTAGAGCTAGGTGTACTGAGCTTGAGAAGGAAGTAGGTACCTTGACTCGGAGTTAGCTTCACTTAGATCTTCTCCTCCCGAGTCACCGATGATTGCTCTTTGTGTGATGCTATTCTTGTGGAGTTGGAGAACCTAAGGACCATACATGATAGTGTGCTTGTTGAACTTGATGGTCTTAGGTTGAAGAATGCTAGCACTAGTTCTGTTGATGCTATTCTGTTGAGGCTAGTTTTCTTCATGCTCACTCCACTCCATCATGCTCTAATTGCCCTAAATTGCTTGCGAAATTGATGCCATGAGCGAACACCTTAGGAAGCTTTACAGAAACAATGAACTTGAATCACATGCTTCTAAGGACCCAATCGGCCATGTGAGGGTCAGAAGCAATTAAAACTTGACAATGAAACCTCGAATGTCAAGTGTGCTAAACTTGCTAAGGACTTACTAGATAAGTCACAAAAATATTGCTTATGATGTAATCGAGATTGTGGGGACTTGGATAAAATCCATGTCGAGCTTAGGAAGAAATTAGAAGACCAAGCCCATAGAATTAGAGATGCTCCTTGCGTTTCTTGTGAGGCCCTCAAGATTGAGGCAGCCGTCTTTGAGGAGAAAATGCACGTCTTGAGAGAGCTCATCTTTCCGGTTCTTCTTCCTCTCCTTCCCCTGTTCTTCTTGTGCTTCTTTCTTCCGAGATTGCCAAGATCTTATGAGCACTCTCGAGAAGTTTGTTGGAGGCAAGAAGAAGCTCAATCTTATTCTAGACCAATCCAAGATTAGTAGATTCAATCAAGGTCTAGGATTTGATCCTTGGAGCACGCTCGGCGCATCCTCCCACCATTGTGCGCGGCTCCAAGAGTGGTGAGATTGTGGTAGCTCCTGCAGTGAGTACCACCGTGTTTAGGTCTCACTGGGTTGTCCATAGGACTTCCGACGTAAGGGTGTTACTCCTATTGCTTCGCCTCTAGCAAGGCGAAGTACACATGCACCTTCCGTAATAAGGATGGTCACCTAGTAGATTTACGCTTGAGCGCCAAGATCACTCGGCGTGAGCGTGTTGTCGCTCTTAGGGGTATTCGTGGTCATCCCTGACTTTGAGTGCTCCTAAGACACACACCGCTTCTAGACAGTTAGAGAGTCGCCTGCTTTTGGGCGTCCCAGGACTTGGTTTTCATGCTAGTTCTTCGAGTTTTAGTCCCGAGCTGTTCAGAGTCGGGCTCTTCCGCCGTCCTCTTGATATTCCTCGCTTTTCCCATCGAGGTAGATATCACGGCGTGAGGTGTTTTCTCGTAGGAGATCCATGCACCTTCTTTGGGATGGTCCGGCTTTTGCACCACGGCGTACAACCCGCTTTGACTCCTAGATTATCTACCGAGTTGCTCTGATCGTGTGAGAGTTGAGCGTCAGAGAGACACTCGAGTCCGCTTCTTCTCGTGGTCGGTACTGAGGTGTCGATGGTTCAAGATTGGGTTCCTAAGTCTTCACTCTATCCCAAGATCGAGTCATCTTTCTCTTGTGTGTTTGATCGAGTTCGTCTTGATGGGAAGGGCGATGTTTGGATTGTTGACTCGGTTGTTCTCGCCATATGACCGAGATTCTCGTTGGTTCTCTTCCTAGTCCGAGCCCCGGTGATGAGTTAATCACTTTTGGGGATGCATCTTCGTAGAGTCATTGCTAAAGGTACCATCTGCATTAACCAAAATTTCATTCTTAAAGATGTTGCCTTAGTAAGTAAGTCGCAATACAATCGCTCTCTGCTTCTCAACTTATCGATGACTCTTTCGAGGTAAGCTTCAAGAGTAATGCCCGTAGAATCCTTGATTCATCGGAGGGTTAGTTTATGGATTTCTAGATTTGGGAGAGTCTTTCGTGCTGATTTTTCCGCTTCTTCCGAGACTCTCTTCGATGTTTGATTGCTTCGAGTCCCGTGATCTCTCCTTCGGCATAGGAGACTTGGTCACATTGGTTTTGATCATTTGACCCGAGTTAGCGACCATGATCTCATTCGGGTTTGCCCAAACTCAAGATGGTCAAAGACTTAGTTTGCTCTCCTTGCCGACATGGCAAGATGGTTATCGCTTCTCATCCTCCAATCCGTAGTGATGACTGATGCACCAGACAGCTTTTACATATGGACACCGTTGGTCCAAATAGAGTGCAATCGGCAGGAGGGAAGTGGTATGTTCTTGTCATCGTTGATGATTTTTCTAGATACTCTTGGGTATTCTTCATGGCCTCAAGGATGAGACTTTTCTCACTTCAGGGTTTGATCAAGAGGTTGTCTATTGAGCTCCTGTGTGCATTACGAGCTATACGCAGTGATAATGGCACTGAGTTCAAGAATTCCTACTTTGAGAGTTTTTGTGTGGAGTCCGGTTTAGAGCATCGCTCTCTTCTCCCTACGCTCCTCGTGAGAATGGCGAGTGGAAAGGAAGAACAGACCTCGTTGAGATGGCTGAACGATGCTAGACGAGTCAAGACTCCTAGGAAGTTTTGGGTGAGGCTATAGCTACGCTTGCCATGTTTCTAATCGCGTGTTTTTGAGAGCACATTTACATCGCACTTCTTATGAGTTGAGGTATGGGCGAAAGCCCAGGTGTGTCTCATTTTCGCTTTGGTTGCAAGTGTTTTATCTTGAAGTCCGTAACCTAGATAAGTTTGAGTCTCGCTCTTCCGATGGTATCTTTCTAGGTTACTCGACTTCTTCTCGTAGCTATAGGGTCCAGAGTGTTGATGCGCATAGGATCATAGAGACCGTGATGTGACCTTCGATGAGGCTAGCCCAGAGCTAGACCTCGATGTTTCGTGCTCTTCTTATCCCTCCGAGACCATCTTTGTAGAAGATGAGGATGATGGAGATGATGGTGTTCCACCGATCCAGCCTCTATACCCGAGGTGCCTCCTGCTTCCATTTCTCGCACCTCGAGTGACCACCCTTGCCTTCCGACTCTCCTTCAATGAGTGGCTCTGCTCCTACCTCTTCGTGCATGAGGTAGAGGCCACTCGCTTCTCGGTCCTCCCGTCATATCCAGAAGCTCATCCACCGATCGATCATTGGTGATCCGCTTGAGCGCATCACTCGCTCAAAATCAGTTTGTCCAGCCGCCTCCACTCGCCTTCGTTGCCTCCTTTGAGCCGAAGATGTTTCTCATGCATTATCCGATGAATCGTGGATTAATGCTATGCATGAGGAACTTGAGAACTTTGAGAGGAACAAGGTATGGCGACTTGTCGAGCCCCATCCGTCATAATGTCATTGGGACCAAGTGGGTGTTCAAAACAAGCAGAGTGAGGATGGGGTTGTCATTCGCAACAAGGCTAGGCTAGTTGCATGGGCTTTTCTCGGGTTGAGGGTCTTGACTTTGAGGAGACCTTTGCCCTCGTAGCTAGACTAGAGGCTATTAGGATCCCGCTTGCATTCTCTCGCATCCCGTGGCTTCAAGCTCTATCAAATGGATGTCAAGAGTGCATTCCTCAATGGCTATATTGAGGAAGAGGTTTATGTCAAACAACCTCCAGGATTCGAGAACCCCAAGTTTCCGATTCATGTATACAAGCTCTCCAAAGCTTTGTATGGACTCAAGCAGGCCCCCAGAGCATGGTATGAGAGGCTCAAGTCTTATCTTCTCAGCCATGACTTCAAAATGGGCATAGTAGACAAAACTCTGTTCATCAGACACCATGAGTCTCACTTTCTTCTTGTCCAGATTTATGTGGACGATATAATTTTTGGTGGCTCATCTCATTCGCTTGTGTCTCAGTTTTCTGAGGTGATGAGCACAGAGTTTGAGATGAGTATGATGGGCGAGTTGAGCTACTTTCTTGGCTTCCAAATCAAGCAGACTCGGGAGGGTACTTTCTTGCATCAAGGCAAATATACCCGTGACCTCCTGAGGCGCTTCGACATGTCTGATGGGAAGCCGGTGATGACTCCTATGGCCACCACTTCTGTCCTCGAGCCCGATGAGGATGGTGAGCCTGCTGATCAAAAGGAGTTTCGGAGCATGATCGGCTCCCTCTTGTACCTCACTGCTTCGAGGTCGGACATACATTTTGCTGTGTGTCTGTGCGCTCGATTTCAAGCTTCTCCTCGCGCCTCTCACCGCCAAAGGTCAAGCGCATCTTCGTGTACCTTCGTGCTACCATCGATTATGGTATTTGGTACTCTTCGCCTTCTTGTCTATCTCTTAGAGCCTTTTCCGATGCCGACTTTGTTTGGGTCAGAGGATAGATAGGAAGAGCACTTCTAGCACTTGCCAATTCATTGGCACTTCTCTTGTTTCTTGGTCATCTAGGAAGCGATCGAGTTGCACACCAATCACCGAGGCCGAGTATGTTGTCGCAGCCGATTCTTTGTAGCTGTGCTCTGGATGAGATCGACCTTACGGGACTATGGGTTAGAGATAGAGAGTGTGCCACTTTTCTCGTGACAACACTTCAGCTATTTGCATTGCTAAAAACCCAAAGGCAACATTCCCTGACCAAGCACATTGATATTAGATATCACTTCCTTAGAGACCATGTGGAGAAGGGAGATATCGCGCTCATTCAGAGAGAGTGACCTTCGCTAGCCGATATCTTCACCAAGCCTTTGGATAGCTCCAGATTTGTTGCCTTGAGGAGTGAGCTTGAGTCGTGAGCCCTTACGGCCTTTCGTGAGGGGAGCCGGTTTGTATATTATGTATTATATGTTTTCTTCCACTTTTCTTTTCTTTGTGTTTCTTCCGGGTGACTTTGGGCTTGTTTTCTTGAGTTGAGTTCACTCACTTAGACTTCGCATGCCTTGCATTGACCTCTTATCTTGTGCTTTAGGTTGCTATCATGCGTGATTAGTCGTCTCTCTTCTCTCTAGGTTGAGTTCCTCACGCCTTATAAGTCTAGCGGTATTGGGCCTCCGGTAGACAGTGTCCGTGTGCACTCCTTAGTTGGGATCTAGAGTCGCCTTCCCTGTGTCACCATCTGGGAAGATAAGAGCGAGTCCGAGCCGTAGTGAGTCTCTTCTATCTTTTCTATGCTCTATAGCCATCCAGTTTTGCGCTCGACTTCTTCTCCTCATTCTGCTTTTTCTCGTTATTATTGAGTTCATTCGGTTTTCTTTATGCCTAATCTTGATAATAACTCAACTTTAACCAGATTTGAGCTTAAAATTGATTCATTTGTTGAGGGGAGTTTGGGAATCTGCTCATGCATTGCATTTAGACTGCATTTTCTGCTTTATGAGCTTTGTCTATTATGCAATTGATTTCTTCTTCATGCTATACACCATGCTACATCATTTGAAGAAAATCACTAGCTTAGGTATGTCTAAGTTCATTTAACTTGCTAAGCTTAAAAATGAAATAAGCCTTAAATGAAAAACTTGATGAAACTTGTTGCTTTTACTTGCTAGGTTTCTTCTCTAGAGGTTTGTGCCATAATTTGAGAAATTTAGGAGTTCTCTAGAGTCCCTATAGCAACTTGGGTGAAACTAGTTTGATCCATGCAGAGTCCTTCAATTGCTCATGAATCGTTGTGCTAAAAATGAAAATTAAACAAAATTGACTCTTCTTGTGCACATACGACTCAACACCTTGTATTCACAAGACCGCTTCCCATTGCACTTGGGATGAACTTGGAATACATCGTGTTTGACCTAGACCATCCTCTTAAGAGCTCATCTTGAGATGGTCGATACGGCTTGAGTCAATTGGTTGTCAAAAGAAAATGCAAATAAATTAAAAACAAAGACATATGTGGGTAAAGAATGCAAATAATGTCAAACATTTGCACCCCGCTATGTCTTGTATGATGATAAATCAAAATTTGCATTAAGTGATAAATGAGCCCAAGGACCTTGTATGCTCTTCTAGATTCCCCAACGTGTTGAGTAGGTTGAACTCTAGGTTTTCCTTTGATTCTTAGAGTGGCTATTCTTCTATTTTTGAAACTAAAGCTAAGTGTTGCACTTGTCAAATCTTGCTAAAATGAAATATTCAAAACTAAGCTCGATTTGCACTTGGACATGTCTTAGTTTAGTCATCTTCTCAAATTGACAAGCTTGGTGTAATATCCTTCCATTTTGATCAAATGGATAATCTTCAAAGCTCTTTCAATTGCATTTCATGCATACATAAAAAATTGATGCCTATATTGCCAAAAGGGGAGAAAACGAGAAAAGGCATCACTAAAAGATAAAAATGTGAATGCTTATTTGGTTATTATGATCTTTGTAAAACTATGCTACTACTCATTGGATCATAATCTCATAATCACATTTGACATGTTTAGTTGGATTTTAGAGTTTTTGTTGAAAACTTGCTCTTTGTTAAATTTAACTCTAAAATCTAAATTCCTCTTCGTCAACTTGGTCATGGTTCTAATTTCTATCTTTGGACCAAGTTTGACTTTGCAACTAAAAATTGCTTTCTTCTTCATTTTCTTCAAACTCAAATTTATGCCTTTTGTGTGGTTTGTTAATATACTCATCAAGGGGGAGATTGAAGGACCATGTGGAGGTCCATCCATGTTTGTGATGAGTATTTGACTTTATTTGAGCAAGGTGTGCTCAAGTTTGAGTTTGATTTGGATTGATTTTCAAAATGAAGCAATTTGAGTTGTCTCTGCCAGGAGTGGCAGTACCGGTCGTATGGACGCGGTAGTGATGAGTTGGATGGTTTTTTGCACATCTTTGTGGGCATTGCTATGTGAGGAGTTTTCTTGTTTTTGATGGTTGCAGGACGACGGTGCTAGGTCATGGTGAGGCGAAGGATGACCGGACTAGGCGAGGAGCGCCGGAGGTCCGACGGTTGGGAGATCGCGGAAGATGATCGGAGACGGAGTCCGGGCAAGTCAAGAAGACAAGGAAAGGAGTTGATGCTAGCTAGATGCCGCGTGGATCAATGAGGGCCGCTCGGATTGAGGTCTAGTTGATAGGTTAGCGGGTCTAGGTAGTATGCTTTGAAAACTGCAAGAAAACCCTGTATGTGTGTGGGTTTTGGGTTAGCCCTTGCATGGCTGTGTGTGTGGGTTAATCCTAGCCCTTAGATGAGTGCTCTAGGGTTGAGGGACTCATCCAAGGGTGGTAGGTGGCCCAAGAGTAGTATAAATAGGGGTGGAGGGTAGCCTCCTCTCCTTGAAGGTGTTGAGGTTTTGATGCTCATTTGAGCTTTGCCCACATGAATGTGAGGCTTTGTAACCTCCCTTCCAGAAATGAAAGTTTTATTCATCCACCTCTGAATTTATTTTATGATTTACATTATGTCTTTACTTTACGCAATTTAAATTCAGCATTTACTTTCCGCAATTACATTCCCGCAATTTACTTTCAAGTAATTTGGATTTGCCTCCTCTCCTTCTAAATGCTGCTATTCTTGGATGTTTTGAGTATGTTCATATGGTTTTACATCTCTTTTGCACTCTTGGATTGAGTAGAGAACATCTTTTCTTTCAAGTTCCAACTTTGTTCTGAACTTGTTCTTCGCGCAGCAGTCAGTGTATGATTTTTGTAAAAATCTAGAAAAATCCTTTTTGAGTGATTCTTGTTGGAGGAGGTGCGGGACTCTGATATCCGCTTGCAGAAAAATTTTGGAGTTCACTTGTTGTACCGTTTGGGCGCCATGAGGTGAAAACCGAGCCCCAAACGTTCTGCTCGAAGTTCTTGACCAGACTGTGTTCTTCGATTTTTCGTGTTTTTTCTGTAAGGCTTTTTGAGGAGAAATTTGGTGGAGTTCTTCAAGACTCTGATGCTCACATGGAGAAAAAGTCTCAAAATTTTGTGAGCTACAGAAACCCACCAACCTCCTGTGCAAATTGAGGACAAGTTCTGGGAATTCTGCTTTTGCTTTTCTGAAAGTGACTTTTGTGATTTGAATTGATGTCCTTTCTAAAAGCAAGAGTTTGAATTGATTCCTCTTTATCTTGGACACTAGACAACCAGCATTGTGACTCAAAAATCCCCACATATTTTATGGTACTTATCCATGCAAGCTTGGGGTACACATAGTTGTCTAGTTTTTCGGGTTTTTCACAATTCCTTTTGAGCGATCTTGTCGAGGTTTTTGTTGGAGTATTTTGGGGGAATTTTTATTTGCGACCATTCACCCCCCCTCTGTTCGCCATTTCGGTCCTTCAGCCTAATATGAAGCGTGAAGTAGCTGAGCATGTTGCTCTATGTGACGTATGTCAGAGAGTAAAGGCCATGCATCAAAGACCAGCTGGTTTGTTGCAGCCGTTGAAAATCCCGGAATGGAAGTGGGAGGAAATCGAATGGACTTTATCACCGGTTTACCTAAAACTCGTAGAGGTTACGATTCCATTTGGGTCATTGTGGATCGCTTGACCAAAGTGGTTCATTTTATCCCAAGAAAGACCATTTACTCGAGATCGCTTAGCGAGTTGTATATGTCAAGGATTGTATGCTTGCATGGAGTGCCCAAGAAAATTGTGTCTGACAGAGGTACCCAATTCACCTCAAGGTTTTGGAACAAGTTGCATGAAGCAATGGGGACTCGTCTGAATTTCAGTACAGATGAAGATATCACCCGCAGATGCATGGTCGATCGAAAGAGTAAATCAGATTTTAGAGGATATGTTAAGAGCTTGTGCCTTAGCTTATGCTACGTCATGGGATAAATGTTTGCCATATGCGAGTTCAGCTTATAATAATAGTTACCAAGCTAGCTTGCGAGATGTCACCATTTGAGGCGTTGTATGGACGTGCTCGTCAGACTCGTTGAATTGGAACGAAACAGAGAACGTTTGGTTTTTAGGCCAGATATCCTCGAAGAGGCAGAAAGTCAAGTTGCGATGATTAGAGAGAGATTGAAGATAGCACAGTCAAGGCAAAAGAGCTACGCAGATAACCATCGTCGAGATTTGATCCAGAAGATTATGTGTATCTCAGAGTTACCCCTCTTAAGGGCGTTAAAAGATTTCACGTTAAAGGGAAGCTTGCACCAAGATATATTGGTCCGTTCAAGATTTTGAGCCGTCGAGGAGAGGTAGCGTATCAGTTAGAATTGCCTCAGTCCTTGGCAGGAGTGCATGATGTATTCCATGTGTCGCAGCTTAAGAAATATCTCAGAGTGCCAACAGAGCAAACCCCGTTGGATGCAATAGAGCTGCAAGAAGATTTGACTTACAAAGAGCAACCGGTCGAATTTTGATGTTATGGAGCGCAAGACCAGAACAAGTCTATTCGCTTTGCGAGTTCAATGGAGCAATCATTCCAAAGTGAAGCCACTTGGGAGCGAGAAGAAGATTTGAAGTCAGAATTCCCAAACCTATTCTCTAGTTAGCCCGGAATCTCGGGGTCGAGATTCTGTTAAGGGGGGGAGGTTTGTAACATCCCAAAAATTAGCTAAATATTATTTTATTGCTTAAATGTGCATTTATGATTTTCTGGAATTTAATTGGATTTTTCTGGATTTATTTGAATTAATTTGAAATCAAGTTTATTGCCCTTTTATTCAAATCTATTTAAATCTGTGCAAAGTTAAAATAAAGTTTTGCCAAAAATATTTTATTTGAGTCCAGAATGTCTCAAAGTATTTTTGAGATTTTTCTTGGATTTTTCCTAATAGTTTTATCGTTTAAAATAAATAAAATGAATTTCTGAAATTATTTTAAATGGAAATACTTTTGAAAATCAGTGAACAGTGTTGGGCCGAAGCCCAACATCAGGCGCTGAAGCCCGCCGGGCGCCCAATCACCGCTTCAAGAAACCCTAGCCGCTTTGGTTCTGCGCCGTTGATCTCGATCGGGCGCTTGAGATTTGTCCGCGTGGCCGAGCGCCCTGAGCCATCGGATGAGCGTCGCGTGTACGAGCCTAATGTGGCCGCGTCACCTTTCCGAGTTGCCGCCGGAGTCTGCCGCCGCCACGGGGTCATCTTCGGAGTCCGTGCTGCGTACGCCTTCCCGTGCAGCTATTTAAGGCGCTGACACGGGCATGGAACCCCTCACCTCGCGCCGTGCATCTTTTCCAAAGCCCGGAGCTTCGAGTCACCGTTGTTCGCTCGAGGGAGCTCGCCAGAGTTGGTGGTTCTTGTCGTGGTGGTTTCCGCGCGTTTCCGTCGCCGTCGTCGAGTCTCCGCCGCCACTGGTGCCATCTTCGAGTTCGCCGGACCACGCCGCACAGAACCCGCAGCTTCTCGTCGCGCGAAACTCACCGGAGCACCGCGTAGCGCGTCGTCTTCTTCGTCACCGGTAAGAACCCGCCGCCGCGCCTCCATCGCCAGATCCAGAAGTTCGGGACCGTCAGATCTAAACTTGACGGTTGATGCGCTGCCACGTCGCGCGAGATCGCTGACCGTCCGATCGGTCTTCTGCGGATCGGATCGAGCCGCACGCGAGACCAATCAGATTGCAACGCGTGTCGGGCGTGGGTACCGAGGCGCCATGGACCGAGCTCACCGTGGTCTCGCGCACTACCAGGACTAAGTCCATACGCCGAGACGCTGCGTGTCTTTGTGATTGGTCGAGGTCTCGCTGACGTCATGCTTGCGTCATAAATGTATTTTTTTCAATTGGAAAATAATCCGATTGGAAATTCTGTGTTGATGACGTCATCATGAGGTCACGCTGACGTCATAAATCGCTTTTTCAGAATAAAAATAAATCTGTTAATTCCGAATTTCTAATTTCTGTATTTTCAGTATTTATTTCAAACTTGAAAAGGCTATATCTTTTGCATAGTAACTCGGATTTGAGTGATTCCAATTTCTAAAAATTTGTAAAATTGAGATCTATTTAATGGTGAATTTTATTTGATTTTTGGAGTTCAATTGCTCTCTGTTTTGGTATTTATTTGCTTTTCTTCTTCGGTACGCGTAGACGTTGAATTGTGCGACGCTTCGGAGGAAGATCCAACAACTCAAGAGCAAGTTCCAGAACCAGACCAGGACCTATTCCAAGGCAAGTTGTGCTTTGATCATGTTGAACCCATGTTTATAAAATTGCTATATTTGTTTACCCTATTGCATATATTTCAAGTATACAATTGTTTCAAATTAGATTGGGCTTAGCTAATATACCAGATTGATCTATACCCTACCTTGTCATTTGTATGCCATGATCTATTGTCACCCTAGATTGGTTAAATATAGTTGGTTAATAATTATAATCAACATTGGAGGATTAGTCCGTATTAGTTGCTTAGCCATGCCACATCATCACATGTGTCAGAATCATTGATAATTAATCTTGATTAATGGAATATGGAACAATGTTATGAACTTGTGTGTCATGTGGGATCACACGATGAGATTGAGTTGTTGTGACGAGTCATGTCACGCAACGATGTTGAATTGTTGATGGCACGTGGTGCTTGGTAATCAACTGGGTGATAATCACTTAGATTGGGGCAAGTGACAAGGGGCGAGTATGCCAAGGTGGGCCCGATGGGCAGAAGGTATGTGGATGTCTTGCCTTGATCACTCTAAGGACTTAACCTTGCAAGCCTTTGACCTGAGTTAATCATGCAACCACATGTCTGGTATGGGCCAGCCTAGCTGAGTAATTTGCAATGTCTTAATTTTGGTACTATCGTGGTCGGTGTGAATTCCCGAGTTATGGTGTAATTCACATGGCGCAAGAGGGGGGCCCTGGTTATGGTTTTCAGACCCACCAATGTTGAAACCTTAGCGGGTAGTATCCGGTTAAGCCCGAGCATTGTAAAGGCTTTGTTATAATCACTCGCCTTGGTGGTGTTTGGTTGTATCGCGTGGGTAAAGTGCATAACCTCTGTAGAGTGTGAAACTATTCGGATAGCCGTGCTCGCGGTATTGAGCAAAGCTCGGGAATTACAGTTAAGGGTTAGTTTAATTAATTGGACAACTTGATTGGGATGGCGGAATGCCATATGAAAGATGGAATTTGACTTAGGATTAGAAACTTGGTTTACTTGAGAAATACTGAATTTATTTATTATTTCTATTTGTTTTACAGTCTTTACAATCTATTTATTATACTTGTTCATAAATGCTGCTTATTGCAAAATAGCCATGACAGCCTATCCATTGGAATAAGCCTTACATATAGATACATAGAATTGCATTCAGTGCACAACTTGTTGAGTGCTTAAGTACTCACCCTTGCCAAACAACAATAATCAACAGTTGAAGAATCTACACCTGTGTTGGAAGAGGAAGTCCAGGAAGACACGAGTCATTAGGGTTCGAACCTTGTCGGTTGCCTGTGGTGAAGTGATGAGCTATCTACGTTTTCTACTTTCCGCTGCATAATTATTAGTTTATATTTTTCAGTCTTGCCCTGCGTGGCTTAATAATGTAAGTTGGTTATAAGATCATACCTTTGGATATATCAATGAATGAACTATTATTCTATTATCGTTGAGTATGATGTGATATGTACCAATGTTGAGCTGTGTGCACTAGCGTTGATCCTGGGACTAGTGCGGTAAACACAGTAGGTTCGAATCTGTGGATTCAGGTCCTTACAAATATCAATCCTTACCATTGAAGGAGGAGAAAGTTATTGCCTTCCTCTTGCAGGAAATCTTCTTACTTCTTGCACGCAACCTTTCTCTTCTCTTCTCTTTCTACGTGTGTCTCTACTACCAACCGGCTTGTCCTCCTGTAGATGATAGTAGGTGCCCTCTAATAGGGAGTAGATGAAAGCAGAAGGCAACGTACGCATGCGGATGGAAGCCATGTTTCCTCGACATCTTCATGATTGGCACGTGATTTGGTTGCGTGATTCTTTCCTTTAAATCTATGCATTTCCAGATATGATGAGATAGAATTCCCTTATTATGGGATATGGTGAGTATACCCTTCTATCCATGCAGGACATGATGAGAAAATCCTTCCATTTATAAGATATATGAATAACATCTTTCCATAGAAAGAACATGTGAATAGAGATATGCTAAAATAATATTTCTATTAAAAAAAGATATGATAAAATCATTCCATCTAAGATATGATTAAATCCTCTTCTATCTCAGACGTTCATGTTAGATCCAACGAATCAGATATTCTAGAGGAGAACGGACCACTGCCACCAACTCCTAATTAGAAGTAGTAGAGATAGATTCGTGCATTCCTCTGAAATCAAAACAGTACCATACCTATAGAGTGTACTCAATCTGTTCGGTTTTATTTGACACCCTAGAATCCGTATCATTAAACTTTATACCATTAGATTTGTCACTAAAAATACTTTCATAATATTATAATTTTATTAGCATTAAAGTTACTAAAAGTAATGATCATAGTCACTCTGTCGAAAATGTAGCTTAAAAAAGAACAAAGGGAGTACCATTTTTAAGGGATTGAACGAACGACTAGGATTCAGTTATGTCGATATGAACAGTAAAACAAAGACAATTTTGTATAAGTGATCGAAAATTTCTGGAGGGGGATTTCACTTTAACATTGATCAAAAGTTAGGATGCACGTACTATCTTAGAGACTATGAGCTAGACCAAAGTTTTCGGTTTACATGACAGGCACAATCACGGTTAGCTTTAAGGTTTCTATACCAATATTCATGCTTTAACTCATCAAATTAAAGAAAGTACAGCCATACTTTGTTGTTAAAAAGAATATGATCCAGCCCTTAATTACGTTTGCATCATGACGCCGTACATTCCCTGAACTATAGATGCTCTACAAATCAGACGACTGTTTTCACTTTCGCTGCTTTATGCATCAAACTGATTGCCGCTCATGTCAAAAGCTTCCAGCGACAGGAACGGGGGCACGTCAAAAGCCTAATAAATCATGGGAGGCAAATTAATCTTTTGAAACTAATTAAGCACGTATTATTTTTTAATACGTAGCCGAGAGATGGTTTGAAGCAATGAGAATCATCACGGGACACTGTTGGTTGGCAATGTCACAACTCTAGCATTAATCCGTGCGTCAGCATTAGCTGGAGAGAGAGTTGAGGCAATAATTATCTGATATTACCATTTCCTGGCGCTGCACTAAAATTGAGAGAGAGAGAGCAAAATTACCTGATGTATATACGTAGTGTTCGACTGCCCATTAATGATGACTAGCACTAGGCTGCAACTGAAAATCCCGACGGCATGATGCTCTCACGTTCATTCTCGCTCGTCCAACAAAAACCCCACGTCCGAAACTGAAAACTTCTGTCGACATGGCAGGAGATGAGAGCTAACAAACAGGCACACTGGGTGACTGGGGCGTAACTGAGGCCGGCAGCGGCAAGCCACAAAGACTGCATTGCCAGTACGCAGGCGGTACGCGCTGCAAGTCGGGCAATGGGCTTGCGTTTCAGTCGGCTATTGCAGGTTACAACAGTGCAAGTACTTGCAAAACGGCGTCAATGCACTTGCCGCGAGGTGTTGGTTGTGATCTTCGGTTTAACTAACAGATCCAAATTTTTTGAGGCTAGATCCACCTTCATGCGTTCTGATCGAGGGCTCACCAACAGAATTTTTTGGTTTTGGTCCCGTTAGCCAGCGCTAGAATATAAGGAGAGAGGCCAGCACTCGAAATTGCATAAGTTGCTCTTGAGTTTGGCTTTACCCGACATCATCCGATCTGAGAACTAACGTGAGGCTCCCGAAGGCCTTACCAACACTGAGAGGATCTCGGTCCCATTTTCTTCATCGCGCATCTACTGCCTTTGCATTTCTTCACCGACCGAAGGAACTCATGGCATCATCTTCATCACCGGGTCAGTTAACCTAATGTTTGATTTCTGCATTATTATTTTGTGATTATTCTTTAGGCTAGTTCATGTATTAGCTTTATCTAAGTTTAACATTTGGTATCGGAGCAGTCTACCCTAAGTTTGATCCATCTTTTAAGCCCGGTTTTAGTCTTGTGTTCGTCGGTTAAAGTTCGGTTTAGGGTCTTTCGGCTTGGTTAGTACTTAGAAGCAGGGGATAAGATTAGATCTTGAAACCTCAGTACCCAAAAAATCAAGAACCCTAATGGTCTAAAGGGAGTTTCAGGGTTTACCTCTTTTGGTCATTACGCATCGCCATTTTCCCATTGCATCTTGCTCGTCGTCGTCTCCTTCGTGGGCCTTAGCTTCGCCCGCGGCCGTGTCTTTGCGTGAGTGCGTTGGCCTTAGTCGTGGCCGCCTCGCCAGAGCCGTGCGCAAGATCGATCCATTAGCACACCTCCGTCATGCTGCTCGCAAGCGCTTCCTCGCTTCTAGCGCCGTCGCTTTTTGGAGCGCTAGAAGTGACATGACATTAGGGTTAGGTTTTCGCCGGCTATGTTTTGTTTGGGTTCTGGGTCGTCTCGACCGTCCGATCTGATCAGCGGACGTGATTTCTTCTCACGTCGCGCGGGCTGGCCGTCGTCGTTTGTTGGGCCTCAAGCGCGGCTGGGTCAACGGATCGCGTTGGTTGCGCAGCGGTTGCACCCGTGGGCTGTGGTCTCCGGGGGGGGGCAAGGTCTCATTTTTTTGTCTGGGTTGCGTCGTTTCTGGGGCCAGAATTTTCTGGTATTTAGCTCATTTTATTTTGTATTCTTTCTGTCTTTTAAATTCCAACAATAAGTATTGTTTAAATTACTTTTTCTTGAGCATTCATGTTATGATTAATTTTCTGGGCAAATTAATTAATGTGGCAATTAATTTTTGTATATGATGATTATTTCTGAGCTTTATCTCTAATTAAAATGGAACCAACGGGAAGTTTTAACTTGAGATTATTATTTAATGTTAAAATTGAGATTATATCATGACCATGATCATATACTGACCAACGTTGTTTATGAACATATGTCACCCATAAGATAATTGGTTCTTTTTCGTTTCTGCCCAACGGTGATGCGAGTTAGAGCTGTTAATTTTTCTGTCATTAGCATGTTATTAATCAGACCAACGTAGGGTTAATTTTCATGCAAGATATTTATTTTCTCTAATGTTTAGTGATTAAATTTTGGTTTGATTCAGCTATGAACAACACTAATGTTGCCGTTTACTTGAATGACATTGAATAGCTGACTGGGACAAATTTTCCCTCTTAGAAGGAGAGAATTTTGATTGTCCTTTGAGTCATGGATTTGGACTATACATTACATGAGGACGCTCCCGTAGCTCCTTCCGCTGATGATGAGAGTTTCATTGAGAAAAAGAAACTCTATAACTTAACAGTAGAGAAGTGAGAGTGGTCCAATCGTATGTCTCTAATGATTATGAAGAGCACTATATCTATTGAGATAAGGGGAGCAATCCTTGAATCTGACAACTCTAAGCAGTACTTGGCCTCAGTCAAGGAGCAATTTAAGGGCTCCTCAAAAGTATATGCTAGTACTTTGATTATGAAGATGATCACCACTAAGTATGATGGCTCCAGCAGCGTTTGTGGGTATATCATGATGATGACAGATATGGCTGCTAAGCTTAAGGGCATGGACATGGCTAATTATGATGGCTTTTTGGTCTATTTCATTATGACCTCCCTTCCTTCTCAGTATAATGCATTTAAGATTAATTACAACACTCAGAAGGAACAGTGAACCATGAGCGAGTTGATCGTCATGTGTGTTTAGGAGGAGGAAAGGATAAAAGCCAAAAGGAAGGACCATGTTTATAATATTGGTCATGGCAAAAGAAAATTCCAAGAGGATTATAAGCCTAAGAAGAAGCTGCATTCTCACCCAAGGTTGAATCAAGCAAATCAAAGCCTAAGGAGAAAGCCCGTGCTGCACCTAACTCTGTTTCTTCTGATGGGCCCATGTGTCGCTTTTGCAAAAACAGTGGGCACATTTAGAAGATTGTGTGGGCTTCATGAAGTGGCTCGCTAAGAAGGGTAATGATATAATTTCTATTGTTGATAAAACCCTTTATGCTGATTTTTCCCCTAATACCTGGTGGATTAATTCTGGTGCCGCTGTGCACGTTTCTATTTCATTGCAGGGGTTTCTTACCGTGGGGACACTAAGAAAGGGGAGCGAAGTCTTAGAGTTGCTAATAGAAAGGAGGCTGAAGTTGAAGCCGTTGGCACACTACCATTTGCATTAGATAGTGACTTTACCCTTCATTTGAATAATGTTATTTATGTTCCTACTATGAGAAGGAACTTTATTTCAGTTTCTCTATTAGATGATGATGGATACATTTGTATTTTTGGGAACAATAAATACATTGTGAGTTTTAATTCTAATAATGTTGGTCTCGCGACTCGACAAGACAAACTCTATATGCTTCCTCTCTCTAAATTTCCTGTGTTAATGAATGTGTGCGATGACACCAATAAGCGAAAGAGAAGTTTAAGTGATGAGACTTCATCAAAATTGTGACACTGTCGTTTAGATCACATTTCGAATGGGAGAATGGAACATCTTATTAAGGAAGAGATATTCCACCCATTGTTCTTCTCGACTGAGACCACTGTATTGATTGTATTAAGGGGAAATATGTAAAACAAATTAAAAAAGGAGCCATATAAAGCACAAAAATCTTAGAATTAATCCACAATGATATATGTGGACCATTTTCTGTAACTTCAGTGGATGTGTATGACTTCTTTATCACATTCACTGATGACTTCTCCCGTTATGGTTATATTTTTTCTATTTGTGATCGATCTGAGTCACTCGATAAGTTTAAAATATTTAAGGCTGAAGTAGAAAATCAGCATAATTTAAAGATTAAGGTAGTAAGATCAGATCGTGGAGGAGAATATTATGGGAGACATGCGCCTTATGGACAAATTCCTTGTCTATTTGCTAAGTTTCTTTCAGAAAATAGCATAATAGCCTAATATTCAACACCTGGTGAACCTCAGCAAAATGGAGTAGCTGAAAGACGCAATCGCACCCTTATGGATATGGTGGTTAGTATGATGAGTTACTCTAGTTTACCAGTTGGTTTGTGGATTGAAGCATTAAAGACAGCTGCACATATACTTAATCGGGTTCCCAATAAATCAGTGTCTAAGACACCTTATGAATTATGGATTGAGAGGAAACCGAGCTTAAGATACTTACATGTGTGGGGTTATCCTGCTGAAGCTAAAGTCTTTAATCCACATATTGGGAAATTAGATCCTAAGACAGTAAGCTGCCATTTTATTGGATATCCTGAAAGATCTAAAGGGTATCGATTTTATTGTCTAGATCGTATCACTAAGTTTGTGGAAACCCGACATGCTGTATTCTTAGAGAATGATTAAATCAGTGCGAGCTCAGAGGTTAGGAAATTAGATCTTGAGGAGATTAGGACTTATGTACCATTACCGATAGTCCAAGAGACTGTTATTCCTGTACCTCGTATAATTACACCTCTAGCTGAGAATCCTGGAGTTGACCCTCGCCTGAGGATTCTGGGATCAACAGTACATCACCTAATGATGAGCCTCAACATCCCCCTGTGATAACTAATAAACCACTAAGGAGATCAAAGCGGGACAGAAGGTCTGCCATCCTGAATGACTACATCGTATACATGAATGAAGATGTAAATGACATAGGGAAGGTAGACGATCCCACCTCATTTAAGGAGGCAATGATGACTAAGGATTCACCCAAGTGGCTTGAGGCCATGCATGATGAAATAAAGTCTATGAGCATTAATGACATCTAGGATCTAGTAGAAATTCCTGATGGAGTCAAAACAGTAGGCTGTAGATGGGTCTACAAAACTAAGTATGACTCTAAGGGAAATATCGAAAGATTCAAGGCAAGGCTTGTAGCAAAAGGGATTACATAAAGAGAGGGGATTGATTATGTTGAGACTTTCTCTCCCGTCTCAAAAAAAGATTCACTGAGAATTGTCATGGCATTTGTGGCTCATTATGATTTAGAGTTACATCAGATGGATGTTAAAACTGTATTCCTTAATGGTAACTTGCATGTGAATGTTTACATGACTCAATTGGAAGGTTTTGTCGTGGAAGGCAAGGAACATATGGGATGCCGACTTAAGAAATCCATCTATGGACTAAAACAAGCGTCTAGACAGTGGTACCTTAAGTTCGATGAGACCATAAGAAATTTTGGTTTCAAAGAAAATGAAGTGGACAATTGCATATATATTAAGACTAAGGGGAGCAAGTTTACTATCTTAGTACTTTAAGTGGATGGTATCTTATTGGCTAGCAGCGATAAGGATATGTTGTATGAGACCAAGAGATTTCTTTCCGCTAACTTTGACATGAAGGATTTTGGTGATGCCTCTTATGTTTTGGGCATCGATATTCACCGAGATAGGTCCAAAGAAATATTAGGCCTATCACAAAGGGCATACATTGATAAAGTGCTTAAGAGATATAATATGTATAACTGCTCTGCCACGTCTGCTTCTATTGTTAAGGGCGATATGTTTGGAACATTCAAATGTCCAAGGAATCAATTCGAAGTCGATCGATAAAGGGAATTCCTTACGCTCGCTTGTCGAAAGCATTATGTATGCTCAAGTTTGTACTCATACGATTTAGCATTCATAATCGGGATGCTTGGCAGATATCAATCAAATCCAGGGTTGGACCACTGGAAAGCCATTAAGAAAGCTTTGCGTTATATGCAGGGCACTAAGCATTTCATGCTCACATATAATAAGTCTAATACCCTTGAGGTTGTGGATTATTCTGATGCTTACTTTGTTGGTTGTGTTGATACTAAGAAATCCACATCAGTTATGTCTTCACACTTGCGGAGGAGCCATTTCATGGAAAAGCTCCAAATAATCCCTTACTACATCATCAACAATGCAGGCTAAGTTTGTGGCATGTTTCTACTTGGCATCAGACTGTATGGCTTAAGAGTTTTATCCCGGGATTAAGAGTGTAATATAGCATATCTAAACCACTTTCTATATACTACGATAATTTAGCCGTAGTGTTCTATTTGAGTAACAACAAGTCAAGTGGTGCTGTCAAACACATTGACATTAAGTATCATGTTGTGAAAGATAGAATCCAGGATCAGCCAATTGATGTCAAGCATATAAGTACTAAGTTTATGCTTGCAGATCCATTTACTAAAGGCTTACCACCCAGTCTCTTTCGAGAGCATGTTGCCGGTATGGGTTTATTGGAAAGCCTCTGATTTTGGAAATGAGGAACATAAGAATAAAATCAACTCCCGTTAAGAATAAGTAATTATCCTATCGAGACAGAATGTTGCACTATAGATACTAGGGTTTCAGCGGTGTATTTATTAACCACTTAAATAATTTATCTTGGTGTGTTGTTTTGTTGAGTATAGACTTATGATATTAGCTTTACGATCAAGTGGGAGAATGTTGGTTGTGATCTTTGGCTTAACTAACAGATCCGAATTTTTGGGGGCTAGGCCCACCTTCATGCGCTCTGATCGGGGCTCACCAACATAAATTTTTAGTTTTGGTCCTGTTAACCAGCGCTAGAATATAAGGGGAGAGGCCAGCACTCGAAATTGCATAAGTTGCTCTCGAGTTTGGCTTTACCAGACATCATCCAATCTGAGAACCAGCGTGAGGCTACCAAGGCCTTACCAACACTGAGAGGATCTCGGTCCCATTTTCTTCATTGAGCATCTACTGCCTTCGCATTTCTTCACCAACTGAAGGAACACATGGCATCATCTTCATCACCGGGTCAGTTAACCTAATGTTTGATTTCGGCATTATTATTTTGTGATCATTCTTTAGGCTAGTTCATGTCTTAGCTTTATCTAAGTTTAAATAAAAACTCAATTCACTTGCAAAACGGTGTCATCGTCTGTGAAGTCATCACACCAGGAGGAGTTTTTCGCTTCTTGAGCCGTAATACTTATTTTTTTTTTGCAAATTTAGTCCTCGAACGAATTTGCAAAACTAGCCTGTCCTAGACCGCAAGAAGCAACAACAGGTGACACATATCATGTGCCACGATAGCATAGTCCATCGTGGCAGCACCAGCGATAGCTCTGAGCTCGAAGGTCATTTGTTGTGCAGTAGGAGCTCGACAGCAGAGACCTGCTGAGCATGCCTAGCTCGATAGGTAGGATGTTTGATTAATGAAGTGACTTGATTAAGTAATTTAATAGACTGATTAAATAATTAAACTGATTAGTTAAGTAACTAATTAAAATGATTAATCGATCAAAGTGTCGAGAAGGAGGCTTAGTAGAAACCTTGCCGTGGGACAACAACGCGGCTAGTGGCATGCGTTATCCAGCCTTTCATGAAAAAAAAGAGACTATTTCTATAAATTTATTTAGAATGAAACTATTTTTTTTAAAAACAAATGTGTCCGAGGGCAAGATATAAGAAGGCTTCAACCAGGTGAGTGACGCATTTTGGGCCGAGCCTTTCTGATGGCAAATGCGTCGACCACGCCGCCGCCGCGATCTCCAAACTCGATTTTTTTAATAATACATTTTTTATCCAAATTGCAAAAATGTACCTCGGTTGAAAAAAATACAAAAATGTACCACTGTCGCCCTTTGAAAACGCGAAATGAAAATGTCACCTGTTGAAAGCGCGATAGAGACATGTGTCGCCCTTTGGTTGGGCGATATACCATATGTCGCCCTTTGGTTGGGCGATAGAAGCCAATATTTTTTTTCAAAAACCGTGCGCGCCAGGAAGAACTCGTCGAAAATTTTATAATTTCATGAAATATTTTCTGGGAGGAATTTTAATTTATGAGGAAGTATTTGGCAGTAATTTTATTGAAAAAGTCACTGTAAGCTGTGAGCATTAATTATTAAAAGTCAGCATTATTTTGACGGTTGATAGAATTGTATAGTTCGAAGTAGGGTCAATAAATTCAGAAAAATTAATATTTATCGGTGATAATTAATGTAGTGTTTTGAAACATTGTTTGTCAGTTAACTATTTTCGGGAAAAAAAAATCAAATTTCGTTGTTCGTCATTCTCTTTCGGTGTGCGACAAATTTGACGACAAATCGTAGTAAACTATTGAATAAAACCCGATATTGATATTTCAAAGTGCAGAGCTAAGTCATAAATCAAGTTACAATATAGGTACATACCTTAAGGATTTCATAAAACTGGGATACAACATAGGTACATACGTGCCTTAGCGAATTCATAAAACTGGGGTACAACATAAGTCACAAAACCATACATTCTATAGCCATGGTTATCGGGATAGTCGGGATAGGGCAGGGTCGAAGAAAGTAAAGTTATGTATTTGTGGCTGACGGGGTATTACGCTTGGATCGTTGATAGGGCGTAATGTAATATCATCGTCATAATTGGGAGGACTCCGAGGATGCTAGTTTCCTGGCCTAGGTGGCATGAAATCGGCATCGGCATCGTCATTTGTATGGTTAGGAGCTAGCCCGCCTCTAATGCTAGTTGAAAGTCCTCTTGCATTGTTTGTTGAACGGCGCGCTGTAGTAGTGCTTATGTTAGTGTTATGCCCTTGAGGCAATCATTTAGATGATTGTAACATGACTATGTTTATGAATAATAATATGATTATTGGTCCAATGAATGTATATCATTGTATTGATCAACAAGTATGTGACTTGATTATGAAGCTCTTTACTTAATGATGTAATTCGATAAATATCTCTGATCGGATATCATCGTATAGGACTACGATGAATAGATCAGCACATGTAGTGATCGATGATCATGCTTCATAGATCATGGGATATGGAGATATCATCTCTACATTGTGGACCATGTTGAAGAACATGGGTTAGATAGACCCGCTATGGGACATCGCGAGAATGTTTCATTCTTATGTGTCATCGCAGTATCTCATACCTAGAAGATGTATGATCCTTAGACCTGAGATTGTCATATTCCCTACATGTGTAATAGTTTTCCTTGGGGCTATCAAACACTACTTCCTAACCGGATAGTTATAAAGGTAGCTTTCATGTTTACTATGAAACGTGCGAGAGGAAGTGAGCGAATAAGATGGAATTTGCCACTCCAATGAAACGGAGATATATGACAAGGCCACTCGTGTGATATGATTAAGAAAGTGCATGGCCATGCCGTGATTGAGAGTCAATCACAACTTATTAATATATCACGGATACGAGAGATGGATTGAATCATCAAAGGATGACATGCTTCTCGCCTTGAGATCAATCTTCATATACTTGGCAAAGGGATTATTACATGAGTTCTTTTGATAGGTTCTGCTCGATTTGATCACAAGATGTTTGGGAGTTGGCATACTTTGCAAGAAGCCGCTACCAACTATTGGATTGAAAAGGAGTTTTCCGAATCTATGTCCAAACGTATGTGAACTCGCAGGTCACACACTTAATGGATCGGGCGCATTAATTTGGATTGGATCCGTAATTAATGAACCTCGTGGGCTTAGCATCTTTGGTGGGCCCCGGTTTAGGTTTCATCTCGTGGCTATATAAGGAGGGGAGGAGGAGGGCGCAGAGTGTGCTTTCCACGGTTTAGGTTTGATTCACTTGAAACCCTAGCCTCCTCCTCTCACGCCTCGCCGAGCAACTAGGTGATTGCACACGACGCACGCGCGTTCCATCTCTGGACGTGTGGACTATGCGGTGACGCCGCGCGATCAAGGCGTGGGAGGACGATCCACGGCGAGGCGAGGACGATCCACTACATCGACGCAACGATCGCGGCGAGGACGAACCACTACATCGACGCGCGAAGGATTCCGCAATCGCGTCTAGTGGTAATCTTATCTATGATCCCTTCTTGCGTAGCTCGTTGCGCGGTAGTTTTTTTGTGCTAGCGTAGCATATCGCGTTTCCTTCACCTAAACGGCTTGCTGTGGTAGTGCTTGAGCGTCGAGGTGGAGGTGATACGAAATCGTCATCGTCATTTGCATAGTTAGGAGCAAGCCTCCTCCGGTGGTGGTTGAACGTCCTCTTGAACTTGTCACGCAACAAGATCGTGTCGACCTCTACCCCTCCAGTTAGATCGTGTTCAGATCTTCATGCGAACCGGCATCACACCCACCAAAAGCATATACATCGCTAAGAATTCGAGATATCTTTGTTCAAGAACTCTTCATCCTCGGGGAATGACTAACACACAAGACGAGCATACGAAGTAGTGAACTTCTGTATAATGGTAAAAAGATTAGTAGGGTGAACAAATATAAAATAACTAACCTTAATATACTCGCATACCGATCAAAACATCGCACCATGTAAGATCTTCTAGAGAAACCTCAGAGCGTATGGGTGGTCGGCTAATTCAGATACCACGAATACCTTTGACGCCACCATTGCAAGTGCGCCTTGAGGTCGCCGAGAGGTCACAAGGTTCAAAGTAGAGGTTGTCACGTTATGTCTCCATAATGTCGGATGCCACTCTTGCAATTTGAACACCACTTTACTTAGGTTCTCCTCCTTGAATAGATCGTCCTTCCCACCACGCGTAACCTTCAACGTGTAATTAAGAGCTACGCTGCTCATATCAGGTGTCCACGAAAATGCTCTGCTAGAGGATCCAGGCATGGTGAAGAAGTGTGAGTGGGAGCTGTGGATGTGTGCCTGCGGTTTGGCCTTTTATAGACTCGAATGGGTGGTGTATGGACTAAGTGTTGTAAGGTAAGATTGAAAGGGTTGCAAGTAGGTAGTGAGTGGTCACTTCGGAATGTGCAGTGTACAGTTCGTATGTAATGAGTGTACCCATTAATGACAGCGCGTGGTCAAATCGGCCTGACAAAGCTATAGGTAGAGTGTTGTCAAATCGACTTGAAAAAGTTTAAAGCATTGGGCAGAGTGTCGCAACTTATAACTTGAAAAGGTGATAGAGTGTCGCTACATGTGACTTGTCTAATTGGCCTGACAAGAATGCACGCTCGTGAGTAGGCTATTCGCCCTGAAAAAATTACTGCACGGCAGTCATCTCCAAATAATGTTTGTGTTTTAGAATCTGCGCCTGTAGTGATCGTTTAGGGTGTTTGCTTTGGCAGGATTGAGCTGCATAGCAAGTTTTAAATAGGATCCTTTTGCGTATTATGGTAGTACATATATCATCGCTTTTTTGGGGGCTATTCCTCCATAATTTCTCTTCTAAATATGTTATTTTACGGGCTACCGAAAAGCCTTAAGTGGCCATTCACTTTACACGATTGCAATCCGGTTTTCTTTGTAAGTGTGCGACTGCACCGTATAGGATGTGTTAACCATTTGTTCGGGATTAGCACGTCATGTTATAACTATTTTTAGCTAATTAACTCTTTGTGGTTGAAAGCAGGTCGTACTGTAACAAAGAATAAACCAAACGTACTGTAATAAAGAATAAACCAAATGTAATACTTCACTATCATAAAGACCATATGTAGTACAACATATCCGGAACAAATTAACCACACACATAATACAAAGAGTTAGAATAGCCCAAAACACAATGAATTACTTGTCACCCTGTTTTGGGCGGCTCGCTACCAAGGGGCGCCTCTGCGAAGATGCCCCTGCGAGTATGTAAGCTGCGTCGGCGCGTGGTGGTCCCTCTGTGGTCTAGCTGGAGGTGTGGCGTACTTCGGCTGAGAAGGTCGAATCGGTGGTGGTGCTCCTCGCAATCGCGAACCGCCGGCCACCTGTGTGTCGGACCATGTGTGCTATCAAGGGTCGATGACGCAGCAGTGGTAGCACACCATGGAATCGGCAAGTAGCTCGTCGTGCCACGCCGCGTCGACGTCCTGGGGCACCACAGGGTCACTGGCGATCGGGAGTCTGAGGAGGTACGAGATGTCCTCCAAAGTAATCGCCATCTCCCCGACAGGTAGATGGAAGGTGCGTGTCTCCGGTCCCCACCGATCCACCAGAGCGGTGAGAAGGGACCTGTCGAACGGGAATCGGTGACTCGCGTCCCGTCCCTGCGCAACTCCGTGCGCCTCCACCATCCGGGCCAGTGGCAGCAATCCTGATGCTCGAAGCCTACGAAACAAAAATATAAAATTAATATGACCACCACACTAGTTAGTTAATACAAATTATGATATTGTATTAGGTATATGTAGAAATTTAAAGAATATTACATTACCTGGGGATCCAACGAGGTTCGAGCGTCCAGAGCTCCCGCGGTGGCCTCGGCCGTAGTACGCAGAGCTCTAGAGGATCCTGTCCGTTTTCTGAAAATGCGGTGCCGAAGTGGGCACGGTGACGACGATCAATGACCGGATCTAGCAACTCAAATGACCAGTCGTCATCTCCATCCTGGTGATCCATATCTGCAAATTATAAAAATGAAAGTTATATATCACATGGTAAAGTGGAAACAAATGCATAGATAGAATTATACAAGCATCATACCAATATATATATATAGTAACAATGCGTACAAATAAATACACTAGCATCATAACAATATATTCAAAGAAATTAAAATAATTTATGAAGTAACAACACTTACAACGATATACAACTTGCTTATAATTACGTAAAACCCAGAGTTTATACAACACGCATTACATCACCAAAATATACAAGCACCATAAAGCTCCCGCTCCAAGTTGCCATGACCTTTTTCTTTGTAAAATATTCAGGCAGATATGTACCGGGTCGCATTCCAAATAGCGCACATGCAGCTATCACATGAGAACATGGCCTATGCAAAAGATGGGGTTTGTTACACGAGCATTTGCAGTCAACCTGCAAGATGCACTCTTGGGTGGTAACCTTCTGGTTTGTTCTACGCCATCCTTTATCCTTGCATATCACCTCGAAGTGTAGTATTCGTGCACCTACTTTGATAGCTTTATGCTTGGCCGCCTTCTTACTCTTTTCATGCATGTATTTAGTTATCATGCTTAAGTACAATATATTCTTATCTCTCATCAATATTTCAGCAGTTTGGTGCCTGTCCACAAAGTATTTGGTTGTGCCCCACAGCACTCCCTCAACAATTCCTACCAAAGGGAGACTCCTCATCCCTCTCATTACCCGTTGTACACCTCTGCTAAGTTGGTCATCATGACACCGTATCTAGCACCATGTGTGTCATGCAACAATGACCACTTCTCTTTAGGCTCATCTTTTATCCAGTCCGAGAAATATTTGATCGGTCTTTGCCTTCGACGACGATTCATCACCTCATCTTCCGTTGGCAGAGGGAACAGAGGCTCCACCTGCTCCTGTGTATCCCTGCTATTGGCCTTGTTCGTCTGCTCCTCTTTGTGTTTCTTTGTCAACCCATCGAGATTCTTCCAAAGAGTACGAAACTTACTCTCTTGGTTCTGCTTACATAGTCTCTTGAACATGTTCATCAGTTGCTTGTTTTTCAATTGCTTGTAGAAGTTCGCACCCAAATGCCTCATGCACCATCGGCTCTGCAGTCAGGCCATGGAAATGGCTCCTCTTCACTGCTTGCGCTTTTTGATAGCACTAAGCGCACTCAAGATGCTGTCATGCAAGATGCACACATCTCGACGAAGCCACCACCACCGATCTTCAGTTCAGTAGGAACCATAGACAACTCTTATAGTTCTCGCTTACAAATGCAAAAGCAACAGGCATAATCTGATTGTTTGTATCAACGCCCACAGCTGTCATTATTTGCCCTCTGTATTTCCCGGTCAAGAATGTGACTTCCACGCACAACAATGGACGACAGTGATAGAACGCCTTAATGCAAGCTCCGAATGCGAAGAAAACTCTCTTTAGATGCCTCTTGTTCGGCCACTTGCTGGATGGATAGTCTTGATAATCATAATAAGTACCAAGATTTCTTCCCTGAATGCAACGGAGCAGTGCGAGCAGATTATGGTAGGAGTCTTTAAATTTCCCAAATCTCATTTCGAAGACCTTCTGCTTCGCCTTCCATGCCTTCCCGTAGCTAATTGTGTACTGATATCTGTTCTCTTTGGTTGTGTACATATTGTTCGGTACATATTGTTTGGCCTGACCTCGTTGTCACTATACTGCCAAGGTGTATCATTGCTTTCATTTACAATCAACTTATTAAACTGATGCGTGCTCCAATCTTCTGGCACAAGCGACTCCGCACCTCCATCTTCCTCATATGAGTCATCGTCGTCTTCCACTTTTGTTCTTGTATATTCACGGTCTTCCTCTTCCATCTGTGCTATTATTTCCTCAATTTCCTCACCTTCGTCTACTTGCCCCCGCGCTCCATGCCCAATGTTTCCATCATCCTCCCCAACCTCTACTTCTTCACTACTTTGGTAAATGATGTCCTCATTGCCTTCATGAACATGCTGCTCACGGCTAGATTCACCAATTTCTATGTCACCATAATCGAACGCATTTTGAGGCTCACCGCACTCACCGCGTCCCAACTTTTGTCGTGGGGCAACAACCCTTTCATGTGCTTGCACTAAAAGCACCGATACCATCCACGTTGCTTCGCCCCTTCACATATGACCTCCATCCTGCAGTTCCTTCACCTCAACTAACTCCCAATAAATAGGATCATTTCGCATAGTGCAAAGGCAAAATAACTTCACTTGCACTTCTCCGTTCCATCCGAAATGTATAATACAACCAATTCAACACGTACAAATGCACCCTCTTCGACCCTATTTAAACTTCTGTCCACATACCAAAATTACTCGATCCGCACCTCTAAACCATACATGACAACCCCTTCTCCATAAAAGGTTCTAAATAGAACTCGCTCGACATAACTAGATGCCCAAATTTTCGTGTTGTTCAATTAGCATGTGTATTGTCATGGAACATAACTAGATACTCTGAATGATCTCAAATATTATGGAAATCAGTTTGGCATTTCAGACTGTAATACAGTTGTGTAAGACAAAGGTGTAATACCACAGATCTATCAACACATGACCAAGATTCTGAAAACTATGCCAAAAACATCTATATTCCTAAAAATATTCATATCTCTAATTCTACTTCTAAAAAACATCTACAGCCCTAAAAAAATATATATGTGTACTTCTACATGTAAAAAAACATATCTATCTGCATCTATCTATAAAAAACGTAATAACATATTATTATTCCTAAAAAGAACTATGTACATGTATTTCTACGAACCGACTAAATTACTAAAAATATAACTAGACTTAACTACATCTAACCGTCACCTCTAAGTTTAACTAGATCTAAAATTTCTACGAACTAACTACATTACTAAAAATATAACTACATTTAACTAGGTCTATCCGTAACCTCTAAAATTAACTAGATCTAAAATTTATCCTACCATGATTTGTTGCTAAACACTAAACAAAATAAACGGCACAAAAATTTACTTGTACAGCTAGGGGTGGAAAAAAAACTCGAAACTCGTGAGTTAAACGAGTACTCGCAAACTCGGCTCGAACTCGTTTCTTAATGAGTCCAGTCGAGTTATGATTTGAACTCGTTTCTATAACGAGTTAAATGAGCTAACTCGCGAGTTAAACGAGCCAACTCGCGAGTTTAACGAGTCCTCCAAGTCGGCAAGTATAACTGTATATATGTGAGGCGAGGATGATAACACATAGCATACTGTATAGTCTCAACAGCAATCCTCCTCTCAGATGGCAATATCGAGTTTAACGAGCCAACTCACGAGTTTAACGAGTCGAGTCGAGCTGAGGTTTGAACTAGTTAAGATAACGAGTCAAGTCGAGCTGGCTCGTTATCGTAACGAGTTTAACGAGTCGAGTCGAGTCGAGTTAGCTCGATATCCACCCTTATGTACAGCCGCAAATATCTCTCTTTTTTCTCCTTCTCTTCCTCCCTTCCTTTTTCTCTCTTCTCTTCTCTCTCCCTCTTCTCTTCTCTCGGCTGAAGAAATGCAACCGGGCGTTGCTACAGGATTCGATGCGGGCTTTAAAGTGGCTTTCAGTCGCCCTTTGGTTGGGCGACAGGGAACCATGCACCCTTCTGTCGCCCAACCAGACATCGATTTATTTGCTGTCGCCCTTTGGTTGGGCGACAGAGAGAACCATTGGGCGACAGTAGGTGACCGTTGGTGACAAAGGGTGAGGTGGCGTAAATCGCCCAACCAGTGGGTGACACTTGTCTCTGTCGTCCAACTATAGGACGACATTTTTCTGTCGTCCAACCAACGGGCGTCAGAGGTATATTTTTACAAATTTTTGAATTCGAGATATATTATTGCAATTTGAATAAAAAAAGGTATTATTTTAAAAAAAATTCCTCCAAACTCCACGGATAGGGATAGGCTGGCTACTAGTTAGGGCTGGCTATCGAGCTTAACGAGTTATTATCGAGCTTCTTTCAAAATTGATATAGTTTGATGTAAAATCATTTTATGTGCCATTTACGTAGTTACTTCAAATTCGAGCTAACGAGTCACTATCGAGTCGAGCCTCATCAATTTTTTCACTCGAAATTGCCTTATTTTAATTTTAAACCTATCAGCTATTGTAATTGAAGAAATTTTGATTCGAGCTCTAACGAGTTTTTTTGCCAACCCTACTACTAGTAGCCCAGTCAGGCGACTGTCACTCTCCCAGTCCGAGGATGAGGTGGTAACTGGGACGCGTTTAAGGTACAGAGGGATCGACAGGGCCCACCTGCCTGTGTTTGTCACAGCACGCATCGTTCACCTGGGCCGGGCCGTGCAATAGCCCAATCCCGACATGTCAGCGGCCAATCCGTCCTAACTCGATCCCCCAGAGTCCACACTTCTTCCCCCTCCCCCCGCTCCGGCCGCGCTCGTCTCCCGCCTCGCCGCCGGCGATGTCCTCCTCCGTCTCCGTCGCGGCGGAGTGGGACCTGCTCTCCGACCGCTTCTACCGCCGCATCGCCCTCTACTCCCCACTCCCTGGTCCTCCCGGCGACCACCACAGCCTCCTCCTCCTCCGGCGGCGGCAGTGGTGGCGGGACCGGCCGCCTCGACCTCTCCACCCACATAGTCGCCACCGCGCCCTTTGGCGGCCCGATCGCCGCCGTCCGCGACGACTCCAAGATCGTGCAGCTCCACCCGAGCCCTCGCGCCGCCGCCTCCTCCTCTTCTCCTCCTCCGGCCACCCCATCGCTTCCTCCCCATGGCCGCCCCACCTCCCGCGCCTCCACTCCTCGCCTTCTCCAGCTCCCTCAACCTCCTCGCGCTCCTTTCCGATGGCTCCCTCCTCCGCTTCCGCCTCCCCGATCTGAAGCCCAACCCTAGCTCCAGCCCCGTGCCCCTGCTCCCGCCCGTCTCTGGCGGCGTGGCCGAAGCTGCATTATGGGGCGGCGGTGTGGCTGTCCTCACCGAGGACAACCGCATCGTGGTCACCACCGACATCGAGGCCGCCGACCCGCACCCGCGGGAGCTCGCCGACCCGGGCGTTGGCGAGGATGAGCAGGTGCTCTGTATGGCTGTGGTCGAGCCGCAGTTTGTCATGTCCGGGAGTCCAGAGGTGCTGCTTGCGGTTGGCGACCGGGTAGTGGCAGTCGATGAGGATGGCGTGCAGACGCTTGGAGAGGGGCTGGAGATTGGACCTGTGCAGAAGATGGCGGTGTCACCCAATGGCAAGCTGCTTGCAGCGTTTGCTCACGATGGGCGCCTGCTCGTAATCCCCACGGATTTCTCCAGGATCATCTTTGAGTACGAGTGCGATGTAAGTTATTTTGGTGCACTGCACCATTTATGCCGTAATCTGTATCTTGGTTCTCAACTAAATTGGTGCATTCATTCGTTGTATATAAATGAGTTGGCAGGTGTAGCTTTGAAAAAAGTCATCAAGTAATGTAGATTGATTTGTGTTGCAGCTGACTCAGTGAATAGTGAGGTTAATATTAATACATTTCTACTGTATGGAAATGGCACTGAATGTGTTTAATTTGTTTGCTAGCTGATGTTGTGCTGCTTTGCATCTGAGAAGCATATTAGTTGCTACATATAGTCCTATTGACTGATCACGGACATACTTCTGTCAAGTGGATAGCTATGTTGCATGATCGATTGTCCATTGGTCTGACCTCAAATTACATTTGTGCAAGAACTAGAATTTTTTTGGGGGTGTATGCATCGTAAAATTGGAATGTTGAACTAAGATGTATTTATTGAGAAAATGTACTATTTTAACTGAGTCGACCATCATGCTGATCAGTAACGTTTTAGCTATGTTCTTGCTAGCTTTGCTTATTTTCAATGAGAATGACAATCTTGGCAGTAGTTGTAATAGTTATTTCAGATTGTTATTGATTCTATTTTGAAGCAATCATGAGCAGAGAGCATAACATGCAAAGGGAAGCAATTCTGAGTAATATTTGTTGGCTGTTGCGAAGTGTTTTTTTTTGTCAATAGCTCTATTGGCTTGGCTCTTGAGTATTATTGCTTGGTTCATAGTAGTGCGTACAAACTATAAACTGCTTTTGTCAACCTGTTTGAAGCTTGCATGCGTGCATGTTCTTCTTCCTTGCAGCTACCGAAGCCTGCCTGCCTGCAAGTTCTTCTGGTTTGCCAACCCATTTGACCCGACTTTGTACAGCCCTTATGTGCATAGTAGCAGTAAAAAATCAGGTGAAAATAGGTGAACTTTGTTTAATGGATTGGAGTTTTTATTAAAATACAGATGACTTCTGTTGGCATTAATGGTACAGACAGTTGGAACAGAATTTTTTTCCTTTGACTATTCATTAGATTTGAATTCTATTTTTTTTGCCCTTGATTACATTTGGAAATGTGTTTATGCATTTTAATCCATTTTGAAAGGATTTCAGCATTTGTGCTCTAGGTTAGAAACGTTTATTCCTTTTTTGTTGTTGCTGTTTTGTGGTCATATGGTTATTTTGAAGTAGCATAAATACTCCTTGCCACAGTAATTCATTAGTTTTTTTAATCTTGTAGTCTGCGTTGCCACCGGATCAAATAGCTTGGTGTGGGTTGGACAGCGTCCTCCTTTACTGGTCTGAAGTGCTTTTGATGGTTGGTCCAAATGGAGATCCAGTGCAGTATAATTATGACGAACCGATAAAGCTCATTCCGGAGTGTGATGGTGTAAGAATCCTCTCAAATTCAAGTATGGAATTTCTACACCGAGTCCCAGATTCTACTGCATTAATTTTTGGCATCGGAAGCATGTCCCCAGCAGCATTACTGTATGATGCTAGAGATCACTATGATAAACAAAGTGCTAAGGTACTGTTTAATTCCTTTTCTTATATAGACAGTGTATGCCTTGAGTGGTAGCCCATTCGATATCTCATGTTCATGTATGTTAATAATATTGTTAGTCATTTGGAAAATTATTCTTTTGTCATCTCATAAATTGGTCTTCTTTCTTTGAAAACTAAAGATGGGACATTAACAATAATCCACACTTGCAGGCTTATGATAACTATCAGCTAATATCTTCTTCCTTACCTGAGGCAATTGAGGCGTGTATTGACGCTGCTGGCCATGAATTTGATGTTTCTCGCCAACATACATTACTGAGAGCTGCTACTTATGGCCTAGCTTTCTGCAGGTTAATTTTTTCTTTCTTTAGGATGCTGTTGTTTGATATCTTTATTTTTCCTTCTTATTGGTAGGCCATCACATGCTTATCTTTCAACCTTATTGTTGTGGAACCTGTAATCGCTTACTAATGTCAAGCTGAAATCGTATAAGTACTATATAGGCTTGACAGGTAAACTTTCTAAACTTAAAGTTAACTGATATTTAATAAAATATAGCAGTATTCTTGCGTTCAAGTGTTTAACATGTTGGCAAGTAAGGTCCATCAGTTGTTTTACGCTTCATTGATACCTTCTCCCCTCTAACATAATCCATTAATTACTAGTGTCCAAGATATGCCCCTATGATGCGCTGACATGGATCATGCCCTAGTCTACCCCTGCACATAACTGTTATTGTGCACCTCTGATTGTCGGTGCCACAATGGTATCGGTGACATCATTCACTTCAGCAAATTCTTGTTTATACTGCTGTGTAGAAAGTTACTGTTGCATAGAGATGAACACAGCCAATTAAAAGTTTGTATGAACTAGCTGAGCTTCTAAAATGGAGCAGAACTGTTATGTAGGTAGTTTTGCGAGTCTAAGCTCTACTATTTATCACCAACATATGTTAACTATTATCTGACAAAAAAAATGCAATTTCTTCCTAACTTGACTAGCATCAATAACGTTCCCAGTTTCAAACCATGAGGAATGTCCCGGAGCTCCTCTAGGATGGCTTAATAGATGCAGTGATGCTCAATGGTATTTCCTTTCTACTTCTTGTTTTCAGGCAAAAGAATGCAAAGCATGTCTTGGCTGAAGATGCAACAGTACACCTGTACATGAACAAAAATCAGTCTATTTGAGAGAGGCTCCTTACCTTTGCACTACAATAAATGCTTCTCAACTTAACTCAGGCTTAAGGTCTTCTAGGAGCCTACTCGGAAGCTTGCTTAGTTAGCCAAGATTCTCTAACTAAGAGGGTAGTTGAAAAGATTGGCCAAATGTCATTGATAACATGACCTCCTTACATATCTTAACTTTCTGGCCCAACCACTTTTGATATCCCTTGTTGCCAGAAGCCAACAAATGCTGTAATGGTGAATGGAATATCTTTTAACTTGGACAACAAATAGTGTTATACCTTATTTATTTTTATTCCACAAAACTTCCAACATTTTATTGACTACTACCTTTGATCAACTTTATTTGGAACTTTTTTTTTTGGTACCAGTGTTCCTTTGTATAGAATAATTTATTGCTGATATTCGAACTTGGCATTGATACCCAGTTGGCTTTGGCAGTCGATTTCCACATGAGCGCTTTCAAGAAATGTGCAAAATGTTACGAGTTCTAAATGCTGTTCGTGATCCTGAGATTGGGATGCCACTTACGATTCAGCAGTACAAGGTTTGTATTGCTTCCAGATTCTGTGATGAACATTATCTATTATCTTTGTTAGCTTTTATATCTTATGGGCACTTGTTCGATCTTTTGTTTTCCTAGCTGCTTACTGCACCAGTGCTGATTGGACGTCTGATTAATGCTAATCAACACCTTTTGGCACTTCGCATCTCTGAGTACCTTAACTTGAATCCGGTATACTCCTTTTCTTCTCCTTCACTTTTTGATCTGGTAAATTTTGCTTTGCCGTGGATTAGTACTGTGTCCTCAAGGCAAAAATCCATGACTCTAGCATTACATAATCTCGTCCTTAACAACTCACCGTACGCACAATGAAGTTTCATCCAGTTTTCTGTATCTTTTGCTTTTTTGGCACAAAAGACAATGCAAACAATAAATGGCTGTTTCACTTGTTTGAGTTTTTATGGATCAGTCAATAGTAGAATATCATGTTCTCGAAGTAAAATATAAGCTGGTCTTAATTTACTCCTTTTGCAAAGTAACTGATGGTTTTGTGAGGTCTTAATCAAACCAGTGTGAATACTTGCCACTTGGTTGTAAAAGAGGTTAGAATGTTGTGAATTTCTTGCACTAGTTACAATGAATTTATTTGGTTAACTGGTACCAATTCCATTTGCACCTTAACTCTTTTATAGGAGGTTGTGATCATGCATTGGGCATGTGAGAAGATAACAGCCTCAGCTACTATTCCAGATACAGTCCTTCTTGAGGGTTTGCTCGACAAGGTTTGTGTTTCTTATAATCATAGTTGATAGTGTTACCTGGCAAATACATATGCGATTGCATTTGTTTTTCCCTGCTTTACATGTTCTTTCTGTTGCAGCTCAGGTTATGCAAAGGCATATCATATGCTGCAGTGGCAGCTCATGCAGATAACAGTGGACGGCGAAAGTTGGCTGCAATGCTCGTTGATCATGAGTCCCAATCCTCAAAACAGGCAAGTTTTCTTTTGTGATAGTGACTAAGGTTTGATATGTTGCAACTGATTGATTTAGCAATCAAGACTTTTGAGCATTGTCTTGGATTTTGGATGTTTGGGAACACAGCTTTGATGGTACATGTAACATGTTCCTTGATTATCTTCAATTTTTTGCACCATCCCTTCTCTCTTCCTAAAGATGATAATGCACTTCTCGACCATTTGTGGGGACTATATGAACATCTTAGCTTGGATTAGTAATGTTTTCATATTAAAGTATACCATGTAGGCATTATAGAGCTAAGGATCTTATGACAGCATGCCTTGTTCAATGCATATGAACCAGAACTGGGACATGAACATGAAAGTCTCCTACAAGCATACAGGGGAAAAAGAATATTCAAAAGAAGGGAATAAAATAATGAACTTAAGTAAAAGTACACCCTAATAATTTAGGTAGTTAGGACTTTGGGTATGCTAAGGATTAAAGTGTACAGCTAAATAACATGGTTGCTTAGACTACTATTTGAACAGCAGTATCATGGCTTTTCTGCTCGTCAGATGCAAATGGATGAGGTGGTTAGGTTGTGATCATTTAACTAAGAGTTTTTATGATAGATTGTGGATTTTTTTGGTACAACCATATTCCATTATTATGTAGATGAAAGTTTCACTCAGTGAACTTCTCTGAACCTGTTACGGCTGCAGTTGGTCTTTTCTCTTACTGGATGGTAGTATGCTGTAAGATTGTGCAAGAAATATGAGAGATTCATCAGTTATGCACAAAAATTAGCATGCAGAAGTAAAAAAAGGAACAAACAGTAGTACAGGTCTAGAAAACAAGATGCCTGCATCAGAAATCATCTAAAATTTGTTTCACCTTAACAGATTCCCCTGTTGCTAAGCATTGATGAACAAGACAAGGCATTATCGAAGGCAATTGAGAGCGGTGATACTGATCTTGTGTACCTGGTGCTTTTCCATATCTGGCAGAAGGTAGCTATTGATAAAGTAAGTAAATCTCGCTTCTTCCCTCTCTGAGAATGATATTAGCAGATAAGGTACAGTTGCTGGGAATTGATTGGAACCAACATCGAGCATGCTGTAATTATTGATGTGCCACCTTTGGTCTTCTAACTTGTGAAACAATATATTTTGGGAACTGTAACTCCTCTCATTATGTTATTGTTAATGTTATTTAACATAATCTTGGTTTACAGAATGCTCCTTTGGATTTTTTTGGTGTAATCAATGCAAGGCCTTTGGCTCGAGATTTGTTTATGGCATATGCAAGGTGACACATCTGTCCTGTTTCTGGTTGTTCCGCTAAATGTATAGGTTTTGTTCAACATGGTTGCATGTCTCTGTTTTGCTCACAGACATTCTAAGCATGAAGCTTTGAAGGACTTCTTTCTATCAACAGGGAGACTCCAAGTAGGTTTCATATGCGATGATCTGTCTATTGCTGTATATCTAATACGTGCTATGTACATGCTGTCTTTCATATTATTTAGTTTATTTTAAATAAGCCTAGTGAGCTGTTTTGCTTTTCATGAAATAAACAATTAGTTCACCTTATATAGTTATTAAGATCTACTGGAAGGGATACCAGACAAAATTAACATACTATGATCAGTAGTATCCTGTAGCATGAGTTACTTTTATACATCACAATTTGCTTGCCAAAAGTATTGAGAGCAATTGCAGGATGCAGCCTTTCTTTTGTTGAAGGAGTCGAGGAATTGGAGAAGAATCCAATCGCAAGCAAGGGTCGCCTCTCCATGGTCCACAAGTAAGGCTCATTGAACAGACCCACAGGCTTTTGCTGAAACCAAGGAACATCTTTTTGAATCCAAAGCTGCTGAAGAGCATGCCAAATTGCTAAGGTATGTAACGATTTATTAGAATCCCATTCCATAACTTGCCATGTGAGGACACTATCACCTCATTCCTAGGACAAGAATGATAGGATGGCGTTAAGGAAATTTGGTAGTTAACATCTTGGCAAGGCAAGGTTAGTGTCTTAGTTATGACTGATGGACACAATTAAAAAAAACTTAATCAGATCATGCAGTGTCCATCAAAATCTCTGAACTCTGCTATGTGCATGGTTCCTATGAAAAGATTCACAAATGAGTGAAAGCTTTGAGATACCAAGGAAAATGAGGCATAATTAAATTGCATATGCACTTTAACCTTTGGCATGGCACTTACCCACTCAATCATCATAAATTATCCATTTGCTTCACAGCCTGTAGGACATGTTTACTCCTCTTTCAGTTCACGATCCTTAATAATTCCTAGTTAAAAGCTGCAGAAGGCTCCACATGATGAGGCATATGAAGTAAGTCAAGCAACTGCATGTATAATATTGGCCTTTTTTTAACGAAGATATACTATTGGTCTTTTAGTGGTCTGTAGTACAGCTGGCAAATGTTTTAATTACTTATTTCCCTAGTATTATGTTTATTGGTATTTTAGGTGCACTATACTTTCAGTTAGTTTGTTAGGTACTGGACTCAGCTGGGGTAGAACTTATTTTGACAATCTTGGAAAGTGCTGACCTCTGTCTTCTACTGACTACTGAATTCCATGCTCTACCCAATTCTAGAGGGAGACCATGGGGTGATTGTCTTTGTGCTTAAGAACCATTTTCAGCTTAATTTTGTTACTTCCAGATTGCAGCATGAACTAGAAGTTTCCACAAAGCAAGCAATATTTGTGGGTTCTAGCGTCAGTGACACAATCAAAACCTGTATTGCAATGGGAAACGAACGAGCTGCACTCAAAGTGAAGTCAGAGTTCAAGGTATTGAACATACCCTTGAAAAAAAAACGTGGCTAATGAATCTTGTATTCTGGTCTTTCTAATGTCCCTAATGCTGTTTAGGTGCCTGATAAGAGGTTGTACTGGCTCAAAACATGTGCTTTAGCTACAGTTGGGAACTGGGATGCTTTGGAAAAGTTTTCGAAAGAGAAGAGGCCACCAGGAGGTAGGTTTACATGAGAAGTTATATTAAAGAAATATCAAAATAATGATAAATTCCATCTTAATAAATAATAATATCGATTCCTTGTAAAAAAAAAAACTTCACATGATTATATATCTGTTTGAGTATGATAAGTTCTATTTTTCTTGAACTTACAGGCTATAAACCTTTCGTGGAAGCATGTATTGATGCTGGTCAAAAAACTGAAGCTCTCAAATATATTCCAAAATTAACAGATCCTCGTGAAAGATCCGAGGTATATTTTAGATTTAGTTTGCACGTTATATATAAACAGGAGCATATAATAAGCTTTATGCATATCAGAGAAGCTCATGCTGCACTATTTCCATTACATTTGGTTCATCTAGCTTGCCAGATCAAGCTTTTAGTTAGTGGTAAGCATTACGGATTGGATGACTACTGGATACTATATAAAAACAGAAGGAAGGTGTGCCTAAGAGAATGTAAATACCGTTGAGCATATTGAGCTAAATTGCTAATTTGAGGGCGCCCTCACCAAATCTTTGGTGAGGATACCCTCTAGTTGTGACATCGACATGTGGTGGCACCTCCTTCCTTCCTCATCAAAGGCTCTCTCGTCGCGACACTTGGTGGCATCCTCTTCATCCCCCCTTTTCTCCTCCATTCCCTTCTCAAACTCAAATTTTTTTTTCTTCAAAATTTCCCCCAATTTTTCGAATAAGAAGTATTTTTTAACCATTTTTGAAAGTTTTCGAGCCAAAGTTTTTTGGGTCAAATTTTCGAACTGAAAGTTTTTTGAGTCGAAACTTTTCGAACCGAAAGTTTTTTTAATCGAAAGTTTTCGATTGAATTCATTTGAAAAATTCGAATCAAATTTTTTTGTATTATGGGAGAAAGAAGGGGTGGGAAAGGAGAAGAGAAGGGAGGGGTGCCATGTGGCAACGCCTGTATGTGTCCTCAACAAAGAATTGTTGAGTGTAACCTCAAACTAGCAATTGGATTGCTGCATAAGTTTATCTTAGTTTAAGGATATACAAGTTGAGGACTTCCTAGGCTGAAATTCTGGTGTGAATAGATGAAGTGGAGGATGGGCTGATGGCGCACATGTAGAATTTAAAGTTCATACTGAATCCCTGGTTTACGTGGTTGGCCAATAAAACATTGATTTCCTTTGTATGATTTAAAGTAATATCTAGTGCAAACCCTAGGTGCAAACATTAAAAAAGCATTTTGTTTTGAGTGCTAAATCATCACGAAAAAATTCTAAAAAAAATCGATGCAGTAGTTTATGGAGCATTGCATCACCATTTAACATTCCAAGTTTTAACTGAAAAAAGGTTAGGAGAAACGAAAATGTGATATTTACTGTAAATAGTAACTTTGTCCTTTTCTTTCTACTTACGGTTTGTCGGGGGTTTCTCTCTTTTTTTTTTACACTCTCTACCACATGTATTGATCTCGCCATTGTTCTTATCCAGGCATATGCACGTCTCAATATGGCAAAGGAAGCAGCAGATGCAGCTTCACAGGCCAAAGATAGTGACGAGCTATTTGGTCGCCTAAAGCTTACACTGGCACAGAACACAGCTGCGGCTTCCATTTTCGATACATTGCGGGATCGGCTATCCTTCCAAGGAGCGTACTGAGCTAGACGTTTGTGTCATGGGCCATGGGAGATTAGGTTGTGCACCCTGATATGTGCAAACAGGTCATGCCTTTCGTTTGTTTTTATTTTTCTTCATTGTGTATCAACCCCATTACGTGAAGATACCCCGTCCATAGAAATCCCCACACCGATGGAAGATGTGTTAGATGACGCTTGACAAGTTGGAGGTTTTGAAGTGGAAATGTGGAATATAGGCATCTTATTTGTTGGTATCGATCTTGCAGTCTTGCTCAAGACTTTATAGTACTTTATTTTATTTTATTTTGTAAAAAGTGGTATAGACCAATGTGGAAACTAGGATTTCTGATTACTATCATCAACCGGATGCAGCGGGAACCGGGAGGGCGGACAACGCTAGCCGTCGGCTGATCGGCTCATGTCTACGAGTTGCCACACGCGCGTGTGGTAAGGTGTGCACCGGTGCGCCTCCGCTTCCGGCGCCATGTATCACTGACACCGGAGCAATAGTGGTGCGTGTACCGTCTGTTATTTCAGACTAGTATAGTGCCTGTGCTAACGCTACGACGGCAGTACACCCGCTTATCAATTAAATGAGAAGATAAGTATGAATACAACACTTAATAATAAAAGAGAAATTTAGAATTTTAAATGAATTTAGAAAGAAAAACGGAACTAAATGGAGGTCGAATGGGCGAAAACGGGCTCCCAAAAGATTTTAAATCAAGAAAGAGAAAGAACAAAGAATTTTCTGATTTTATATTATTTTTTTTGCAGCTTCCACAGAGAGCACAGCGTGCTCTCTGGGCTTGGCCAACGCAAGGAGAGGGAAGGCTAGGGGTGGTCAGCCGGTCGCAGATGGGTCAAGATCAGTGCGGTGAGATCGCCAAAGACCGCTGCTGCGGAGGAGTCACGGTTGCGGTGAATTTCGCCGGGAAAGATGACGGGTGATAGCTTGGGTTACCTCCAAAATCCGGCGATCTTTACAAGAGGGAGCACTTGGGGATTTACACAATGCGATGGGGTGGAGGAGAGCTCGTCGGCTTTTATAGCCCCGAAACAAGCATATTTATGAAAACCATAATTTGGGATCAAATCAGATTGAGAGAAAATTTTGGCAATAGAGCACGAAATTTGGGGAATTAACACCATAGATGGAAAGAGGAGATTTGGTACGGGATTGATGGAGCTTTGGAGCTTCTTTCTTGCTTTAATAGAGGGAGGGAAGAGAAGAAACTTATCTGGTCTGGGCTGCAGCTAGAAGAAGCTACAGGTGAGTTGCCTTCATTTTTTTTAAATATAGAAGGATTTTTGAAAAGATAGCACATTAGGTTAAAAAATTCTAGAAAAATTCTCAAAAAAACTTTCGATTATTTTGTACTTAATAAAATTATTTTCAAAAAAATTAAATTATAAATTTGCCGAGGCACGGCGGCCGTGAGGTCGCTGACCAGTAACCTCGCCGCGTCGGCAAAGCCACCGATGGCGATCGTGGAGCCATTGCGGACTGCGTTCTCTCGGCATGTTGCCCATCTCCGGTTTTCTTTTCACGGACGTAATGTATGGTCCTTTCTTTTTCAGGACGTTTGTTTCCTTTTCCTTGATTCCAAGACGTTTGTTTCCTTTTCCTTGTTGATGCTGGAGGTGAGGGAAGGTCTATTGTGGGCCACAGGGATGATTTCGGAAAAATATAGAAAAATAAACTGCGCTCGCCGACCGCTGGATCCGCAAGGAAAAAAAGATAAAAATTAAACAGTGCTCACGCCGCGGCTCCGCGAAAAAATGAAAAAATTAAGCAAAGACTCACGGATCGTTGGTTAGTAGATAAAAATAAAAACAAAAATTCAGCGCTCTCCGTCACTGAAAATGAGACTCTATGGGGCTAGATCCGTAAAAAGTCTCGAGAAGGGTCATATTCGGAAAAATACGATCACAATGCCAAGACAATAAAAAATTCAAGTCTTGTTTCCTTGCATGCGGATCCTCCCTGTTTATTTCCTTGTTTGATTCACCCTCCTTCCAAATATGTAGTACGTACAATTTTGGCCAGTAAAAAATTCAAGTCTGGTTTCCTTGCATGCGGATTCTCCTTATTTATTTTCTTGTTTAATTCGCTCTCCTTCCAAATATGTAGGTGGGGGAGATCTGTTGTAGGCCACAGGGATGATTAGACACACTAAATAATGGCCATCGGATGTAGGTGAGTAAAACTGAGGAAAGATTTGAGACGTTCATTTTGATGAATGCAAGTTTCTGGGGATGTTTTGCTGGGTGCACGAACATTGGGCCATCTCTAATGAGGTGCATTATTTAGGGTGGATATAGAAAAAATTGTTTAGATGTATTATAAAGGGGTATAGACTAGTGAAAAACACAAGCTTCCGCTTCCGCTTCATGCTAACCTCCTATTTCAAGTGTAGACACTTTATATAAACTGAAGCCTATTAATCTAAACTAAAGCCTATTAAGGGCTACCAGCCCACATGGTCCATTAATTATTAGAGCCTGTTCGATAGAGCTTTGGCTTCTAGATTCTCGTTCAGAGGAACCAGAGTTCTATCGAACGCCCTCAGCTCCTTGTGTGAGAATCAAAAACTCTGAGGAGTGATTCTTGGTTTTGCATTGGGCACTAGAAGCCACCTCTCGGCTGCTCCCCGCAAGAATCCCGTCCCTGTCTCGACCTCGTCGCACCGTCATCGCCATCCCCATCTTGACCCCGTCACACCGCCGTTGCTTGGCCCAACCCTGTCCCTGCCTCGACCGTTGTCACTTGCCCTGTCCCCGCCTCGAGCCCGGCCCCATCCCCGCCTAGAACGTCGACGTCACTTACCCCGTCCACCGCCTAGAGCGCCCCGATGAGCCCGCGACGAGCGCTTGGAATCGCCGCCTGGAGCGCCCCGATGACTGCTGCATGGAGCCACCGATCGTTGCCGAGGTATGGCCAAATCACCTCAGATCTTCCCTCTCTAGTGTCCCTTTCTCTGCTCGCTCTTCCCTCTTTCAAGAATCTGGAGCTAGCTGCTAGTCGAATACTTTCAGAAACTACTTCTGATTCTTCAGAACATCAGAATTAAGAGGAGTCGAAGTAGAATTAGGAAGGAGCAAGAGTTAGAGTCCTACTGAACGTAGCCTTAGTTCTATACTGCTTGTCGAACTACGAAGGACCTCCTCCATCTATATAAAATGGGCCATGGGGCTTTTATTGTCCACATATGCCTATGGGCTGGAAGTTCAACAAGTGGAGAAGACTTGGGCTAGGTATTGCGTTCTTGTCTACTTTTATTGTCTACTTTTAATTATTGTTTGCGAATTGAGAGTTTCATTTGTCGGCAACACCACCGTGAATATACAACATGTTATCAATACGATCACACTCTAAAGCCAAGGCTTCCTGGTAAATTACTTTGATCTAAGTTTCCAATTCTAGGGTAAAGTTTTTTTTAGCATATTAGTTTTTATTTTCTACTATTCATTGCCGCCATCCCGTGGGCCGACTGCACCTTTCGCCGGCCTTAGGTTGTATGTCTCCAGGTACACGCTGGCGCCCTGTCGCCACTGCCGATCGACCAAGTGCCACCTCTGCAGTGCGCACCTGTCCAACCAAGCTGGCCGGCCATGCTCCTCCGAATATGCGCCGCCAGACTCTAGATCGGTTTTGACTACGCCTCCGCGTCTCGCGATCCCCGCCAATGGGCCGACCAGTCGTGTGGCTCTACACACGTGCCGCCGACAGCCACCGTCTAGGAAACGACGGTACACACCGCTGCACAGACATCACCGGCTCACCGCCACGACTAGAGCATGAGCATCGCCGGATCGATCTTGCCATCCCGCCGGGCCAGCCGGCACCTTTGTGTTAGATCCCCCGCCGGGATTGGCCTCGCTGTCACCACCTCCTCGCCGGCCCTCGAGCTCCATTGGGGCAAGGACCTCGTCGTCGAGCAAGATGTGCTATGCCGCAACGCACGATCGTCGCCTAGTCAACGCTAACGCTGCGGCTGTTGCCGTGCCATCATCGACGCAATGCCTCGAGTCGCCACCGCTGCCTTGCACGTTGCTGCCACTAGGGCATCGACCGACCTCGCCGCTGTCGCCTTGCGTGTACGTGCAGGCGAGGCCCGACAGGCCGCGCTAGGGTTAAGGGGAAACCCCAGCGGACTGGCTACACGGGTCGCGTAAAGGCCCTACTTGGGCCATTGATTTTGGACCGAACATGCCCAGTCATGGTGGGCCCGAACTAGGGGTGAAACGGATCAGATATGGATCGGAAACCACTCATATTGTATTTGATCCATATAATTTTATCGGATCGGATTTGGACACGGATAGTGCCGAATACGGATTCGGACACGGATAGTGCCGGATACGGATATGGATAATATTCGAACGAATACGGATAAAATAAGTTCGGATAACCATCGGAACGGATATTTTTTGAATAATACGCATAAACACTAAATACAAATAGAGTGATGGGCTATAACGAATATTGTCGATAAGAAACCAACATAAATTGTATAGGACATTGAGAGATCAAGACCGTTAAAATCATACAGTTTATAGTAATACACTGAGTTACATCTCAGAATTTCACTTGTACATTATCCATAGAAGTTGCACACCATTCATAGAACTATAGAAGTATACAAAAGTAACAAAGCACATGGATGGCACTAAGCATTAGTCAGGCAATTAGGGGCCATGGCCTCCATGCTCATCTTTTACACCCAAGAGATTTGAAGTGAAAGCAAGAGAAGCAATCAAACTTTCGGTGCACAAAACATGACATCCTAGCTTCAGATAGAGCATCACCATATAATCACAAAATACACAGATACCTGAAATGTGAAGCATTAAAGCAACATAAAATTATTAAACTTTGTATCAGAAATAACACATAGAAAAATTATAAATAATTAGGACGAGGCAAAAAATCTTCAGCACAAATCCTTAATTGTTTAATTAGCGACATTGCATGTGATGACCTTCATTAAGCTCTCTATGTGTCAACCAAAATATCATCCTATGTACAATAGATATTTTAATTAACATCACACACAAACAAACAGACAGGTTGATCACATCAAATAATTTTTATTTATCATGTAGCAAACCTCTTGATCGATTGCCTTTTCATTGACCTCCATATCAACCACATATATGAATGTTGCAACCTTTTCCTTAGAAATATTAATCCCTAGCAGTGTAGAAAGACAAACAAAAATTAGTATGTGATTCATGCAGATTTCAGAATTATGAATAGACGACTACCTTGTTTTGAAGCAAGTGTCCAATCCTTGATACAAATCAATGCTTCGACCATTTCTGGATCTAGTCGACTACGATATGGATCAAGAACACGCCACCAAAGACCGAATGCGACTAAGCAAACAGCTGTTGACACTGAATAGCCAATACATCTCGAGCTAGTTGTGAAAGGACAGAAAAGTCCCTTGTCTATCCTCCACCATGCCAACACATCAAACTTGTCATCATTGGTTTCAATATACCTTATACAAGGTTCTTTCATGTAGATTTCCAATTCAGTGTTGTCATCATGGCTTGTCATAGTTTGGTCAAACAAATATTCTTCTATCTCTTGATTGATAGTGACAGATTTTGAAACCTCACTAGTTTGTGAAGATTGTGCAGCATGTGTGATGACATTGTATGCTTGAAACAATTGTTTAACTACATCCATGAATGCAGTAAGTTCACTGTCATACATCTCATGGTAGATCTTTCTCATATAATACTCTACCAACGTTTTCTTATATCTTGGATCAAGAAAGCATGCAATTGCTAAAGCTATGTTAGATTTATCTCAATATTTTTCATACTTTGCTTGCATTGCATTAGCCATACAAGAAATTGTTTCATCACAGTCATGACTCCATTCTTCAATTGCTAACTTGATGTCACAAAATTTCCACCAAAAGAGATTAGCTGTTGGATATAAATGCCCTGAGAATAGATCAGTTGCATCACTAAATTTTTGCAAACACGTTGATAGAGATTGTGCCTTATCCCAATCTTCATCTGTCGGAGCACATCTCCTATATTTGGTCTCATTTAAGAACAACAGCCTTTCAAAAGCCCTCTTGAAATAAACAACATTACTTAACATGGCAAAAGTGGAGTTCCATCTTGTTGGAACATCCAATGAAAGACCTTTATTAACATCTAACCCACATTCCAATGTACACTTCTGAAATTCCACCCACTGTAATGGGGAATTTTTAACAATTGCAATAGTTTCTCTAATGTTTTTGACTGATGATGCAATTGCTTTTAAGCCATCTTGAGCAACAAGATTTAAAATATGGCATAAACATCTCACATGAAAGAAGACTCCATCACATATCAAAGGCTCATGCTTCATGAGTATTGGAATCAGTTCTTTGACACATTTGTCATTAGCCGATGCATTGTCTAGAGTTTGAGCAAATAATTTTTTTCAAGGTTCATGGCCATTACACCCTTCACAAATTCATTGGCTAGGTTTTGCCCAGTATGGTTTTCTTTCACATGCATGAATTTAACAATCCTTTTTTGGATATGCCAATTGTAATCTATCCAATGAACAATTATACACATGTACCCCTTGTTTTGATTTGAAGTCCACATGTCCATGGTGCAAGAAAAACGACATGAAATAGACTTGAACATGTTATATAACTTCTTCCTTTCCTCTACAAACATCTCCATTATACTACTCCTTGTACTAATGCGAGACATTAGTGAGAAACCAGGACGCAAAGACTTAATGAAGTCGATAAAATACTCATGCTCTACCATATTAAAGGGGTACTCATGCATAACCATTGCTAACTGCCATTTTCTTAGGTTAGATTCTGCATCATACTTGTATGTCTGTATTGTGCCATCACTACTTGCCAATCTTTGCAGCCCTTTCACAAGATTGTGCTTGTTTTTCATATGATTCCAGAACACAGTTGTGCCTCTCATGGTATTTTTATTGCCTTTGTAACTGCACTTCTTGCATTTTTCCCATTGCTCTCTCACCTCAACACCATCTGGTCCTATTTTTGTCACCCAAATATCATTGTAGTATTTCCAAACCTCGGAGGTCTTTGCCTTCTTAGAGGGGGGGGGGGTTCATTTTCTTCAGGTTGATTTCTTGTTTCCCCTTCATCATTACTAGCTGCAACTTCCGGTAAATGGAGTGAACTTGGTGTAGCCACACTTTCACTAAGTGGGGCAGGATGATCCGCCTCACTACCTCAAAAATTTGCACTCACGCTTCCTGAGTCCATTCTGAAACAAATTATAATAACAGTTATAATAACGATAACCATATCAACAAAGCACAAGTTTCTTCAACGATTCTACTATAAATGAGTCACAAGGTTTCTAAAGGCATAAAGCTGCATTAAGGTAAATCTCCCCATACATGGTTGTGCATGAAGTAAAAGTGTAATTTAACTTGTCAACATTTTCAGGTTCAAGACCAGATTCGAATCTTTCTTCATATGAATTAGCAATCCAATATCTGCTGGAGTCAGGAGTGTGCACCTTTGACCTACCACACACACTAAACCATATTCAGTACCTTATTTGTTTTGTACAAGTGTGGATTAAATTAGAAATGGAATGAATATGACATCCTCAAACTCAAGGATCTTTTTCCATATATATTTAATTCTCGCAACAGGTTGAACACATCACACACCTAAGCACTAAAGGTTAATTTCTACATTGACAGACTATTGTGCAATTGCTTAGGACTTCAGATGGTTTGCAGAAAATGTACAGTTGCTATGATCACAGGGAAAAAAATACTTGTTAGGCTTCTTGATGATCAGAGGTAAATTGTTATTGCTAATTTCCTGAAATCAATTGAGCACTTCTTCAGATCTATTGTGTTCAACTTTGTTCATTTCCTGTTCAACTTTGAATAGAAAAGAATAGCAAGAGCACGTACCTGGTGCCACAATAGCAAGAGCACGTACCTGGTGCCACAATAGCAAGAGCGCTGGCCGGAGGGCCGGAGTTGTGGGCGCTGATGGCTCGGGGACGACGGGGAGAGGTGGCGGCGGCGGAGGGCTGAAGGGCGGAGCCGACGGAGGGCCGGAGGGGTGGGCGCCGATGGCTCGGGGACGATGGGGAGAGGTGGCGACGACGGAGGGCCGGGCGGCGAGAGGCCGACGGAGGGCCGTCTTTGGGTGGAGGGCGGAGGGTGGCGACGGCGCCGATGGCTGGGGGCGACGGGAGAGGTGGCAACGACGGAGGGCTGGAGGGCGGAGTCGACGAAGGGCCGCAGAGGGGCGAGGTGGAGCGACGGAGGCCGCACGGCGAGAGAGGGCAAAGGGTGGCGTCGACGGCCCGGGGACGACGAGGAGAGGTGGCTGCGATGGTGGCGGCGCCTGGGAGCTGAGGGCTAGGGCGAGTGGCGCCTGGGGGCTGAGGCCTGGGGCTAGGGCGATTTGGGGAACGAAGAGTCTTTGATACATGGGCTGATGGGCCAAACCGGGCTATTGGGCTAAGCTGGAAAAAATGGTATCCGAAAAAATGGTCGGATATTATCCGAGATATCCGTATCCGTATCCGGGACATTTTATCCGTATCCGATCCATATCCGAACAAAATATCCGGATATCCGAGAGATTATCCGAATTGCTATCCGAGACGCTTCGGTCGGTCGGTCGAAAATTATCCGTACCATTTTCACCCCTAGCCCGAACAGCCTTGGCGCTTATGCAGAAAAGCCCCTTGGGCTGAGGGCCTTTTTCTAAATCAAGCACAAGTCCTCGATTTAATAAAAACAGGTCATTCGAGACCAAAATTTTGTAAGAACTCTGAAACTTTTTGAATAAAGCATGAGGGCTTCCACTCGGTGGAATTTTGCAAATTAAACCTCAAAAGTTTTCTAGTTCTCTTATTAAGTCTTTTGCGATTTATTTAAATACCAGAAATTGGTTTTCTAATAATTTGTGAGTATAGAAACTTGTTCTATACCTAGAAAATTGATAAAAAATTACCAAAAATTTGTAAATTTGATATTTACTACTTATGCAAATCATTTTATTGTTGCAACACATGTTTTGACTCATGAGATACATGGTGGACCTATTCATTATCTTGTAGTAATTATGTATGTTGCTATACAATGTTGTAGGCGACATGAATGGTATATACAAGGTCATACTCATAGTTGAATTCCCAGAGCTGGTGTTTGATTGCATCGACTATTTTTTTCAGAGATGGAAGATACGGACCACTTCATGGCTCAAGATTCACAGCCAACCCTATGCAAGGACAAAAAAGTTATGAAGCCTAGAAGCCGTTAGAACCCAGCCTGATGTCCCTATGTAGGCTGACGCTGGGCCAATGCGAGCCGGCGCTCAGTGTCTTGATACCCCATTTTCGTCCCAATTTGAAGTCCAAGGACAAAGTGCGGCCTGGCATTTTCCTTGCGTTGACTAGCTCATGTTCTGGAAAGTTCGAGAGTCGATTTTGAGTCAGTAGAGAGTCCAGCGCCGCCCCACGCACCCCTTAGGTTGGCTGGCTCTTACTCCCTCTCCTTGTCATTTTAGATCGGGATTCTTCCTTAAGGGTCCCTATATAAAGAGGAGGCCCTACGATGCTGAAACCATTGAAGAAATCCGTCAAAACTTGTGAGAACCACAAGATTAGGATTAGCCAATCAGAGAAGTCACTGAATTGCTAAGAGCATTGAGTCACTCCACCCTAGCTCCGGTTGGCGCCATCGCTGTGCTACCCTGTGGAGCTCCCTCAGCTCGTCCTACTTGTTCCTCCTCAATTCTCTTTTGTTGGTAACCATGTGTAACTCCGATCTTCATATGGAGTACTCGTATTTTCTTCTCTCGAGTGTGTGGGGATCTTTCTGTAACCTAAGACATGTGGATTGACTATTATTGCAGTACTTTTATGTTGTGGCTGTGTCTTCTTGATATTATGCATCATCCTTGGTCAGTAATTAGTCTAGAATAATTATCAATTGTTTAGCCCTATGTTTAGATATGGTGTTTAGATCTAGAAAGAGGAACTATATCAAGTTGTGCATGACTTGCCGGTGTTTATTAGCTCAATGGACCTATGACAAGGGAGAACAACGGAGGGGCCAATATTGAACTATAGGATGAGGACCAACATAGTATTATTTGGTACTATTTGTTATTAGATTGATATAGTCTTTAGTTGCAACAAGTGAACCTAGCCCAGACTCTTTCATTTTAGTTTCGGTTGATTTGCTTTAGTTATTTTCATCATCTCATAATCGTTGCTTTAGTAAGTAGTAATTTATTATAAGTGGTGAGTCTATTCCTTGCTTCCTTATGGATTTCAATACCTTGGGATACTTCTTGATGAAAAACTATAGATGACCGTGTGCTTGCGGATACCAAATTTGTAACATTGCACCAATAGGGTCGCAAGAGAAACAGCCGCAGGAACAGAAGGGACACTAGAGTGTTACCTGATCAAGTTCGTGTGGATGAAGGCAGCAATAGTCGTTATGACAACGGAGTAAATTGGGAATGGTATATTTCCAAAATGTATATCCCCTTAAAATAGAAGTTAGTTCATGGTGTATTTAGGATGGTGTTGCTAAATTGAACACCAAATTTAGTTGATATCGAATAAGTCAGCAATATTACTATTAGGAATTAAAGTTACTCCTTGTAATCTTTAGTTTATTAAATAAATAATGTATTTCCAGTTCATTTGTATGCCTTCTGTAATGTTTTTAATTCATGTCAATTATTTATCTCTTGCTTATAGTCAGGGGCGGATCTATAGTGTATGGATCAGGGTCAAATGACACTGATGCTCTCTAGGTCAACACACATAGTCCATTTAGTATATAAGCATATGATCCTCTTATTATAAGTTATAACTTAGTGTTATGAGTTTGTAACGACCCAGTAACCTTTTTTCCTAGATCCGCCCCTTCTTATACTTGACATACAATGGAGAGGGAAGATGAACTCGGTCTTTTAGATAACTATACCACAAATAATATCCTAAGGGATATAAAATATTTCCAAATCTTCAGTTCTAAGACTGGCTATATTATAACAATAGCTGGCAACTGTGGTAATTTGGCGGGTAGTGAAAGAGCCAGGGCAGCATTACCGATGGGAATGAAAATAATCATTGAGAATGCATTATTGTTCCTAGACTCAACTAGAACTCTACCAAGTTTCAAAGATGTCCAAAACAATGGTTTTCACATGGAAACGGAGGAAGATAATGGTTCTGAGTACATTCTCATCACTAAGAAAGAAGGATAAAAAAGTTATAGAGAAACTCCCTACTTTCTCCTCCGGATTGTACTACTCGTTTATTAAACATGGCGAAGAATATGCTATGATGAGCATCTAGGTGAAAGGCCCTGAACTATTTGGAAATTGGCATGAACGTACATTCATCTTAGAGACACTATGATGTCGGATATTATAGCATTCTTCTAGCCACTATTTGAAGTCAAAAGACATCTATGATCTTTCACACTTTATGTGTGAACTGTGAAGCCTGTGCGAAAGTCAACTTAACTATGAGACCCTCGTATCATATGATCTAGGATGAATTTCCTTGAGAGAATTTAGGGGGATATGTGGATCTATAAAGCCCATGTCTAAACTATTCAGGTACTTTATGGTACTAATGTATGTATATTATCAACTAGAAATCATGCCTTTGCCAATCTAATTTCACAAATTATTACACTATGGGAAAAGTTACTGGATCATAGGATTCAATGCATAAGAATAGATAATGCTGGATAGTTTACCTCAAAAGTATTTTATGACTATTGCATTGCCTTAGGCATAATGGTGAAACATTTGGTCCCGCATGTTCATACTCAGAATGAACTTGCTGAATCATTAATCAAGAGGATCAATATTATCACTAGACCTTTGTTAATGAAATCTAGTCTACTGACTTTGTGTTGGGGATATGTTGTATTACATGCATTGGTATTAATACAATTTTGGCCATCTGTATACCATAAGTTGTCACATGTCTGGTTAATGCGTGGGAAAGAGCCAAGTATTTCTCACTTGCATACATTCGACTATGTCGTATACATACCTATCTCACCTTCTTAGTGTACGTCAATGGCCCCAGCATAAATTGGGAATTTACATAGGATTTGTATCTCCGTCTATAATAAAATATTTGGAGCCCATGATAGGGATATGCTAAAAGCAAGATATGCTGTCAAGATATGCTGTCACCCATATTCAATGAAGAACTATTCCCAACATTAGAGGAGGATAGGGCCCACAAGTTGGAATGTCGAGAACTATTATGGAATGATAGTAGTCTTCATAATAGTGATCAACACAATAGATAATCTAAAAAAGAGTTTGAGGATAAAATATTTTTAAAATCTTGCAAATTAGTTGAAGTATTCATTTACAGATTATAAATCAATTATAAAGTCGCATATACCATCGATAAATGCACCTGAAAGAGTGAAACTATCTCGGATTTTGGGTTCCGCATCTGACTCCACCACTCTTAGTAAGAAGAGGGAAGACCTCCTGGGTTGAAGGATCTCAAGCAGCGGAGCGTCCACAAAGAGATGTATTGCATAGGGGGAGAAATTCCATGAACCGAACATGAATGAGAAACATTCGATGGACGTCACACCCTGAGTGAAGACACGACGTGTGGTGCCCCATAGAGGATAAGTGGGGGAGGCAACCCATGCTGAAGTACATGGACATGTGACTAGTGAAGGAGGAAACACACCTGTCGACACTAGGACGATGGAACCTTGAGACTGTTGTTTTTTGGAAATAGTGGAGAGCTGATAGATTTAAACAAAGTTCCAATTGAATTGTACAAAGAGATTGGGATAAATAGGGAAGCAATTGAAAATGAACTAAACTCGCTTATTAAGATAAAAGTCTTTGGACATATGGTCAAGACACTTCAAGATGTTACTCATATTGGACATAAATGGGTGTTCATAAGAAAGAGGAATGGACATAATGAAGTGGTGAGATACATAGGGATATTAGTGGCACAAGTGTTTGCGTAGCGATCTGGCATTGATTTCAAGGGAAAATTTTGCTGGTGCCACTAAAAAAGTGTGTAATTTCACTTCTGCCACTACTCTTTTTCTCGTTTTATTTTTGCCACTAGTCTGTGCTCTTCTTCCTCCTTTTGCCATTTTCCTCAGTTGACCATCAGTTGACTATGAGTTGACCGTCACTTGGACAATATTGCCCTCAACGCGAATTGTTCCTTCTGTTTTTTATTTTTTAAAGATAACAAATGATGTTTAATTTTTTTGGAATTTTTTTTGTATGATCCTAGACTGCTAAAGATAGTACCATAAATTTTTCGAGCATGATCAAGCTTATACATTTTTATAAAAATAAAGTCATTCGGCTCCAGCTCCAAATTTTTATAAAAATGTACAAGCTTGATCATGCTGTGAAAAAATTATAGTACCATCTTTAGAAGTCTAAGATCATGGATTTTTTTTTTCAAAAGAATTTAACTTAATTTGTTATCTTTAAAAAGTAAAAAACTAAAAGGAACAATTTGCGCTGAGGGCAAATTGTCCAATTGACAATCAACTGACGGTCAGCTCACAGTTAACTGATGGAAATGGCAAAAGGAGGATGAAGTGAAAACAGTAGTGGCAAAAATGAAATGACGAAAAAACTAGTGGTAGAACCGAAATTGCACACTTTTTCAGTGGCACCAGCAAAATTTTTACTTGATTTCAATGAAACTTACTCTCATGTAATGAATGGAGCAACTTTCCGATACCTTACAGCTATGGCAGCAGGAATGGATTTGAAAATGAAACTTATGGATATGGTGACTACATATTTGTAAGGGTCACTAGATTCTTAAATCTCTATGAATATTCTAGAGGTACTGAAAAGTCCCATGTATACGCGAGAATAAGCATCATAGTATGTATAGTGTCAATTTGCAAAAGGCACTATATGGATTGAAATAGCCAGGTCGTATGTGGTACAACAGACTGAGTAAATTTATTTTATGAAATGGATACATAAGCAATGAAGTTTGTCCATATGTGTTCATAAAGAAATCAAAGACTGGATTTTGGATCATCTTAATGTATGTTGATGATTTGAACATAATCGAAAACATGGAACACATTCTTGAAGCAAGATCATACTTAAAGATGGAATTCAAGATGGAAGATTTGGGTCAAACCAAATACTATCTTGGTTTGCAAACTGAGAATTTGCCTGGAGCCATATTTTTGCATTAGACCATCTACACGAAGAAAGTGTTGGAGATATTTTATCTTGATGAATCTCATCCACTAGGTACACCCATGATCGTTAGGTCGCTAGAACTGGATAAAGATCCATTTGGAAATAGACGACATAACAAGGATATATTAGGGCCCAAAACCCCTTATTTAACTGTTATTGTAGCATCGTTTACCTTGCCAATTATACCAAGCCTGATGCTGCATTTGTAGTAAATTGTTTGGTAATATATAATTCTGAGCCTACATAGAGACATTGGAATGGAATTAAGGGAATTCTCAGGTACCTTAGAGTGTATTATCCCAAGGATCGAGGTATAAAGTTGATGGGTTACTCATATGCTGACTACCTTTCAGATCCCCGCAATGCCATGTCACAGATTGGATATGTCTTTCTAAGTGGTTCTACAGCTCTCTTAGAGATCTGTAAAACTATCAATTGTCGTCACATCAACAAATCATGCTGAGATTGTTGCACCATATAAGACAACTAGAGAGTGTAAGATCGAGGATGCCGACTAGAGGAGGGGGTGAATAGGTGGCTATAAAAATTTCTTATATGATTAATTAAATTCTCTCCTAAGTACCCTTATGTCAAAACCTAAATGATAATAGATGCAAAAGCAATAAACTAAGGTTTTGACAAATTAAAGCCTAAATCAACTAGGTTCACTAAGTGCACTAACTAATTATGTTTCTAACAATAAATTGCAATCCTAAAGACAAACAAGCAATTTAATTCTAGGAATGTAAATTGCAACAATGTAAATAGAGAATTGAAATCATGCACAAGGAGACACGATACTTTTTACCGTGGTGTTCGGAGACTTGCCGGTCTCTCCTAATCCATGTTGAGGCAAGCCCAAACTGCTTTGCACCGGCTCCACAAATTGAGCACCCGCCTCGATTCCGCCAGTGGTAGCTCTTTTCCCCTCTGGGTAGGTGAGCTTCGACCTTCACAAATTTGTCAGGCCTTCTGACAATCTCCTTGAGAAGGTCACCGTGCACGACGCCTCCGCACGCTGTCTAGGTGTCGGTAAACACCAAGAGTAATAGGTCAAGCCTCTTGCTTGATCCTCATCAAGTGCAACACATGCACAAGGATGCTCAATCCTTCTCTAGATGCAACACATGCAACTAGAGCCTACTCTCCTTGCTCACAAAGTGTAACACATGCACAATGTAGGGGAGAGGCTCACACTAGCTCAAGAGAATGCAAATCAACACCAAAGAGATTCTACACAAGAAACTCTAGCTCAAAAGTTTCTCAAATCACTCAAATATTATTCTAGGAGCTCTTGAGGTTTTGCTCTCACAAGAATACCTCAAATGGGTGCTAGAGCAACAACAAAACCCTTCTAGCTCGGCCTCTTTTATAGCCCCTCAAGAAAACTAGTCGTTGGGGGCAAAATACCCAAAAATTAGTAATTTTCGGTACTACCGCCATGTAAATCCCGGTAGTACCGCCCTCAACGGTAATGGATAGTTTTGGGCATTAAAAGCACTGAAAATAGCCGTTGCTACAGTACCCTGGTACTAGCGCCATGTAAATCTCGGTAGTACCGACATTTTTCGCCCCAAAAACTCAAAAACACGGCTCTGAAAAATAATTATCGGTGTTCTGGAGCGGTACTACCACTGGAGCGGTACTACCGCCATGTAAAAATCGGTACTACCACTGTATCAACAACTAAAATGGTCATAACTTTTTACTCCGAACTCCGATTTAGGTGATCTTCGACTCTATGCGAAGCTTATCAAGAGGGATACAATTTTCACCCATTTTCAAGATTTAAGCAACCATATATATTTAAATATCACAAAAATATAGGCTCCAATGATCACATTCTCTGAAGAATATGTACCGGCAACTAAATAGCGATACTACCGGACCAGCGGTAGTACTGAATTTTGAACCACGATAGTGCCAGAATTCAAACTCAGAGAAAAACACACTTCTGTAAAATAACTACCGCACAAATGCTGCGGTACTACCGAACCTGCGGTAGTACTGGCTTTAACACAACGGTAATGCCGGCCTGAGGAATTTTCCAAGAAATACATTCTCTGAAAAATAACTACCGCTTACATGAGCGGTACTACCGAACTTCGGTAGTACCGGCCTCACCACAGCAGTAGTGCCGGTCACAGACCAAAAACAAGATTTCACACAGAAATATTCTTTTCAAATTTCAACCAAAAACCAACAAGATCAATTCTTGAGCCATGTGATGATCAACGCATGATCACGACACTTTGCAAAACACATTTGCAAATGCTAATCACATGCTCCACAAGAATTGCATAAACTTCAGCTTATTTTCAAAATGCATTTGCAAATAACAAATCCAAGCAAATAAACACCATAAGGAACAAACTAGACTTCTTGATTAGTCACGCGATGATCAACGCGTGATCTCTAGCAATTTGCAAAACATATTTGTAAACTCTAGTCACATGCTAAGAAACCAAGTGCATGAGCTCTAACTAATTGCAAAATACATTCGCAAATATTAGCTCCATGCAAAGACCAAATCAAGCAAGTGTGAGCTAGTGAAGCAGGATTGAGCTATCAACACATGATGAGACTCAAGCAATAATACTCGACCCATCTTAATAGTACGGCAACCTATACTAGCAACCCGGTCTCCCAACCAAACACCGAGATTGGTAAAAGACTAGGAACACATCCTTAGCCCTATGCTAGTTATACCTTTGCCTCTAGCATATCCACTTGGAGCTTTTATGATTACCATCATCCTCTCTCTAAGTCAGGATCTTGTCTTGTTCATCGACACATGATGGACTCCCTTTGTCTTAGCTTCGGGATTCTCTTTTGATGCTCATCAACGCACGATGACGTTCTTATCCTATTTATCCATCTCAACCTTGGACTTAACCTATTTCAAACTCATTGAAAGTGTTAGTCCAAAACACATGGTTGTCTAAATCATCAATGCACTCCATTAATACATAATGGATGCTCCCAAGATCTTTTGATCTTTTCCTTTGATGATTGACCACAACTCAAAGACAATTGGTTAAAAGATTAATTGTGTCTTGAGTATACTAATGCAACCAATGCTTCATATACTCAAGAACTTTCGATTGTCCTAGAATCAGCAAAGTGAACCATCAACACATGATTAGTTCTTTGTTGATTGAATGGCAATCGAATACAATTTAAATTGACATAAGTATATATTAACTACACAAGTTTCATATACTCATTTTGATAGTTACTATGTAATGATCCAAATTATGTTGGAGTGGTGGAAAGGGATCAATACTCTTAATACCATCAACAATAGAATAAACTCCATTAAATATGTGCATACAAATAATTGAACTTGAATCAATATGCACATATTCACTTTTTTAGATTGCTTTAGAGTTTATCGTATATTGCCGTGAGTATATTACAACTACACAAGTTAAATATACTCAAGGGATTGTTTCAAAGTAACGATCCTTGATATAGAAAGATGAATTATATCAATACCATTGAGACATCAAGGTAAAGTATGAACTCCCCCTAAATGTGTGCATTCATGTATATATGGAATTAAAAACATTATGCACATCTTGAGATCTAAATAATGGTAGAGTTCATCCTTTAACTTGAATCCAAAATATGCATTAAGATATCGTAAAATGAATATGAGTGCATACCTTGGGTTTTCCATTTTTCAATGAGATGAGACTAATCAAAGATATACTCAATAAAAGAGTTAGTCTCATATTTAGATTTATCAATATGATCATGAAAATTATATCCAAGGAATGCAACAAGATATGATAATATGAACTCGAATGCATACTTTTGATATTTTCACCTTTCTCATCCAAAAGAGATTAATAAGAGTTGAACTCAACAAAGAGTTAGTCTCATAAAAAAATTTGTCATTAATTAACAATTGAGACTAATGAATATTATGATTATCAAAAGAGTTAGTCTCAATATTAGATTTGTCATTAACACCAAAACCAAATTAATAGAGCTTGAACTTTCAGAGAGTGTATATGGCTTAATACTCTAATTCATCATATCCAAAAGTCTTGTGTGTAGAGTTGGACAAAACTTTCACAGTCCTCCATGAGAACAATATAGCTTGCATTGCACTGATGAAGAGTAGCTATGTCAAGATGCATATGACAAAGCATATACTCCGTAAACATTTCTACTAATATGAGCAGCAGGTGAATGGGAATATAAAAATATAGAAAATCCAAACAAGTGAGAATCTTACGGATTTATCTACCAAGACATTTCTAGGACCAAATTTTGAGAACCTTGTATGTGGTATTAGTATGAGAAGACACTGGGAGTTATTATCTTTATGGGGAGACGCCTTATCTTCATATATATATATTCATTATTGGGATGAATAGATGTTGTACTCTTTTTTCATTGTTATGAGTTTTGTTCCATTGGATTTTCTCATTCGAAAGTTTTCAACAAGGCAGCATGTGCAATGGTAAGAACGCGAACTATGTACTCCTTTCTTCTTACCGGTTTTTCCCATTGAGTTTTCGGAAGGAATTTTTAACAAATCATAAGCATAACGTTGGAAAAATATCCAATAGAGATTCGGAGGCCCAAATATGTGCACACATTTTACCTAAATGAAAGTCAATTAGATAGCTACTGATCCACAAGGTATGTCATAGTTAGTGTAGGCTTAGGCTTTTTGGCTTATAGCTTAAAACTAGTTTTAGGCTTAAACGACTTAAAAGCAATTAGCTTTTATACATGGTAGAGATGGGTAATTTTATCCCAACTTCGGTGGCATTAGTTTAAGATCAACCCTCAATAAGCCAAGAAAGCACCTCTTCGGTGGCTTTTGGCTTTTGTCTTTTGGAAAACCCAAGTAAAAAGCCATTATTTGTTAAGCTTTGGCTTTTAAGTCGATGAAAAAGCCCAAACAAACAATATATTACAGGTTGTAGCACGATAGTACCAAAATTCCGTATGGCACCCTACGTACAGTACAAAAAAATAAACAACGAATGGCTGATTTGCACGTTTCCTCACCAAACAAAATCTAAACAGACAGATAGTAATGAACTTTAGAAAAAAGGGATCCCCATCTTCTGCACCCAAAACCTTGGAAGCCCATACAAGATAGACCAACTCATCCTATCCTCAAAAGTTGGATACCTAATGTAACATCCTAAATTTTTGCTTATTTGGAGTTAATATGGTTTTTGTGGATTTTCTGAATTTTTAAGATTTCTCTTGAATTTATTTGGATTTATTTATTATTATTGAATATGGCCTATTATGATAATTATTTAAATAATGGGAAAGTTTAAATAAAATTTTGCTAAAGATATTTGATTTAAGTTATAATGTCTCAAAATATTTTTAGGAATTTTTCTGATATATTTACTATTTTATTTGTATTATTTTATTTATTGGATTTGTTTTAATTCAGAAAACTGGGAAAATTCAAATGAACAGTGTTGGGCGGCTCGTACTGTGCAACTCGGTCCGGTCCAACTGGCCCGCTTGTCTCGTGCCTTGGATCTCTGGCCGTGGGATTAAGATTGTGCGGCTGTGATGATCATGACACCCTAAGGTCGGTTGGCCGTTGGATCTTGACCTTGTGGCATCGATCAATCGGGATCAATAAGAACCCTAAACGATCTCAGTCGTTGGAACCGTGTGCGGCCTAGATTTGATCGAGTCGGTTGAATCTCGTCTGTTCATCGTGACTTGTGTACGGTCCCGGGTCGTCGTTCTCGCCGAGTCCGTTCCGGACTATGCCGCCACGTCGCCGCCTCGTCCGAGTTGCTCTCCACCTCGTGCGCACCTCCCTAGGCCATTCTCCGCCGCACCTGTAGCCCTAGCTAACGTCGCCCGAGCCGCCGTCATCTTCGTGGGAGAGCTCGTCGGATTAGTTCATGTGCGCCGCTGTGGTTTTTGGTGATTTTCGTCGTCGCCGTTGAGTTTCCACCGATGCTAAGGACGTTGCCGATTTCGTCGTGAGGAGCACTACCAGATTCGAGTGATAACGTCGTGGAAAAGCCATCGAAGCGCTGAGAGGTTGGTCTTCTTCTTCGTTGCCGGTGAGTGCCACCGCTGTTCCCCACTGTTCCTCGCCGCCATAATCTCAGTCGTTCGATCTGCCACAGATCATTGGATTCATACCACATGTTTCCATCCGCGTCATGACACACGTCTTGCTCCGTATCTCGCAGTGTGTCGTCGCCTACGTCATCCCTGACGTTAGTGTCAACCGACGGTCAGACTCTCATGAGCCGAGTCTACGGTAGACTAGTATTGTTCCTTGGATCGGGTCCATAGACCCGTGGACCCACCTACCATTGAAATAGGATATTTCCAGATTTATTTTATTTCGGTAAAATAGCACTGTTGACGTCAACATGACATTATAATCAGATTTTCCCGTAGGAAAATAATTCGACCGAAAACCTAAATAGCCTGTGACATCAGCATGATGTCATAAATAGCTTTTTCAGTATAAAAATAATTCGGTATTTCCTATTTTCGGTATTTTTCTATTTATCAAAACTTTCGTTAGTCCATTCTCCCTCATATGTGCTCCGATTGAGGCGATTCAAATTTTTGAAAATTTGTAAAATTGATATCTATTTAATGGTGAATTTTATTTAATTTTTAGAGTTTGTTTGCTCTCTATTTTGGTATTAATTTAGTGTTTTCTCTCGATACGCGTAGACGTCGAAGTGCTTGGAGAGTCCGAGGAGAAATCATTGAACCAAGAGCAAGGTCCAGAGCAAGAACAAGAACTTTTCCAAGGCAAGTTATACTTTGTTGAATCCAGTTTTGCAAAATTGTTATATTGATTTAAATTATACATGTTATTTTATGTGTAGAATTGCTTTCAAAATAGTTTGGGATCTAGCTAATCTATCCGATTAGATTATACCTATCTTGTCATTTGTATGCCATGATTATTATCACCTTAGGATGGTTTCTTACTTGTTGGTTGCTATCACAGATCAACATGGGTTAGTTAGATCGTGAATTGTTTGCTTAGCCATGCTATGTATGAAACATGTCTTTTGAAATATCAAAGTTAATCTTGATTAATGGAATATGTTTATGGAATTGGTGCGTCTGTAACGACCCCCATTTTCGCAAACTTGCAAAAATGGAAATCTAATGTGCATTCCGTACTAGTCCCATGATCAGTAGCTAGTACGCACATACACCAATTGGAATCACAACCATACAACAAATATTATTAAGCGGAAGCTATTACATAAAGAAAATTCTTACAACTCAGAGATATAGCAGCTAAAGAAGCAAGGTCTTGTAGTGTGCCTATCCAACACCAACAGGCAACTGACAAGGCATAATCCCTAGAAAGATTCGACGAAGAAAATCCCGCAACCTGCGACGAAAGAAACCTTCGAAGCTTCGCTAACTTATCCACCTAAAAACCACATATAAGCAAGGGTGAGTACTTTCGTACTCCGCAAGACTTGAGCAAAGCCTATAATATATGCAGGCCATTTCAAAGGAGGCTACTACAGTTAATTTGCATAAAGAAGAATTGACATTGTAAAACAAGTTATTTGCAAACGGAATTTATAAAAGCATAATTGACTGATATGAAATAAGTAAAGAATAAGTAAATATTCACAACCCATCGTGAATATCGAATAATCCAGAAATGGAATCCATCAATGTCGATCGTTTGACATGAAAACAAAAGCTGCTAAACAAGTTCCAAACCATAACCCATTTTAGAAAATTAAACATTTAACTAGTGCAAGTTCACCAAGTTTCCCATGACCGAGGGGACGGCTAATCGATTAGATTTTCACTCTGCAGAGGTGTACAACTTTACCCACAAGTCATGACCTTTTCTTTTTGCCGCATGTTTCACGCACCTTAGGCGTGTGGCCAGAATGTTCATGACGAAAACCTTTACATTATCTAATTTAACTTTGCACCAGCACCGGGACGATAAAACCCACGCTAAGCTGGAAGAACTCAGAGCATAGGAATGTTGGAACTTCCCATAGACGTGGCGTACACCGTTATATTGGTAAGTGTTGTTCCCAGCACCTCGGTGTGGGCACCCCGTAGAGCAAACCCCGAAAGGAAAGCCCGTACTACTTCAGCCTACCAATGTGCAAAGTTAAACTAGATAACTTAATTGGTTTAAGGAAGCCCCATAACAACACTTGTGGTTGTACGGATCATCTTGGATCATACAACACTGAGTTCGGTCCTTAATTTGACACGGGCGATACTCCACCCTACACTACGTGCAAATCCCTCTGCACCTCCGGCTATTGCCAATAATCGCCCGCATCAAAACCATAGTTTTATTTTGGGGTTTTAATCAAAATACCCATAACCAACAGCTACAATTACAACATTTTCCATTTCTCAAGAAACACATTTTGATCTGATCATCATCATCATTTATTCTAAAAGCATGGCTAAGCATGGATAAAAGTAATCGCATATACCCATGATGACATTAAGTAATTGTCTAAGCTTATTCTATGGTTATCAAGGCTCATATTTTCATACTTATCAAGGAAGTTTCATGAGACAACAGGTATAACTACCAGTACTACAAAATAGCAATTTACAGAAAGTAAACGTATGCATAAAACATTTTAATAAACAATGCAAATTAAATTCTGGGATCAAGATGGTCAAAGGAGGGTGCTTGCCTTGCTTATATATCGCTTACGACGAAGACGCGATCACAGCTGACGGAGGCAACGAAGGAGGAAGGGACGTCGGATTCTACACGTCGATCAATCGGAAAACATAGCAAATAAGAAACTTCAATAAGGGCAAAAGAAAACAGACAGAAAATCAAATAAAGATTCATTGCAGAAAACAGGAATGATTTAGGGTTTGGATTGTTTAGAAACTCATGATTTAGATACTTACACAAACACATTCTTAATGGTTTTGAGATAAACAAAGCAGGGTTTTCTTTAACAGATTATCTATTCTTGAATTACGAATTCAAGAGGCTAAAATTATGAATTCTAGCATTTATAACTTCGAATTATAGATGCTAAAATTATTTGGATTAAAAGAAATAAAACACTAGTTAAGGTTTACGCAATTAACACTTAACCTTAAGATTTGCATACGAAGGGTTTTAAATAAGTTATGATTGATAAGCTAGCTAATTAGATTTATTTATGGTTTTTGAAAAGGTTCTGGTGATAAAAATATATTAATTATAAATTCTTTATTACAAGGTTCACTTAATCTTATTATGGCAAAGCTCATTAAACATGAAACTAAGGGTTATTTGACTATTAAAGCTTATATGCCAAACATGACGAAATAAGATTATTTCTTCACAATTAGGTAGTATATACTTTGAAGAACAAATCTAGACTGATTTCATACATTTTAGTGTTTAGACGAGACATTATTTTCACAACTGAAAACGCTTATGTGACATTAAAGGTTACGACATTCATACTTTCTAGGGGTATTCCACTAGCACGATTTAATTGAAAAGTGAGTTGTAAAGGAAGTATTTTTCTAGAATATGATAGACCATATCCCAAATATTATTTCCAAACTGATATTATACATTTTACTATAAAGACGAGCTATTTTATTTGTTGTTGAAATAGTATACATGACCACAAGGTTAACGTTGAAGCGAACCGGATTTCGCTTACAATTGTGGCTACACCTTATAAGATTATTAATCCATTCTTCAGGCATTAACAGGGCATGACATTAGAAATGATTTAAAGTTGGTTTCGCCGCAATTGGCTTTTATCCGAAATGTTTTTTTTCCTATAAGCGATCATTAGGGTCTAACATTATTTTATTTCAACCTAGCACAAACATAAGATATTTTTACCTAATCAGCAAGGGTGCTATTTTTCAGAGCTACAGGACTTGATTTTATCAAATTTGAAGTTTAGCTATTTAAATCATGCAAGTATTAACACTTTGACTAATAAACATTTACTGTTTTATGTAGTAAACCTTAAATATTATTTTACATCTGAGATCCTTGAAATTCCAGAGGTATAATAAAACTGGTTTGGTGATTATTTGATTTCATTTGATCTATATTTTAACTATTCAACTTTCTATACATATATACTTGCACTTTATGTTTAAGTTATTTCATAATTTCCAAGATAATTCAAATCAAGTTCATTTCTTAAATATTTTGGCAAACTCAGGTATCCTACTGCCATGAAAATATTCAGAAACTAAATTTTACTTATCCCATATTTTCTTTATTCAAATTAGGCTTATGTGAATTTTCTAATGCATTGAATACAATCTTTAATAGAAAGTATTTCAAACAATAATGAAATTTAAATATTTTTATATATTTGAACTCCTGTAAGCATAAGTATTTTATTAGAATTGGTTCCATTCATTTCTAAGTTAGTTCACAGAAATTTTGTATGAAGCATGTCTTTAGCCTTTTCTTTTAAATTTGAATTTCAAATTTACCCAGTGAACATTTTCAAAATTTTATTGCATATTATGAAATTAATAGATTTTATATGAATTTAGAATTTTGTTTCATTCAATTTGAAGTTACAATGCGAAAGTTATGAATGTTTGAAACTTATTTCGGTATGTAAATAAATTGGAAAAATGAAAATACGCTTTCATAGAATCGGGCGCCTTTTACTGCATGATGCCGAGTTCTGCTTGTCCGGCCGACAAAGCGGGCCCACGAGGCAGCGATCAAAGCAGGGGCGATGGTGGCGAAGCCGGCCGTGGCGAAGGCGAGCAGTGAGCAGGCTCCACGAAGAGCACCAGTGGGTCTTCGCGCACACGGGGGTGGTGTCTCTCACCGGCGGGGATGGCCGGAGCGGGCTGCCACCAGCGACCTGCGGCGGCGGAAGAAGTGGCTGGCCGGGGAAGACGACGGGTAAGGCTGGGCTCGAATGGGTGATAGATTAAGCTTCAGGGTATTACCTCAGTTCCATTTTGCCAGTTGGTTGGGCCGGAGCTCGACTGAGTGGCTCTGCCACCGTGCGTCGTTCTTGGAGAAGAAGAACAGTAGGGGCTTTGAGGTTTTAGCTGACGATTCCCAACTATTGTTGAGGGCTTTTGATCACTATAGTCCACTGATGGTGAGGTTCAAAGTAATTTGGGAACGTTTCTCTGAATTACGAGAATTTCGTTCGGCTTCAGGTTTTGGAGCTTTCGGCCATGGCGGAAGCACGAGCAAAATTAGGCACTCTGGCTAGATGGAAGTGAGGGAGGTAGAGGGGGATGACGGGCGATGCTTCTACGACTCCAGGGTTGGCTTTTATAGGCGGCAAGGGCGGTGCATCGCGATGTTTGAGCAGCGACAATGATCGGCGATTACATTCCGAACGACAAGTCGGGCGCGATTTCGCCGATGCTATGCAAAGACCGAGAGTGGTCAAGGCGTAGCGCCGGGTTCCGAAGATGAACATGATGCCAGTTGGTCGTGGGAGCAGCGTGGTGCGTTGAATTGGCGCAGAGAGTCGGCAGCAGCTCGGTCGACAGAGGCAAGCTCACGTGAGAAGAAAGGATGAGGGAAAACGGCGCTGACAAGTGGGTCTCGGGACCACCAGGCAGAGAGAGAGGGGTTTCCCGCTGCTTGCCAGCGAACCGTTACGGGAAAAAGAGCTGACCCACACATCGGTGAGTGAAGTCGAGTCAGAGGATAAGCTTCACCCGGACAGCTCCATGTGAGCATTAAAATGGCCATCAGGTCAAGTGGAAAAATTGCGAAACTTTTTAACCGACCTCTCCTGGTAGTCTCTAACGCCCAGTAAAAATTTGAGGTTAAAATATCTTACAATGAATTAATTAAAATTCTGACACTGTACATCACCCAAAATTTCCATTTCGGGTTTTTATTTATTTAAAGGTTCAAACCGTATTATTGATTTTTTAAACTTTTATGAGGGGTTATATCTAGGTCAAGAATGTCTATGTAAAATTTTTAAGTCAAAATATTGGGTAGTTATTTTATAAAAATTCTGACATGACAATTTCCAGATTTTTAAAGCCTCTGTTTTGGAATTTTTATAAGGTCTTAATGGCGTGATAAAATCCTGAAATTTTTACCAGAGATAAATTCTACTATGAGGGTATTATGGTAAGTTTTTATTCTCCAGATAAACTTCGAATATTTTTCATTAATTCTGACTTGCACTGTTTTTAGTCAAAAAGAGGTGTCATTCATTTATTTACCCACTTTTCTATGCATAAAATTTTACATGTTGGTTTTACTGACTTACCAGCATGGTTAGGGTTCCATGGTAATTTTTCCAAATTTTTACTTTTACTATTTTATCTTATTACCATTATCCATTCTTTAATTCTAGTTGTTTGATTTTTCATTCAATACAAAAATCCAAAGAAAATCCAAATAAATTCCATTCATGTCAAGAAAATCAGAAATAATGATATTCAAATTCAAAATATGAATTTTTATATTATTGCATTTTTCGGGATGTTACAGTGTCATTGTGGGCACCCAGAAATACGAATTGATCCTCGCTCGTGCGTTGGACTCAGAGGTGACACACATACTCCACTTAAGTATATGATCACTGTCACCCAAAAGTCCCGTGCACGGAGTATTAACTAGATGGCCCTTACTCAAGCAAATATGAGCCACCTAGTTGCACCGTACACACTTACTCAACCAAGGGAGTTTCGATTCCATTCCGAACAACCATACCGGGATTGAAAGCAACTCATCCAAGCATAGTACTCGCCGTCCGTCTCAGAACCTTGGTATCACCCACACTCACTAAGGGGAGCGCGAGCAATAGTCAAAGAACGATGACCGCTTGAGTTTATGCATTGGATAGTTGAAAACAATTCCAGGTACCCGGATATGTGTCTAGTGCTAATTCCCAAGATCAACGCCTAGCACTCACATATCCCACATTCGAGATGTATCGCAACACATACACACAAGACTAAATAGTTGTTATAGCATAAACATGAACTAGAACTAGTACAACTACTTACTATTACAAGTAGTGGCCGACTGGTCAAATATTACAAGTCCATAAGTAAAGTGCAGCGGAAATAACACATATAACAAAAGCGGGACAGCGGTATGCCCATCCCTACCCAAAGGTAACCGACTTGGGAAAAACCCAAGTTCATCTATCAACATGATCGTCGGCCCTCGGAGTATAATACGTGTCATCAGGGTAATCCTCCATGTCTTCATCTAAATTGTGTTAACCAAGCAACCGTGAGTACACGTATGTACTCGCAAGACTTTAGTGTATGGAAATAAGATAAATGCAGGCTAGAACAAGGATTACAAGTTTCTACACTAGTCTCATTTCAGCATAAAGCAGATTTTGTTTAGCAAGTGAATGTTGCATAAAACGGTGACGGAATTGTAAAGAGCATTTAATAGGAAGTTTAACAGTAAGTAGCATTCATATACAACATTTAACAGCCCTCCTTGGCTGCAAATAGCGAATAAAAACAGCCATCCTTGGCTCCCAAAGTTTTCCATACCAACCCAACACCGTTCCCAAACGTTTGGCAAAAATAAAGACTATACTTGATATTATTTTCCTAAGTTGCTCATGACCGCGAGCATGGCTAATTAATTAGATTTTAATCTCTGCAGAGAGTGTACACTTTACCCACATGACACATTCTAGCAATCATGTCAACCATGCCACGCAAAGACTCCTGCACCCGCTTTGCTGTGACGTGATTAAACCGTTCAAATAGCTAAAGTTTAGCCTTGCACCAGCGACAGTGATGTTAAACCCTTGCCATAGTTCTGGAGATCCTGAACCGATGATGCTCCATCGCGAACTCTCCCCATGGCAAGGCATGCACCGTTGTATTGGAATGCTTGGGCCCCAACACCTCGGTGAAGGGAGCACCTAGAACGACACCAGTCCATCGGATCGTCCATACTACTTCGGCCTACCAAAATGCAAGGCTAAACTCTAACTAATCTAGTGAGTTTAGGCTATCCCATACTAGCACATGTGGTTGCACCAAAACACTTAGGTGATAGCATCAAGTTCGGTCCTTAACTGACCCGGGCGAGAATCTCCACCTAACTACGCGTGAGGTCCTTTTCACGCCTCAAGTTAAGTAATAACTCGCCCGCATCTAAATCATAAGTTTGAGTTGGATTTTTATCAAATTAAGTGGAAACCATACCGTGGTTCCATCCATTTAAACAAAGTTTGCTCAAAGTAGTTGAAACATCTCCCATCATTTTGAAAGTTGTTCTAATGAGCATGTCTAAGCAATACATATGGTAAGTTTGTAAGTTTTACCCAAGTGACATTAAGTATTGTCTAATCCAATACTAGGTTACAATGGCAAATGTTCAAATGACAAGGTAAAGGTAATGCATACAAGTGGATTTAGCTACCATTACCCACAACATAGCAAGTTTAAAACATACACGCATGCATATAGTTTGATGAAACAACATAAATTTGCAAATATGGGATCAAAATGATCAAAGGAGGGTGCTTGCCTGGTTGCTCTTCTTCTGGATTATAGTCCGGGTCGTAGTCGACGTCGTTAATAACCGAATCCGAATTATCGTCGTCTATGCGTCGAATAATAAGAACCGAGACAAAAGCAAATAACACCAATTCAAATGGCGCAAAAAGAAATCAGATGTAAATACCAGATAAAAACTTACCAAGAAGAATATGGTGATTGTAAGTTCTTGATTTATCATTTTCATAATGATTTCATTAGCACTTTGTTTATGTGAGACCTTTTCTTGAATGTGTTATTTTCATTCTTTATTATAAGAAGCTAAAGTTATAATCATAGCTAAGGCTATTTACGAATTCAAGAGGCTAAAATTATGTATCTTTGCATGTATAACTTTGAATTATAGATGCTAAAATTCTTTGGATGAATAAAAGTATCATTAGTTAAAAGGTTTTGCTTGATTGGTACTTAGCTTTAAGTATTCATGCATGGGAGTAATTCCTACATGTTGGATCTGAAAATTTTAAGGTATTGGCTGTTACTACTTGGTTATGCGACGATTCTTGCATTACATATGTTTCGGTTTAAGATTTCCGATTTCATTCGTCCATATAAACGATTCTAGCAACGCTATCTTTTAAGGTTTTTGCTCTAGCAAGTTTTATATGATAAGTAAGTTGAAATTATAATGCTTTTCGATATTTTGTTTGTCCATATACTGGTTTACGATTCTAGGCCTATTCCCCCAAAATTTAGGTTTAGCCGAGTTGTTTTTCAAGCTGCTGAAAGTGCTAAGTGTTATAGTCTTAGTGCAGTTTGTAGTCTTTGAAGGGTTTTGCTTTAGTAGGATTCAAATGCAAAGCAAGTTATAATTAAGATATTTTTGCAGAATACGGTAGTATATATACTAAACACTGATTATGTACCATTTTTCCTTAATTTTACATTTAGACGAGACACTTTACTGATTGCCGAAAAGGCTAATACGACTATGTTGTTCACGCGGTTATGGTCCAGTTTTCTTTCTTCGATTGCGACTGCATCTTATGGGATAATCTAACCATTTTTCATACATTAGTAGGGGATATCCCTAAAAGTATTTTAAAGTTGGTCCCGCGATATTTCACATTTATTTGAGGTGTTTTTCATGTATATGGTCATTAAGGCTTAATATGGCTTAACTTAAAATTGTTCAAAATGATGTCATTTATGCACAAAAAACAATTACATGTCATTTTAAGGTCATAGCATTTGATTTTGTCGAATTTGAGGTTCGTTTGCGAGAGTTATGAATATTTGATCATTTTGCCGATTGAATGTTTGAGCAACTAGCAAATAGACTAAACTAAAGCAAAGTCTAAATGTTTTTGACCATTTATGACCTATGCAATCCCAGCAATGTATCTGAATTGGTTTCATCAAATGTTGAGCTCATTTGAACATTATTCTAACCACTTGAATGTTATTAAAGTATTAACCAACAATACTTGATTCAAAATACATTAAAATTTTAATTTTTTTTGCATAAATGGAGTGCATAGGGTTTCAGTAACTTATGATATTTATTTCATGATTTATGGATCAAGAGAAAATATACTTCCTTCATAACACCTATTTAGGGCCTAACATTCAAACCCTAATAAAAATATTTTTCTGCAAGTAACATATAACTTTTTATTTCAGATTATAATTCCTAATTTCAAAAATTAAATTTAGAAACTGATATCACTTCATTTGGATATTCCTAGCAAAAGATATGAACATTTGAATTGTGAGAAGCAAAAATAAAAATTTTAATGGCTGAGATGGATTCGAACTAAGGTGGTCGGTCTCGGCTGAAACTCAGAGGACTTCAACCACTGAGCTAAGATGTCACTTGTGACTAGAGGGCATAGAATAATACTTGAGCTATACCTCTACTAACCCTAGAAGCTTGACTGGAACAACAATGGCGAGGGCTTGGCTGCTGGAAAGGATGAAGCTTGGCTGGGGAAGTGAACTGCAGGGAGATGGGCTTGGCTGGGGCAGTCCTTGGCGACGGTGGCGATCACCGGAGCGGCGACGGCGACCGACGAAGGAGCTTCTCCACCTTGCGGCTACTGGGAAGACGGTCTCACGTCGGTTCTTCGGCGGGATTCTGCGGCACCAGTGAGGAGTGGTATTAGGAGAGCTACAAGACTAACACGGAGGAAGAACAAGGCCAGCGGACTAACCCTGCCATTGCTTGTGCTGAAGTTGGGCTCGCTGGCCTCGCTCAGCTCGCAGAAACTTGCGCAAGCACAAGAGTATCCGGAGCAAATGGCAGGGGCGAGCAAGTGGTTTCCTCGGGCAGCTTCTCCACTTATGGCTGTCGTGGGGGAGCAGACGAGGCCATCATGGCGTGCGGCGAAGCAAAGCTGGTGAACTCAGGTCGGAGCGACCGCATGCCGCAAAAGAACTGCCGCTGCAGCGTGTTGTCACTGCGCGAGCTCGCGACTGGCTGCCTCTGCGCGACTGGGGCAGAGAGGTGGAGGAGAGGGAAGGAGAGGAGGAGAGGTGGAGGAGGCTGGCCAGTGGGGCCGCAGGCTGCGTTGAACCACTGCCAGTGGCTGCCTCAATGGCGATGTGTCGAACCAAAAGCGCTGACAGCAAATCTTCATTTTCTGAACAAAATCTGGGATGGAATTGAAGTGACTCAACAGTGGTACTAGCCTAACCAAAAAATGTTGACAAAAATCATGGCAGTAGCCCACTGAATGATGTTTCCATTTTCTTTTGTTTCATCTCATTCCTTGCTGTGGTTTGAGAACAGAAATTCTCCAAAGTTGACTGATTTTCAGACAGTTTTTGAATTTTTGAGCTATTTAGATGAGGTGCAAAAATTGTGGAAAAATTATATTTATACATATTATGTGCTCTAGTATTTTGAAAAATTATTTTCTATAGCATGCATGTTGTTTGAAGTTTTCATGAGTTTCTTTGATGTGTTGGTCTAGGTATTTGAAAGTCAGTAAATTCCAAAAGTCAAATCTTGAAACAATGAATAAATCCAAAGATAAATTCAAATGAACATTCAAATGTGTGATAAGATTCATGAAATTTCACTTTATTCATTTTCTTGAATTCGGGATGTTACAGTCATGTGTTGTCATACGATGTTGTTGAGTTGTGGTAACATGTGTTCTTCTGCAACGAAGTTGAAATTGTTGATGGCATGTGTTGCATGGTAATCAACTGGGGTGGTAATGTTTTAGATTGGGGCAAGTGGCAAGGGAAAGTATGCTAAGATGGGTCTGTATAGCAGTTGGGTTGTGAAAGTCTTGCCTCGGTCAACCTAAGGACTTAACCTTGTAAGCATTTGACTTGAGTCAAACATGCAACCACATGTCTGGAATAGAACGGACCTAACTGATTAATTTACAATGTTTTAGCTTTGGTACTACCAGTGGTGGTGCGAGACCCAACTGAACGATAAAACTCATATGGCGCAAGAGGGGTGCCCTGATTGTGGTAACCAGTCCTTTCTGTGTTGAAATCTTTGCGGGTAGTACTAGATTAAGACAAAACATTGTAAAGGCTTTGTTATGATCACTTGCCTGTGTGGTGAGATGATTGTATCTTATGGGTAAAGTGCGTAACCTCTACAGAGTGTATAATCTATTCAGATAGCCTTGCTCGCGGTATTGAGTATTGCTCGGGAATTACAATCAAGGAATAGATTTTATAAAATAAAAACTTGGATGGAAAAGCTGGGTGCTAGTGGAAGTTTGGAATATGTTAGGGCTGAGTGCCATGTTTACTTGAGAAATGTTGAAAGTTACTATTTATTGTTATTTGTTTTACTATTGTTTCAATCTAGTTACCGTATTTTTTTTTCTAATTGATGCTTTATTGCAAAATAAACATGTTAGCCATTCCTTTGGAATAAGCCTTGCATATAGTTATGTTAAAATTGTATTCTGTGCACAACTTGTTGAGTGCTTTATGTACTCACCCTTGCCAAAAACATCACTAGTTGAAGGGTCTACATTTGTTTTGGAGGAGTATCCTGAAGAGATGAATGTTTAGGGCGAGAGCCTTATCAGTTACCTGTAGTATACTGATAAGGTTTACATACGTTTTTATTCCGCTACAATTTAATTTGTTCTCTAAAGTTTAGCTCGTGTGGCAGAGTTATATAAGATTGACTGTAAAGTCAATCAACAGGTTAATAATTAATAAATAAAGTCTTTTATTATGTTTCTGCTATGTATGATTGTGATATTTATATATGTTGAGCCTGTATGCACTATCTTGATCCTACATTAGTGCGATATGCACAGAGAATCCGGATTTACACATTTAGGGGGTGTTTGGGACAGCTCCAGCTCCACCAAAATTCGTGGAGTTGGTGGAGCAGGATATTCCTAACTCCAGAAATTTATGGAGCTGGAGCTGTGAGTACATTAAGAGTGTTTAGATGTGTCATCTTGTTTACATTTTAGACTAAAAATATAAACTTAATTAACTTTATTTTTGTCTACAAACTCTAGCTCTGAGGTGGAGCTGAGATCTGGAGCTAGTCTTCATCCAAATCCAAAGCTTAATCCAAAACACACCACTACACTCGTAGGGTTTGGTGTTCACATGTGATTGTGGGGAATCCCAATTCCTAGGTGATTTCGCCTGTAAGGCCGTTAATTGGGCCAAACCAAATTCATCGGTTACAGTACATGCCCAAGGCAAAAAGAAAGCCATGCCGGCTCGGTTGGGGATCACCGGAGGCACGGCAACGAGGATGGCGGCATGATCGAAGCCATCTCCAGAGCGAGAGTCCTCCATTCCACCGCGAAATTCCTCGCCTCCGCAGTCGCACTGGGCTAGGAGCCGAGGCTCTGTGCCTTCGAGACGAGATGAAACGCGAGACGAGCCGTCGTGGCGTAGATAGTGAAATCGCGTCGGACCGGACTGCAGGTTGATAGAAATAATCTTGTAATAGAAAAGTTATAGTTTGAAAAGTTTGTATTAAGAAAGTTTAGGATAAGTAATTCGATTAGGACAAGGAAGTAATTCTATTCCGTTAAATAGGGCTGTAGTTTTGGATATAAATATAAGGGTAGATTTGAATTTTGTAAGAGAACAGAGCGAGAAGTAACAAAAGAGAAAATTATTCCAAAGTTTTTGACGTTCTATTCCAATAATTAGTATCAGAGCAGCACCAGAAGGGCCGATGGGACAACTAGAAAACGAGAGGTGCGGCTGAAACTTCCGCTCGAAAAAAGAGAAGCACCAGCGGCGGCTAAGGACGCAGATCCCGATGGCGTGGAAGGAGCAACGTGCGAAGCCTCCCGAGCCGGCCTCGGCTTCGTGACGTACATGACGCGTAGTTGGAGCCTTGGAGTGTTTTCCTTGCCTGGTACGTACGACCGTAGGGGAGTTAATCAGCCGTGCAAGCGCATGCAACATAGTGAACAACAAAGGAAAAAAGGCGGCGTGAAAAGCGTGCTGCTGCGAAAAAAATTGGTCGAAGAAAAACCTGGCGACTTGCTCATAGTGAGAGCAGCTGTGCAAGGTTGTCAAGAAAAAAGTGAGTTCTTGTATGAGTTGTGTCTACAGGATAAACGTGTGCGAGTTCCTTAAAGATGTCATGCGCATCAGAAAAGATTATGCTGCACGAGAAGATCAAAAGGAAGCCGCTGCGTGTGTTAAGTCCAGTCCGTCAAAGTTGACTTTGAGACGTTGAAGAGATGTGTTCGCCGTCCAAAGTCAAGTTCGTCGAAAATGAGTTCGGGATGTTGAGGAGTTGTGTTCGTCACTCTAGTTGTGTGTGCACATGAGAGTTCTTGCAGATGTGTCTAAGTTCTCTAATAGGTAAGCTCTAATGCGAGTCTGCGTCACCGTCAAGTTGTGTTATCGGTGAAAAGACAATTGAAGCTGAAGCAAAAGGTCATAATCGTCAGTGAGATGCATCACCGGTGGTATGGCCAGCAAGAAGAAGGCGAAACTCCTTGGAGATGCGTTCATTATCCTGTGTTGAGTATGAGTTGGGCAAATCGTAGTTGAGATCGATTGCCTTAATGAGTTTGAGTTATGTTACAAGATTAAGGGGGTGATTGATAGAAATAATCTTGTAATAGGAAAGTTATAGTTTGAAAGTTTGTATTAAGAGAGTTTAGGATGAGTAGTCCGATTAGGATAAGGAAGTATAATCCTATTCCGTTAAATAGGGTTGTAGTTTTGGGTATAAATATAGGGGTAGATTTGAGTTTTGTAAGAGAATGGAGCGAGAAGTAATAAAAGAGAAGATTGTTCCAAAGTTTTTGGCGTTCTGTCCCAACACAGGTTGGGGAGACAGCTGTCGGTGTCGCTAGGACCAGGGCTGGATCGGAGGTAGGGGAGACGACGCTTGACGGTGGGACCGGATGGCAACGTTGGGTGGACGGAGGTGCCAGGCAGAGAAGGCAGGAAAGAGCGGCGCCGGTCGAAGAAAGCGAGGGGGGAGCATGGGGAGGGTGCGGCGCCGGCCGAAGGGGCCGGACAGGGGCCCCGGTCTAGGGGCGGATGGCGGCGCCGATACTTGGAAAGGGCTGGGAATAGAAATCGAAGGGGAGGGGTAGGGAGAGGTAGCGGTGCGGTTTTTAACTTTTAAGGGCAAAGCCTAATTTTAATCCACAAAAGTCTAGTAGTCCACGGCAGCTATGGACTTTTGGACTTTTGGTTTTCTCTAGTTATTTTTGGCTCTCTCTAGTTATGATGGGCTTTTAGTTTTTTTAAAAGCCATATTAAGAATCCTACTGTTTAAAGTCCTATTTGATAAAGCTCTGGATCTCAGCTCTACCTCAAATTTAAAGCTTATAGACTAAAATAAAGTGAATTAAATTTATATTTTTAGTCTAAAATATAAACAAGATCCATCTAAATACTCTTGATGTAACAGCTCCAGCTCAAGCTCCACTAACTTCACGAATTTTAATAAAACTAAGCTGCGCCAAAGACCCCTAAGATGGTTTCCAACTTCTACAAAACCACAGCTGATTAGGAAGCCGTCCCAAACAAGATCTTTCCCATGTAGTATGGAACCATTAAGGAAGACCTCGGGCCATATATAAAAAAGAGTAGAGGCTCTCATTGTACAGATAAATCTACAAGCAGAAAAGATCAATAAAAAAGAAGTTTTAAGATTATATCTTGTGTTCTCCGCAAATATACACAGCTACCTTCATCTTCGCTACTCCTTTATGGTTGATACACAAACATTTCAAACCACCACAAAAACTGGACGAAAGAAAGTCCACCACGCTGCGTATATCAATGCTTGCACGAACGCAGGTGAATAATAGGGAATAGAGCTATGATAAACAATCTTATATCGAAGTACCGAAGGAGTGCGCCGATTACTAACAAGACCATACTCAAAACTTTAGCCAAACGAGGAACATTTTAACTCTTGTGCCCAAACACCGATGACAACACCCACCACAACCCAATCACATGAACAAGTTTGGCCTCGACGCTTTGAACGTGGTCTTCAGCTTCCTGGTTGGTGGCCTGACCTTCCGGTACACGAGGGGGAACGTGATCTTTGAGTTGTGGAACTGCTTGGTGTTGTCCCTCTTGCACAGTTTAAAATGAACAGTAGCGGTCTTGATGATCTGAATGCAAGGGGATCTCACACGGTGGCGAGAGGCCATCTCAGTGTACATCTGCTCCACAGCACCATTCAGTGTAGTGTCACGGTACTCCTTATACATGTTGTGGTAGCCGGTTCTGCTCTGGTAGCGCAGCCAGATGCCATAGTTCTTGATCTTGGTTGGGTTACGCTCGAAGATCTGACACAACAAAATTTTTGTTAGCAATACAGCACAAACAAAGTACTAACAACGCAAAACGTGAAATGATGCAGTAAGTCAAAGAGGAAACATTAGCACACATATCAAAAAATTCCAAGGTCAAAATAAACAGCATGTGCCTAAATGTTGAGTAAAATTTATAAAGAATCAAGTCCCTAATCACTTCTGGGTCTACAAGCATCATTCCTTCAGGGCCATCCCAAACGGTTCACAAATACAGTTTAAAATATGGCTAGCACTACAATGACGGTGCAGACAAGTCACACAGATAAAACATAACTTGGGAAACCGACAAATTCAGAGCTGCTAAATGAATCTGGACTAAATGATACACCTGCTTGCCTGTATACTCGGAATCATCTCTGATTAATGCATTTACTTTTCTTACACTTTGAAGAAATCTAGGCACACTGATGTGTATTTTAAATGCATAATATCTTTAGGTGAAATGCAATGCAACAAAGACCAAGACTAAACATAATTGTTGCAATAGGCATACCGGTACTAACGTTGCAGGAAGACAGAAATTAGAAATCCAAACAGGAAGTCATTGGCACATGGAAACAGGCCTCCTATCATACAATTTGTTAATATAACTTATAGAGCAATATTTTGGAAAAAGAATGGCATGCACCATGATCTCAACAAAATGAAGGAACGCCACTAATTTGGTAATGCAAAGAAAACCCATTCAGCATATGCAATCACAACTAGGATGATCAGCTATAATCTACGGCAAAGTTTATACTAACAACACCACTGCAGAGTACAGATCACAATCACAGTGCAGTACGAATAACCAAACGACATCTACATAACAAGATTCCACATTTGGAACATAGCCATCGTGTATTAACAGACAATTGATACAAGGTACTACCAACCAAGCAGGTCTAGGTTTGCAATTTTCTACAGGTAGAAATCGGAGGCCGCTAAGAGAAGCCATGTCCATGGCAAAAACCAAGACTATTAAATCTTAGTACCTCGTTGATGGCCAGCATCTGGCCGTTGCTCTTCTTCACCTTCTTCAGCTTCCTCAGGAAGTACCTACACACACACACACACACACACGCAAGAACCGCAATTAGGGGAACCGCATCGAAGACGGAAGAAGCCTTCCGAAATCGCAACAATCGTGGAGACAAGGGATGGCTCACCAGAACTTGCTCTTGGCGCGGACCTCGTTGGTGGCCCAGAGCTTCATGCGGTAGATCTTTGGGTGCTCGTCGCCGGGGGTCGGCAGCGCGCGACCCACCACCTGGTACTGATGAAACTGCATGCGCGCGCGCGCACACACACACACAAAGGGAGAAATCAATCAAACACATGTATCAGACGCATTGCGACGACCGCCTCCGCCTCCAAAGCAACGGCGCGGGGTTAGACTCACCCTGAAGGCCACCATTTTCGCGAGCTCTTCGAAACCCTAACCTAGCCTAGCATAAGGAGAAGAGGAGGGTAGGAGAGGCGGCAGGCGAAGGCCGTGTCAGTGGGGAGAGGGGAGTGTTTATAGCTCGGTGGCGAGTTTGGTAGTAAACCCTAATGAGCTTTGTTGGTGCTGTCGTGGGCTTTTTTTGTTGCGAGTCATGTTTGGGCTTTTCTTTATGTAATGTTGCGCGTGTATTTTATTTTTCTTTTTGCACGGCCCATATGTTTCTAGCTTTTATTTTTGTTTAGTAACTTAGCGCACACTCTCTCTCTCCGTATGAAATTATTGAGTAAATTTCATAAAACCTTAATTTTATGGTTATTGTATAAAATTTCAGGTATTATGGTTTGTGTCACTTAACTCAGAAAATTTCAAAAAACCCCCACCTCATTATAATTACTCCTCCAGAATCACGACCGCACATGACAATGGCGAGTTGTTCTCCTTGCTCGACGCCTCCGACCGCATGACAGAGGATCTCGCACACCATTACTTCCAGCAGCTCATCTTCGCTGACTACAATACCTGAGATTTTGTGAAATACTGTGACCGTAATACCTAGGGTTAAGTGACTAGCCAAAATATCCGAGGTTTTATGCAACAATAACCGCAAAACCTAGGATTTTATGAAATTTACTCGAAATTAATTTGTTACTGATCATAAATCACTAAACCAGTATTAGTGCTAGTGCTGAGTTGGACTATACCCAGGCGTGATTGTGTGAAATAGCCTTCTTCATACCTGTTCTTTTGGCAAATGGCACGTGCATTTGACATCTCTCTAGCTATCTAGCTGCGGCTACACTATCATCAATAGCAGCGGCGGCACCGTAGTACATAACTGAGGTTGCTACTGTTGTAGTATCTTTATATGTAGTTGCACACCATTCAAACCTAATCTAATATTTGATATTTAAGTTCTCATTATCTTATTATAAACATAATATAGATAAATGTCAATCATCAATTTAGTATGTTGCAATTAATTACAAAGAACTGCTCTGCCTGATGCGGTTCGTGTCGTTCAGTCCGTTCAGTATACTTTGTGATATCATGTCAGGCTTAGAGGTGGGCATTCGGTCTTGTTTCTTTTGGGTCGGTCCGAGACACGATATCACGGTCAAATTTGAAGTCCGATCCGACACGAAGTAGGTCGTGCCGGGCTGGCAAGACACTGTAGTACGGGTCATACCGAGCTTGAGAATCAGGCACGATGGGTAGTACGACCCGGCACGACACTGTAGAACGGGTCGTACCGGACCCAATGACCCAGGGCATGAGGAAGAAGCCCAGTATAAAGGTCACCGACTCACAGAGCATAAGCGTCATGGACACACCCAGCAGTATAGACGCTACCCCTGTCGTTGACACCTGAAAGAGATGGGCAAGAGTAGAGAGAGATTGAGAGATGGTGTAAGAAGCTGCTCTCTCTTGCCCGTCCCTCCCAATCCCTCTCAGCTCTCTCTCTCTCTTTCTCACCCGTCTCTCTCAATCTCCATCTCAATCTCTCTCTTGTCTCGCCACTCTTTTTCTCGCCATTGCCTCTCTCTTGCCTCGTGTTCAAGATACCCTCGCTCTATGTAACTGTTCAAAATAAATAAATTTTAGTTCTTTTTCTCATAATATTTGCGTCCACTGCATGCGTCTCTGGCTCCTTTCCTCTCGTTGCAATAGTGCAAATGGGTCAGGTCTGGATCAGCACGACACGAAGCAGGCACGAAGCGCAAATAGGCCATGTCTGGGTTCGCCAAATGCGAGCCGGGCCGGCACGGCACGGCAGGCACGACGGGTCATCTCGACCTGGCACGGTTCAGGCACGAAGCACAGTAGATCCGTGCCGGCCTGGCCCGGCACAGCACGGCGCCCACCTCTAGTCTTATCTAGGATAATTAAGGTCCAGCGCTTCAATAATCGAAAGCATCTTATCGCGAGATGTCTAGAGGATTCATTTTAATCTGACATATTACACGCTCCATAATCAAAATAATAATAATAAAGGTAACTAGTCATGTGCCCGTGCGTTGCAACGAAAACTCAATTTGCGACAAAAAATTTATTTCCAAATAACACTAACTTTAGTTATGTTTCGATAGTAGGAAAAGTTTGTTCCTCCGAAGAGATTTGACTATCGGGTTAAATCCTCTTCCATCTCAACCGTTCATATTAGATCCAACAAATTAAGTACTCTGAAGGAGAACGAATGATCGCCACCAACTCTTAATTAGAATTAGTAGAGAGATATCAATCCTTACCATTGAAGGAGGAGAAGGTTATTGCCTTCCTCTTACAGGAATTCTTCTTGCTTGTTGCACGCAGTCTTTCTCTTCTCTTCTCTTCTCTTCTCTTCCTGCGTGTGTCTGCACTACCGACCGCCCTGTCCTCCTGGAGATGAGAGTGGGTGCCCTCTAATAGGGAGTAGATGAAAGCAGAAGGCAGCGTATGCAGGCGAATGAAAGCCAGGTCTCCCCGACATCTTCATGATTGGCACGTGATTTGGGTTGCGTGATTCTTTCCTTTTAATTTATGCATTTCCAGATATGATGAGATAGAATTACCGTATTATGAGATATGGTGAGTATATCCTTCTATTCATACAGGATATGATGAGAAAATCCTTCCATTTATAAGATATATGGATAACACCCTTCCATAGTAAGAACATGTGAATAGAGATATGCTAAAATAATATTTCTATTCAAAAAGATATGATAAAATCCTTCCATCTAAGACATGATTAAATCCTCTTCTATCTCAGTCGTTTATGAAAGATCCAATGAATCGATACTCTAGAAAAGAATGGACCATCGCCACCAACTCCTAATTAGAAGTAGTAGAGATATACATCATTCATTCAATTTTTTGACTAATGTAATCCCATAAAATCATTCATTTTTTTAACTGATCCAACGACTCACAATTGTCCTTATCATCGCATAAATTCAACTGCTTCTCGATCCTCTCCTCCGCACCACCGCCGCCCAACTCCACTCGCACCGCCACCACCTCCTCCACTCTACCTCCACCCCTACCGCCCCCGCCCCTTCTTCACTGTCTCCGATGGCTCACCGCTGTCTGAACCATTGTCCCAATCGCATCCCACTACCCCGCGCCATGCGCATTCGCTTGCCGATCGCGCCCACCACCGAGCACCACCCCATGGCCAGCAGCGTCCATGTCTCCAATCGCTATCACCACCCATTGTCGGTCCTTCCGTCACCTTAGGGCCTGTTTGGAGGGAGCTGTGCTTCAGTTTTGCTTCAGCTTTGGGCTAAAAGCTCCTCCAAACAGTATGGCTACAAAGCAGCTGGGAAGTTAAGCCATAGCAGAAGCACCCCCAAAAACTGCAGCTGCTGAGGAGGAGATTTTCAGATGTGGATTCACTTGAACTCCTCCTAACTCGCTCACTCCGCCTTCCCAACCTTTGCCACCCCGTCTCGTCGCCTCCACATCACCTCCCCACTCGGATGCCGCTGTACTTCACTATGTTGCTACCTTCCATTTCGGTTAGCCCTCAAAGCTACAGCTTCAAAGAGTAATTTGCCAAACAAAGATAACAAGAAAAACCACACCACCACCATACAACATGCTTCTAAATTTCAAAGAAACTAAAACCAACTTTTCAAATTTAGCCACAGCTCCCAACAGGCCCTTAACCTCCTCTAAATCTAGGCCCCTGAACCCCTAACTCTAATCCGAGTAAACTCCCACCCTAAAGAAGCTCGTCGGGGCTTCACTGGAGACAAAGACGGAGGTGTGTGGACGTATGAATCATGATACAAATCAAAAGGTTAGAAATTTGATTGATATAAAAAAAAGTTATTCGAAAGATTTATAGCAAATCCTCAAAAATAACTCAATCTTGCTGCAACCGTATCAAGCAACAAATTAGTAATACTTATTTTCAGACAAAAACATAACAAATCGGTACTACTATATTACATTGTTTAAGTTACATTACAAGCTGTTGACGTCAAAAACTTGAAGTACAGTTTCTGACAACAGCACACCAGACGAACACTTGGTTCAGAGCGTGCCATTCGATTTGACCTGTAATCGACAAGGTAAAATATAAAATTCACTCAAAGCCGATCGTGAAGATCAATTAGCTTAGACTCAATCAGCTCAAAGCCGATTAAATCAAGAAAAAAGGGTAAGTCTGAAAGTGCATCTAGGCACTTATGTTATTTTGGTGATTAATGACAAACACTCATAATGACAATCTATGCAATTAAGTAAATGCTTAACTTAGTGCTTAGCAAATGACAAACCTCTAATATGATTATATTGCTATGAGACTAACATGTTATTGCCTAGTTGAGTATCGCCTCATCTTTTAGAGGAAAATCAAATAGGAAGGTTAAGCAAAGATAAGGTATGCAATTTTGTATCTATTCTATATTTGTTATTGCATTCCTTTGTGCAAATGCATAGTGAACTCCAAGTAGCATGTTGATTTTATATATGCACATTGGTTCATGTCATATTTATTTGTGCATATATATTCATTTGAGTTCATTATGGTATGCATGTATTAACTAGAGTTAAACTTCATATTGCTATAGATTGACTTGGTGCATGCATGTTTTATTTGTATATCTTCTCATGCAATTCTCTTAGTGAAGTTTATCTAGTGTTGGATCACATATTTACTCTTACTCCAAATATTATTTGCACATGTACAATTCGTGTATATTCTATCATGTGCTTCATTTAAGTAAAGTCTGTGATCCTTGCCATGATTTAATTGATTCATCATATTGGCAATTATCTCTCTAGTGCATATAGATCAATTACATATTCATCATGATGTACTTAGTAGAGAACATTTATTATGTCAAGTGTTTCCAGTTATGTTGTGCTTCTTTTTATGAAACACTTGTTGTAATCAATTGCTCACAAATATCAATTTGTTCATATCTATTGAGCTTTTGGGACTAATGTCTTTCATGAGTAGTTTGGAAAGAATTAGGTCCCGTCTCAGGTATGATGACCAAGGTATCTTGGAGGATGATCATTGAGCTGAGGTCAACAAGACGACGGTGTCACCAAGAGTTGAGGACTAAGTCAAGAGCGACTTGGCGTGGAGATCGTCAGAGAGGATGATCAAGTCAAGGTTGATAGGACGAGAGTCTCATGAGGTGAATCGAGTCGAGTTGGACAAGGCGAAGATGTCATCAATTATATGGTGAATGTCTTCATGCATCGACATCAAGAAAGAAGACGGCAAGTGACTATTTCTAGACTTATGTTATCTTTGATTTATTTTTGAGTCTAAGGATTGCCGTACTATTAAGAGGGATGCGATGTCGAATGACTTTTAGATGTGTCAAGTGCTCAAGTGATCCATCCTTGTGAATCTTAGAAAGAGAGTGGTGTTGGTGGTGCTTAAAGTGAGAGTTGTAGGTCTCCTTGGATTCTTTGTGAAATCTGTATTTATCCTTTGAGTTTTGGGTAGTGAGACCTTGTTAGTTGTGTAGCCCTCGTTCTTAGCTTTTGATAGAGTCCAAAATCACTGAAATCGAGTCCGGAGTGAAAAGTTATGCTCGTTGGCTGGCTCGTGGCTGGCAGTAATCCGGAGTATCCGGATATTCAATCCGGACATTCCGGGTTGACACCCTCGTGGTCGCTCTCACCAATCCGAGTATCCGGGTTTTTCCGAGTCTCCGGTTGTGCCCACTGTCTCCAACGGCTAGTTTTCTTGGGACCTCTATATAATGCCCCTTCTTCCCCACTTCAAAAGAGGCTTTTACCTCAGAGATTAGAGGTGCTATACCCTTGTTCTTGAGCCCCAAAACACCTCTTTACCCGTAGATCTAAGTGATCCCTTGGTGAGAAGGGTTGGGAAGAGTTTGAGGAGTGAGGTGCTAGGTTGAGTGAGACTTGAGTTGGTTGAGCACTTGATTTCATCTCCAAGCTTGTTCTTCGTGAGCATTTGTTACTCTTGGAGGTTGAGGACTCCTAGATGGCTAGGAGGTTGCCTACGAGCCACCGGAGCTTTGTGTGGTTGGCCGTGGGAAGTTTGTGAAGGTCGGTTCCGCCTCCGTAAGAGAAGGAATCAAAGGAGTGAAGACCGGCGAGTGCATTTGTGCAACACCGGAAGGAAGAGGGTTGAAAGAGACCCCGACTCAAGTGTGACCGAGCCGCCTCAACGGAGACGTAGGATCCCCTCAAGGATCCGAACTTCGGGTGAAAAATCATCGTCTCCAAGCTTGCTTCTTACTCTTGTTTTAGTATTTGATTTTGAATCTTGAAATTGCCCGATCTACTCTATTTTGTGTTTGGCTCTAGATATTCATCATCCCCATGTACCTGATGGCTTTTAGATCTTTTGTATTCAAGTAGATTGTTGAAAAATTGCAGGGATTTAAAATCTCATTTCGAGGTCTTAAATCCGGAGTATCCGGACTTCTGAACCCGGATAGTCCGGACATTTCGGAGTATCCGGAGATAAATCCTGACACTCGGCCCGAGTCCCTCGGATCCAATCCGGAGTATCCGGACTCCAGAACCCGGACAGTCCGGATATTTCGGAGTATCCGGATAAAAATCCCGGACACTCCGGACTTAGACCCTCGGGAAGTTTTTTTTGGCTGCAAATTTTTTATTCCGCTGCATTCAGTTACAAACTTTTTAATTCGCCTATTCACCCCCCCTCTAGGCGACATCCCCTGTCCTTTCAATTGGTATCAGAGCAAGATCTCTCCTTTATTAGACTTAACCGTCTAGAGAGTAAAGGATGTCGACTAGAGGATTAGTGCACTCACATAATCCACTTGTGCTAGATGGCAAAAATTATGCTTCATGGAAATTAATTATGACTTCTCATTTTAAATCCATGAGCCCCCAAATATGGTGGATCGTAGATGTCGGCTTTTCCTCTCCATTGAATGAAGTTGCTCCAATCAAGGAGAGAGGAAATGCCTACATCTCGACGCCAAGCTACTAATGTTTTATTTTGTGTTGTGAGCGATGAAATCTTTGATAGAATATGCAATCTCAAGAGCGCCATGAAATGTGGATAAAGCTTCAAGAACTATTTGAATCATCCACTTCTATTGAGGATTGCACTAAGGAAGAGATGTCGGAGATGAAACATCAAGCTCCACCTCAAGCTCAAGTGATGAAGAACCGACATCTCCATCAACCTCAACCTCCGCCTCAAGTGACGATGAAGATGCTCTTCCATCACAAACCGCTGCTTCATGACGAAAGGTAAGAATGAGGTAAGTGACGACGATGATAATGAGCTCACTTATAATGACCTTATGAATTTGCTAGAGGAGCTCAATAAATGTCTTGGAAAGGAGAAAAGAAATATAAAATTTTGAAGCTTGAACATGAATCACTTCAAAATGATTATAATATACTTCAAGAAAATCATGAATCCTCCTTCTCAAAGAAATTCATAAGCCTAAGGTGGATATAGGAATCTCATGTGATTTAATTGATGAAATGTCTTGCTTAAATGTTAATCCTAATATTTCATCAAAATTTGACATATCCACCTCTTGCAATGATTTACCTTATTGCTCAAATTCAAATGTTTCCACTTCCTCTATGCATATTGAGACTAAGCTTGTAGAGGAAAACAATGAGCTCAAGACCAAAGTCATTAAATTAGAAAATGACTTGAGGAAGTGCGTAAAGGAAAAGCCATCTCGACGAGATCTTGAGCAAGCCAAGGGCGCCTCAAGATAAGCGAGGACTCGCTACATCTCCAAGAGGGAGACTAGCAAGATAAGGCACAACGAAAGACATTCGAAGATCATCAAGTGCTTTGCTTGCAACAAGAAGGGACACTTCGCCTCCGTGTGCCCTAATAAAGTGGAGATCAAGTCACAACCATCAACAATGAGGCAAACCGACAAAGAGCAAGTCAAGAAGAAGAAGAGACGCCAAAGCCTACTTGCTACAATTGTCGGAAAAGGGACACATCGGTAAGGATTGTCCTAAAGGTATTACTCCTAAGCCAATTATTGTCAATGATCATTATTTGCTTAGGAAAGACAAAAATGGCAATGTGTTTGCCAAGTTTGTCGATTCTCCTAAGTATTTGCAAAATTATGATATTCAATTGCTTAGAGAAATGAATCTAGAAATGTGTTTGCTCAAAATGCTAGACTTCCTAAGACCAAGAAAAATCATGTTGATCATGTGCTTAGGAAAAATAACAATAGCAAACCATTTGCTAGATTTGCTAGATCCTCTAAGCCAATGCATAATTTCAATTATCATATGCTTAGAAGAGATCAAACTAGAAATGGTTTTGCAAAATATCATTGCCCTCCTAAGCCTTTTCATAAAAATGCCAATCATTTGCCTAGGAGGAATAATTATTGCAAACCTATTTTTAATTATGTTAGTCAATTCAATAATATCCAAATTAGGACCATTTGGGTTCCAAAATCTATTGTGACTAACATTGTTGGACCCAACAAGGATTGGGTACCAAAAACCGCCTAAAAGAATTTTAGGCAATATGAGATGGATTGGACGTTTGACTTCTTCAAAAGGGAAGATGACTTAATCATTTGCAAAATGGAGCCAAGCATGAGGATGATCACTTCAATCTTGAGCTAATGTCATCTCGGGTAACAAGTATCTAATTTGATTACTATTTAGCTTATAGCCTTGTGTAGGTTATATTGCATTTTTCATGAAAATCAATTTAGATTGCTTGTTATATTCTTGCTCATGCTTGATTAATTGTTTTGATTGAAATCTTGAGCAAGTTTGGGGTAGTGGCACATTAAGGGGGAGTGTTAATTCATATCCATGTATATTACATCCCTACATGTGCCCATATTTATATAAGTGCAAATATATATTTTCAAAATCAAGCCATTTAGCCAAAAGTCAAAATTTTGTATACCATTAGTATTCTTGTGAAAAACTAGTTGCAAAATGTATACAAATGTATTTGAAACGTTTTTCAAAGGTTTTGGCTTCACAAAATCTATTTTGAAAAGAAAATGAGTTTCATGATCAAAATCTAGATAGTAGTATCTTGTTTTGGATTTAAACTTATAATTTTCATATAATTAAATGTAAAATGAATTTGAAAGTAATTCCAAAACGAAAATCCTAGAGTTAGTCATTCTTAACAATTCTTGTGTTCAAAAGACTTTCAAAAGACCAACCTAGTGAAAGTTATTCGATTTTGAAACTCACTAAAAACTATATTTGACCCATAATTGTCATATTATTGCACTTAGTGAGTTTCTCCGTTTGGACCGGATCTTGTGTAGTATCTTGGTTCAAAATGGTATCTTAGACTCATACACAGAATTCAAATCTCTATATCTCATCTTATTCTTCATTTGAATCTTGTGTTGAAATATTTGGCTTTGTTTTACAAATAGCTATTTCAAAAGGACCATTTTGGTCAAAAGTCAAATCTTATGTTTAAAAGGCCCAAAATTGTGAAAAGCTTTGTAAAAGTATTCTAATATGTATTTCAAATGTTTTACAAGCTTTCAAAATGAAAATTCTATATTGAAATCAAAATTGGCCAAAATTCTTGGTTTGAACTAAAATAGCTTATTTAAGCATATTGCTCAAATCTTAGCATTCAAGTTGGATTTCATTATAAATGTTGGCTAGAAACCATCTTGATAATCAATTCTAAGCCATGGAAATTGAAATTGCATGAAATCCAAATTGAGTTGTATTTTGAGGCTTTTATGAAAAACTATTTCCTATTTAACTTGCTTCAAAAAGGGATAAAAGCAAAATATTTGTTTGAAATGCAAAATCTTATGAAAATAGTCTTCTAAAATGTTTTTAAATGCATTTCAAAAGTTTTCAAGTATCTAACCCTTGGCTAGAAGCTAAAAGTCAAACTTTGGCCTCAAATGGATCTTATATGATCTTGTTTTTGAATTAAATGAAATATTTTTATAAGTTAAAATCTATTGAGTTTTTGAAAAAGTGGTCAATACAAAACTCATAGGGTTGGTCATTTTAAGCATTTCTTTAGTTCAAAGTTTTTCCAAACGACCAACCGTTCAAAAGTTATAGCCATTTGAATTTGGCCAAAATCATCCATTTGACCCAAAATGACCCGTTGTTGCATTTTGTGGATTTCGCTATTTGAATTGGATTTCTTTGTATATCTTGGATTGAAATAGTATTTCTAACTCATACAAAGCTATGAAAGTTCAAATCTTCATAAATTTCAATCCGGAATGCATTTTGAGCATTTGGTGAAAATTCAATTTCTTTTCGAACCTACAAAGCGCATTTTGCCATATCTTTTGAACGAAAATTCCTTTTAATGAAATTCTTTTTGGGAAACCTTCTAAATAGTCCAATGTTTATTTCTGGAAAGTTTCAAATCATTTGGACTCAATTTGAAAAAGTTTTGACTTTCCTTCTCTTTGAGTAAAAATCATGCCTTCAAAGCAAAATTTGGCATATCTTTTGATTGGAGACTCCTTTTTGGAAAATTCTTTTTGTAAAATTTTCCTGGGAGTCTAAAGAATGTTTTTGCACAATTTAAAATAATTTCAACTTAATTTGAAATAGTTATGCCTTTTTCTCTCTTTTGATCTTATTTGGCATACTCTCGCATTAAGTTCGATTTTACGATTTGAATGGATTTGATTATGCAAATAGACTTATAAACATCTCTATAAATCATATGAAGCCATATAAGTGCATATTACCATTCAAAACTCATTTGGTTCCATTTTGAGGATTTGGTGAAAATCTTAATCTTTTATGTGTTTCATATGAATCTTTCATCACATTTCTCAAATTGAAATTTATTTATTGAAAATTTTTGTTGGAAAACCATCGCTTGAATATGGAGTTCATATCTGAAAATTTTCAAATTTATTTGAACTCATTTGCAAGATTGTTGACTTTATTTGACTTAGTGTCAAAACTAAACCTCCAATGCTTCTAATGACCTATTTTTGATTGGAGAGTGATATTTGAGAAATTCTTTTTGGAGAAGTCTCTTGGATGTCCATGGAACATTTATGCAAAATCTCATGGCTATTGGACTTCATTTGATCAAGATTTGATCCAAATTCAAAATGTTCAGTTTGCTGAAATTTCAGGTTTAGGCTGATTGTGGGGCTGATTTGTGATTTTTGTATCTCTAAATGTGTTCATAATCAGAGGATAGTGTTATAACATATTTTGATCCTCTATATTTGGACTTCATTGTCTAATTGTTTCAGAATTTATGAAGCTTGTTTGAACCTTCTTTCTGCCCTATAAAAAAACTTAAATGGAATGTCAAAACTAAATTTTTCAGCATATTACACTTTTGAAATCTTGCATACCTTTAAGATGATTTGAGTATTTCCTTGTGATGAAAACTAAGGTAACTCAATTTATTGCTCCATGATTCATATAAAATTATTTGGAAGCTCATTTGCTGTTGTTTTCATCCTCAGGACCATTTCAAAGCGAGATTTTTTTTCCCGAAACCTTCGGTTCAGCATTCACTATTTTCAAGCTTTCGAGGTTTTCCTTTGCTCAAATGAATTTTCGGTCTTCATAGCCCTCGAAGAGAATTTCGAGACGGATCTGTTCCGCGTTGATGATTTTTGCATTTAAGCAATGGTTTAAAAGCTATAATCAATTTTGTGCTGCTATTTGCATCTTTTTGAGATTTTAAGAGTTTTAAATTGGAATCTTGGCAAGCCTTTCAAGATGAAAACTAAGTGAACTTATTCATTGCTCCAAGATTCAAAGTGGAGCATATCTATTTAAGTTTTCATTCCAATGAAAGTGCATCTTTTGGCTAAGTTCTTTTGGAAATTGGATTTAATTGTATCTTAGCCTCAAAATGTTTCTCTCTTGCATAACTCGAGTTTATTATGGAAAAGAGAAAATTTCCTTGTAAGCTCAAGAGTGAGTTTGAATGTGTTTCACCCATTGTCTCTCTTACAAGTGGATGACAAGATTAAATTTGAATGAGTTTCAAATATTTTCATTGTCAAGTGGTGTAATAAAATCTTCAATTGATATCTTCAAGTTGTTTTTAAAATTGCATGCAAAGAGTATTGTCTTGTATATCATATATATCATGCATGTTGT